>OW799233.1:44460340-45060340 GCA_941918925.1 Phyto melanocephala | reverse complement strand
AGTTTACACAAACATACGTACATACATACTTCAACACTGTAAATTAATATTGAATGTTTGTTGACGTGATAAGAATCTTAAAAATTTAGATTTTATTATTATTTAAATATTGAAATATTGAAATAAGTAAATAAGTGTATATATAAGTATGTATGCTTCATTGTTGTTTAAGAAATTATTTCTATTTAAGAACGTATAAATTATAAATCATTTAAATAATTGTTGTTGCTGTGAAATGATGAAATCTTATCAGTTTGAATTTACGATTTAATAATAAAAATTTATTAAGTTGTTAAATAAATAAAATTTCCAATCCTCTGTTTATTAATGCATTTAAAGGGCAGTTTCCTGGTAAAAAGATTTTTTACCTTTTGAAAAATGCCGCTGTGAAATTTCCTCATTCGATGTTACAAAAAAATATTGACAAATGCCCCCGGATTAGTTTTTAATTGCGCAGATAATAATTTTCTTATCACTGGTACTTTTGTTGTCTCCGCTTAGGTCGATTCGACAAATTGAGTTTAAAGTGCAAATTATAGTTTCTTTTGAACATATTTCAATGTGAATTAATCAAAACACTGAAATTGTTATCTTGAAAATTTTTTTATTTATCCTTAAAAAATAACTACTTAGAACTTAACTGCAGTAGCTATAAAAATATTTCAGATTTATTAAAGGGTTATTCGACAGATGTTGTACAGAAATTTGTCATATAAGCCTTCAATAAATCTAAAATATTTTTCACGAATACGGCAGTAAATGTTTTACTTAAGAAAGTTAAGTTTTATTTGATGGCTGTTATAAATAATTATTTTGAAAACACTTAATATATCTCTCTTTTACCCCGAATTTGTTACATTTTAACTCTACCAATTGTACCAAATATAAAATGAAAAGATGAAATTTTCTTTAGGTTTAAGAAGTTTTATTATACTTTGAAAATTAAAAAAAAAAATAATGTATGCTTCTAATAATTTTCAGTTTAATATATGTTGCTAATTAAATAAATTTGTTTTTTTTAAGGTTTTTTTAAAAATTTATGTTTTGGGGATTTTTATATTTAATATGGGAATTCATGATTTTTATTAAAAAAAGTTTTAATTTGTTTAATAATAAGAGACATATTGAGATTTGTCCAGAAATTTAAACATTTTATCAGATTTAAAAACTTTCCCATCTTGGGAATTTTCGAATGAAATTTAGGAATTTTTATACTTAAAGTTTTTAACAGATTTTTTTATTGTGTTAACGTACTAAATAACATTTTCATTAAAATTTGCTACTTTTTGTATTTTCTATAAAATCCTTTAGAGGATTTTTTTACTAGTAATTAGGAATTTTAAAAAAAAAATTTATAATAAAATAGTCTGGAATAAAATTGTTATAAATGTAAATTTAAATTAAAAAGGTAAATATAGAAATATTAAAAACTAAGTGTTATTGTTTTAAGGGTACACACATATGTACATGCAAGGCGAATTCATACAGGTGAAATTATCAGCCCAGCTGATTGGGAAACATTTTGTCAAAATTGGTTGAATACGCTTTGATTTCATTTATTAATGCAGGGATAGGAAATGTGATTTTGGTTTCGGTATTAAACAATTAACTTAAGGGTACTTTTTTGATAATAAATGTGCTTAATTTATGTATATTTGTTGCTTTTGCGTCATTAATAATGTGTTTAAAAAATTTATATGCTTTTTTTAATCAAATTTTATTATACTTAATATGTAAAAACAACATTTCCATCCCTGATATACGAATTGGCCTTGACATAAAACATTCCATGAAAAGTTGCTTTGTTGTATCAGTTCGCCATTGCATATACCTTATGGATATGCCTTGCAAACATGCATATGGGCATTTGTTGTATCAGTTCGCCATTGCATATACCTTATGGATATGCCTTGCAAACATGCATATGGGCATTTCCATGAATATGTTAACCATGACTGTAAAAATAAAAACTCTTGAAAGTTTTTCAATATACATAAGTTTATTGATACAAAAAAAAAACACTCAAATTTGACCATGCGCAGGTATTAAGAGCTTATTAAATTATTATAAGAGCAAAAATAAGAGTTCAATCTGATCATCTCTTTGACTTATTTTAAAAAATTTCAATCAACTATTTTTCTTAGCGATTAAATTTTAAAAATAAATTGTAATTGTAAATATGCTTTAAAATTAAGGTAACAACAACAATTAACAAGATCCATAAGAAACAAAAAATTTAGAGTCCAATTAGCGGTATTTTTTTAAATTCCCTTGAATGTTATTTAATTATCACGTACGTAGTGCAAAAACATTATTTGTCTTCGTCATTCGTATTTGAACAGTCGCAAGAGCACCTAATTTAGAATTTAACTTTTTTCCTTAACATAATACAAATTTTATTACCTTAGAATACTATTAGAGAAAAATCTGTCACGTACGATATGTCACGAACGATATTAAATTGAATTTATTATAAAATCATTTTAAGATTGTTTTCAATTAAGTATGATGGATTTTAAAAGAAAAATATTTGGTTTAGTGTAAGAAATTAAAAAAAGAAAAATTACCTCCCAAGATTCGCAGATTTTTTCATATTTTCATATATACCTCAAAATCACTTCTGTTTAATGTCACGTACGATATATTCTAATTTTTCTGTTTAATTTCTGTTTTATTTTAATAAAGTATCGTTTGAATATAACAAAGGGATCTGATTTTGTTTTAGTTACTCTTACTTTTGCAAAAATTACTCCACTTTATAGGAGTACAAATGTCACGTACGATGACATTAAAATGCCCATATGTAAATATTAAATACAAATTAAATGAGTTTTAGAGCTTAATGTGAGAATTAATTTTTAATTTCCATTTTAAAAATATGTGTACACAAAAAAATACCACTGAATATTCATAGAATATTTGTTTTTTATCTGCTTTGTTTGTTATGTTTTCCCCATTTTGGGATTTTTAAAAGTTAGTTTAGGAATTTTCAGTCTTTACAATATTTGGTATTTAGTCATCAGATCTTCTATTTAATACAATTTTCCTTTGTTAAATTATTTATTTTATCTCAGTTATTAGCTCCTCAAATTGGGAATTTTTTTACTAAAGTTTAGGAATTCTTTTAAATTTTTTTTAATATTTAATTTTTATTGAATAATTGAAAATATTTTTTTTTAAACAAAGCTTTTAAGTTTTTTAGATCAATATCAAATTTTTTCCTCGAAGAGGCTTTATTTAAAAAGCAATTTTTCTTAAAGAAATAAAAAAATAGACTTTTCGGTAAAATGTTTGGAATTAAAAAAAAATTTTTTGAAAAGAGATTTGCTTTCCGAAAATAAACATTTTCTTGCAACATAAATATTTTCCTGTAACGATTTATTACAACTTTTTTTCATTAATTAAAGATTTTTATTTAAAAAATAATTAAAAATATTTAAAAAAAATATTTCATACTCAAAAAATTATTTTTTACGTAAACAACAATTTTGATAAAAAAAAAACTAAAAGTTTTTAAAACTAAAAAAAAAAATCACGCAAAACCTAAAAAAAAGCTGTGTCCCTTGTTTTCTTAGATTTAGAGCTTCTTATATAGAACTGTGCTAGTTTTTAATTCTTATTAAGTTCTCATGTGGTAAACATTACATTGAATTTTTAAATCTAGCAAGTTTTTACGCATTTTCTCAAATTACGACGTATTCAGTTTTTACAAACGCAATAAAAACTATTTTTAATCACAAACAAGTAAAAGCGCTATATTCGGCCGTGCCGAATCTTATATACCCTTCACAACGTGTAGTCATGCAATAACAGTAAATTCACGTATGTATGTTAAAAAAAACAAAAAAAAAAATAAAAAAAAAATTTAAAAAAAAAAATTTAAAAAAAAAATTAAAAAAAAAAAAATTATTATATACATATATAATATATATAAAACAAAAAAAAAATAAAAAAAAAAATTTAAAAAAAAAAAAAAAATAAAAAAAAATAATAAAAATATATATAATATATTAAATAAAAAATAAAAAAAAAATAAAAAAAAAATTAAAAAAAAAAGTTTTAAAAAAATTTAAAAAAAAAATTTTTTGCCTCAGCTGGGATTCGATGCCACGTTTTCTCTAACCAGTATACACGTTTGTATGTATGTATGTTGTTGTTGTAATGTTGTTTTTATGAAAAGAAAATCGAGGTGGTCGTGGGTTTTTGCTCATATCTCAGTTGTTTATGTACCGATGTTTCTGATTTTCAATACCGATCTACTCCCGAATATTTCTGATATTTTAATACCTTACCCGGGTCCAACCTATGTCGGGGGGCTTCAAAAAGTTGATTTCAACATACACACGGACAGACGGTCAGACGGACAGACGGACAGACGGTCAGGGCTTAATCGACTCCTCTATTCATAAGCTTTCAGAAAATATATACTTTATGGGGTCGGAAATGAAAATTGTAGAAATTTCACACGGAATGACAAACCTATATATACCCTTTTTCACTGTGTGAAGGGTATAAAAATAAAAAGCAGTAATAAGCAAATTTTACTTTATTAAGCTGCACTGCAAGAGGTTAGTGTTTGATTTGTAACAACAAATAAATAATATAAGCCAAAGTCTAGTGAAAACTTCTTTGTGTGTTCAAAAGCTAATTGCAGGCCCTTATCAAAAGCCAGTCTCTAAAGTCAGACATTAAAAAAAATTAAAACACAATTTTAGACAAAAATCAAGAAAAACTGAAATAAAGCAAATGAGGCGCATTTAAATTAATCAAAAACTTAAGAAGAAAAAAAAAACACAAGAGCAGATAAGGAACGAACAAAAAAGAAGAAGACTGCATTATTTGTAAAAGTTCTTATTATTATTTCTTTTTGTGTAAATTTTATGTCACATTTTTTAGTTCAGATGCAAATGACGTTATTTTTTGTTTGAACTCTGAAATACGAAATGAACTTAATTCGTTTAAAGAATATGAACGAAATAAAATATTTATTTTAAAAAGTTAAACAAATTGTACTAAATTAAAGCAGGTTAATTTAAAATGAAAATATTATAAAGAATACATTATTTCTTTTTATTTATTAAACTCCATTTTATTTAATATTTTAATTAAGTTTTAAACAAATCAACATAATCTACATTCTTTATGAGAGGGGGAATCTATTAGTTTAAGTGAAAACTTTTTGATTGAGAATTATATTGAATGCGTTGCTGTAAATGAATGATTTCTAGGAATCTTGCTAAAAGGAAAGCAAAATTTAACACATTAAGGTCATACGGAAAAGATGTTTAAATTTTATATATTCGAGTTGGGGTTATTATTTTATAAATCACCTCCAATCACCTTCAGAATTGTTAATAGGTTTTTCTCTTCTATTTATATGGTATTGTTAAGGCTCGGCTTTAACTATAGTGAAGGTAGTTAAATGTATGGACAATATTGTATTTATGTCTTTAACATATGTGAGGGTAACTTTACGCATTTTTGAAAAACAACTTATCGCAACGCAAAAGCAACCATATAAACGCTTTTTAAGTGAAAATCGAATAACATTTGAATTTGAGACGATTTCTTTTTAGAAAATGTATATGTATGTTGTTGACAGCACAAAATAATATATATAATAAAATTATCTTTTAAAAAAATACTAATATTTTTGGCAAGTCAATTTTTTGCTGCGAAGTTTCCGCTCACATATCTTCTTATATACATAAAAGTGAAACTCTGTGTTTGTGTGTGTTAGCTATAGACTCCGAAACTGTAAAACCGATCGGACACAAACTTTGGCAAGTTAGTTATCAGTTTTAGCTACTTGCACTTGACCGATTTTTCTGAATTTTTGCACACATATCGAGCTGTCATGACTAAATAATTTCGTGATAAGAAAAGTGGGCGGGGCCACGCCCCTAAAAAAGTTTTAATTTTGAAGTACTTGCACTGGACCGATTTTTATGAAACTTTGCACACATACTAAGCTGTCATAACCATATAATTTCGTGTTTAGAAAAGTGGGCAGGGCCACGCCCATAAAAAAAGGTTATAATTTTGAGGTACTTGCACCAGACCGATTTTTCTGAAACTCTGCACACATATCGAGCTGTCATAACTAAATAATTTCGTAAATAAAAAAGTGGGCAGTGCCACGCCCATAAAAAAAGGTATCATTTTGAGATACTTGCACTGGACCGATTATTCTGAAACTTTGCACACATATTGAGCTTTTATGGCTTTACAATTTCGTGATTAGAAAAGTGGGCAAGGCCACGCCCATAAAAACAATTATAATTTTGAGGTACTTGCACTGGTCCGATTTTTCTGAATCTTTGCACACATATTGAGCTGTTATGACTTTACAATTTCGTGATTAGAAAAATGGGCAGGGCCACGCCCATAAACAAATTATAATTTTTAGGTTCTTGCACTTGATATTCAATTAAATTCAGTATGCATTTCGATTCATTAAGGGGCGTAGCAACGCGCGCCGGGTTTGGCTAGTAACCGATATTTATTATATGTATATTTATATATCTAAAAATCAACGTGTGTTTGTATGTTTGTTTGTGCTTTATAGACGGCTAAACCGCTGGACCGATTTCCTTGAAATTTTCACAAAATCTTTATGTATGTCTGGAAGGAACTATAGGCTATACTTTGGTTTAAAATTGTAAGTGGGCGGGGTGCCACGCCCTATTAAAGAATAAGTATTAAATATTATATATCACGAAAGTTAATGCAGCTAGAGTCTTCAAATTAAGTACGGTAAACTTTGACATCCACACGAACACGAAATTGGGTAAAAAATGGGCGGACTTTCGATAGTAGGCGTGGCCACATAAATTAAAAACTAAATTTCGTATTTTTTGAAAACGATATCGATTAGAGTACTAAAATTTTGGAAGAGCAACTTTGACACCCAAATAAACATTTCTGGAAAAAATGGGTACATTAGAAATAGTGGGCGTGGCACCTGTCATATGCATTAAATACAAAAATTCGTATATCTGGGAAGCGATAATAGTTAGAGTACCCAAATTTTTGCACGAGAAGCTTTGACATCTATATGACTATTTTGATAAGAAATGGATGCTTAAGTAATAGTGGGCGTGGCACCTGTCATATGAATTAAATACAAAAATTCGTATATCTGGGAAGCGATAATAGTTAGAGTACCCAAATTTTGCACGAGAAGCTTTGACATCTATATGACTATTTTGATAAGAAATGGATGCTTAAGTAATAGTGGGCGTGGCACCTGTCATATGAATTAAATACTAAAATTCGTATGTATGGGAAGCGATAATAGTTAGAGTACCCAAATTTTGCAAGAGACCCTTTGCCGTCTATATGATTATTTGAATAAGAAATGGTTGATTTAGTAAAAGTAGGCGTGGCACTTGCAAAATAAATATATTTTTGAACTATAAAATTTCTATTTCATTACGATGGGGGTGGCCGGGTATTAGCTAGTGTCTATATATATTTTGAAAGTAATTTTTCTGCAGATGTCCACAATCTTAATCATATTAAACACGATTCAGTACTTTAGGAATTAGAAGCGTTTAAATTGCTTCTAAGCTATGCGTAAAACATATGTATCTAACAAATCAAAAAATATAAAAACATGTTGAAGCAACATTGTGGATACAAATTGTTTATACAGAGTGTTATTTGAGTATGGTATAAAAAACAAATCAAAGAGAATATAGTGCCATTAACAACTAGATCTCTCGAATGTGTCAAACGCAAAAAATTCTAGTACTAAATAATTAAATTATTTATTTAATAAGAGAAGATTTTAATTTCCGGTTGACTTTATACGCATTTAGTGTTAGTCAAATAAAAAAAAAATAAAATTGTTGGTTGGGTTTTTGAAAGTTTTTTAAATTTTTTTGTTTCATTTTTTATAACATTTTAAAATTTTTCAAGAAATTGGGTAAAAGGTTTACTGATGATCTCTTATAAGCACCAGTGAAATGCATATAAACCAGCTTAAACCCAACAACCAAATAAATACTAGTAATAAAAATTTAAAAATTAAATCAATAATTTTATAAAAACTAATGGGTGGCAAGAGTTTTTCGCAACATCAAAAATTCATTTACTTTGGATTACTTAAAATATTTAGTGGCAATTGTAAAGGAAATAAGTTTTTGTCTTTATTTTTTCTGACATTTTTACATTTTTATACATGTAGTTGACCGTGTTTTACTAGTAAAGTCTTTTTATTTGATATTCATATTGCTAGGGTTAAGAAAAAAATTATCCAGTATTATGTTTCGGACGCCATCTTGGATTTTCAACTATTGCTAGTTTACTGTATTTTACTGGCCAACCATTTCATTTAATGCTAATATTGTGGGGGTTAAGGGGGACACCATTTTATTAAGACGACATCCTAGATTTCAACCTTTTTGTATTTTACTGCATTCTGAGAGTCGATCTCTTTCAGTTGATGACAATATTGAGGATTTAGAAGAAGAAGATAAGATTTTTAATAAATACTAGATTTGATCCAATTATAAATTTACTGTACACCATTTTTAATGACGACCATCTTGGATTTTAATTTTTTTTATAATGTATTATATTTTATCATCATATATCATGGCCTTTCCTTTCATATAAATATTTGAGTAATCTAGAGGCAGGAAAAATTGATTTCCGTTTGTAAATATTATGAAAAACACCGAGAGACATATTTTGGGTGTTTATATCTCAGTTAGTTTTTAATCGATTTGTAAATTATTCTCTGCAATAATTTTCGAGACTGCGACTTGCAATTCGATTTCACCACCGTGTCCAAAAATCATTTATTAGCATGAGAAACTTAATATATTAAAAAAGTATATATTTTGCCAAATATTTTTGCATATAATTTTGCCGATTAGTAATCTATTTGTCAAAAGTTGTGCTGGATTTCCAAAATGATTCATAACCGACTATAATCAAACAATAATTATCGCATACATGTCTGCATAATAGTAAGTAAGAAATGTTATATTTTATGTGATCGGAAATCAATACTTTACAAATAGAATGACAAAGCTTACCACTACAGGTGAGGGACATAAAATTATTAACTCTTCCCAGTTGAGAAAAAAAACTCTTTCCAACCTACAATTTGTCAAATATTTAAAAGTTTGCCAAGAAAACAAACTGGTTATATTCAGGAAATAGAAATAATAATATAAAACCAATGGAGAAAAGTCTTAAATTTTTAAATGTTATAATTTAAGTTCATTGGAAAACTTTCGAAATTTTAAGGTTTTTTATTTAAGAATGCGATATTTCTTCTACACAGAGACAACAGTATCGATCATGCACAGCGCAATTGTTGACAATCGTATAGTTTCGTTGTGATGTGCGGGCGAAGATCTTTCAATGAGTGAACTCTATGAACTTGCGATGGTGGATGGAGGAAGCCACGTTTAGACAGGCTCGTATGCTGCTCAGGGAGCCAGTTGGCAGGGGTGCAGTGAAGATACTCGGTTTTAATCGGAGTACGATGAGCTGGATCACTGCGTTGATTACATGACATGGTAACTTCAAATATCATATGAAGAGGATGCGGATCGTGGATGATGATATTTGTAGAATATTCCTAGAGGATGCCGAGACAGCAGCGCATGTAGTATGCGAGTGTTCGGCGTTGGTGAGCGGAAGAGTATGGATCACAGGCAAGCACACATTAAGTGTGAGTGCGACTGGGGACCTTAGTCTGAGGGAGATGCTGGCGATTACAAAGGACTGTGCGATGAGGATTGTCGACAATCACCAGTCGGCAGTGTGAAATCGTTTTCCTAGTCCAGAGCAAACGCAGGTTGTGGCGCGGGACTCAGTGATTGAAGGTATACTGATCGGTGGACACGAAATCACTGAGGAGCGAAGGGGGTCGAAAAGGGAACCGTGATAGTAGGGGTCTGCTTCGACATTCCCCCTACATGTGTATATTCGTTGTGATAGTATAATTTTACTGTTATATCTACAGAATTTCGTTTCGGAATATAACTATGTAGTCAACACTAGTAATTTTTTTTTATAATCACAAATGAAAAATTTCCATTGCAGGAACTGAATTATTCGTTTGGCGATGTATGTGATTTTCTGTTTTCTGGGTGTAGAACAAAACTACCCTATAAATGTATTAAATTTGTAGAACAAACTTAATACAAATAGTTCAGCTATATACAGCTTTAACAAAATGTGCATGGTGTGAGAACTGTCATAACTTCTCGTACACAAATAAATATTGTCAATACAGTTATTAATTAAGTTCTGCTATCCTTCGTCATTGCTTTGCCATTATTCCATGATTATGAGTCATTATAAAACTTCTGTAAACTTTTGTATAACTATAGCTGGCGATGATATGTTATGGCATGTTTAATTAACATACATATTCAGACACACGTACAACTAATTCTCTTTTTAATTATTTTCTGGAAACATCTCCTTCTGTACATTATGTAGAAATGATTGAGTAAAAATAGATATAAAACATAATATTTAAAAGCAATAGGGAAATAAAGGAGACTAAGTAAAACAGAGAAAAAAATGGAAAATGGAAAATTTTTCAGAAAACTTTCTTTTTGTAATTTTGATGTTCTACTAAATTTTGTAATGGGATTTTGTCTCCATTTCAATTCCCCTTTTATTAATATTTACTATTAATAACAAAAACTTAGATGACGCACAAAATTAAATGGATTATTATTACTACCCTGTAGGAAATCTCTCTTGTGAAACTATCGACTCTGTTACCAGTACTACTGACCATTTATACCACAAACACTGTTTCTTGATATAGACATTTAACATGTGCTTGTCACTGAAAATCCACTGGTGACCATGTGGTGGTGGCCATATGACGACATTGGAACTAGGTATTCACCAGTTCATTTTAGTAATTCTAAACTACACTCTTGGTTCTTTTTACCTCATTAAAATAATATATTATTTTGATATGTCAAAGTAAACTAATACTAACAAAAAGTTACCATATCGATATAGTATGTGGTGACTTAAGGCTTCCCGCAGGGTGAATACATATGTAAGTATGTATCTACATATGTAGGTACATACATACATGAATCTTTATTTTTATATCTAGCAAATTTATCAAATGACAAATGTTTGTAAGATGATTTCAACCAAATTGTGTATTGAGAGAAAAATAGAAAGAAATAATCTATCTGTATATATAAAAGAGTAACATAACTGACTGTCCGACTGAATGACTGACTGACTGATTCATCATCGCACAGCCCAAACACCAAGAGCTAAAGACATGAAATTTAGACACTCGGCTCCTCTTTCAATGTATATATAGAAGGGATTTTTAGAAATTCGTACTTTAAGGGGATAAAAAAGGGTAAAAAAATGGGCAAAAATGGGTAAAATCGGTAAAATCGGTCATCTTATATCTGCTAAACTAAAAATGATACAAATTGAATTGAAAAAGTATTGTAATTTTCACAAAAAATAAGCTGACAGGTATCTGGCCTTTTTTGTAATATTCAACCCCTGAGGGGAAAAAACGGGTAAAAACTATAATTTGGTACTTTTTTGGTACCCTATGTAACTTCCAAACGCATAAAGCTAGGAAAAAGGTTTAAACTGTATTAAGTAATCCGCGAAAAAATATTAATAGGAATTCGGCACTTTTTTTAAATTCGCATGTATAAGGGGTAAAAATTTTCCCTTTTTTTGGTACTTTTTTTAAAACAAACTCTAATATGGGACAAATTTGATCATTATTATTGCCTAATAGAATGTGGACAAATATTAAGGTGACATTTTTGAAATTTTTGTGGGGACAAAAAAGGTACCAAAAAGGGGAAAATTCCGTAAAATGTATGTAATTCCTTATTTGACGGCCAATTTTTACAAAATTTATAATTGGGATTTTACCAGACATAAAAAATTATGTAATTTAGTAAAAATTGAAACACATTCATTACAGGGGAAAGAAAGGGGAAAAATCGGGAAAAGAGTTTGGTACTTTTTAGAACATAATTACTTTTTTGCAAAAAAGAGTAGATTTACTGACTTTAAATCATGTCTATTAAAATATTTTGTTACATAGATATTTGAACATTTTAAACTTGGAATTTGGAACTTGGACCAAAAATTTACTTTTTCGCTTTTCTATGGTACTTTTTGTATTTTCTACATTTATAAAGGTAGAATTTTAAAATAAAGGACTATTGATTCCAGGTGAGACTAAAAATTTTATGGCCCACCAAAAAGGTACTTTTTTGAATTTCTAAGGTACTTTTTGTATTTTCGACGTTTATGAAGGTAGGATTGTACAATCAAGGACCATTGATTCCAGGTGAGACTGAAAAAGTTATGGTCGACCAAAAAGGTACTTTTTGAATTTTTGTGGTACTTTTGGTATTTTCGACGTTTATGAAGGTAGGATTGTACAATCAAGGACTTTTGATTCAAGGTAAGACTAAAAATGTTATGGGGGACTAAAAAGGTACTTTTTTGAATTTTTATGGTACTTTTTGTATTTTATACGTTTATGAATTTAGGATTGTATAATTAAGGACTATTGATTCTAGGTGAGGCTAAAAATGTTATGGGCGACAAAAAAGGTACTTTCTTGAATTTAGATGGTACTTTTGGTATATTTAACGTTGCTTAGCTAGAATTTTGAAATTAGTGACTATTGATACAAGGTGAGACTGAAAATGTTATGGGCGACGAAACAGGTAATTTTCTGAATTTTAATGGAACTTTTTGTATTTTCTACGTTTATAAAGTTAAAATTATGAAATAAAGGATTATTGATTCAAGTTTAGAATTAAAATGATATTAAAGACACAAAAAAAAACTTTTCGCATTTTTATTGTACTCTTTGTATTTTTACGTTTGTAACCATAGATTCTTAAAATTAGTGTTTATTGAATCCAGATGTAACTCCTAATATTATGGACGACCAAAATTACTTTTTCTCTTTTTATATATTTTGTATACATAGAATTTTGAACGTAGGTAATAATAAACCAAGTGGAAGTTTTAGTGAAGGAAAAAATTTTACTTTTGTTATTTTTAGGCTCATTTATGCAAATTATCAATCTTAATTTTTAAAACTCAGTAGCATTGATCTTGCTTTTAGTTAGGAAATATATGCCCGATATATCCTCACTCTACCTTTTATTTTCTAAGAAAATTGATTTAGAGATAAAAATTTTCATAAATCGAACCAAAAATATTTAATAATTAAAAATAGAACTTGAGTATTCAATAAATAGTAAGAACTGCGCTAACGAAGTAGCGGGTTAAATGCTATTAAAGATAAATATGCATGTACAAACATACATACTAACATATACATATGTATGTATATTTTTAAATAGTTTTTATATCGACACAACTTATACCAAAGAAAACTACGCAAATTTATGAACTTGATGATATTAAATAAAAGCGCTCGACCAGTACAATGTAGTAAACTATTAAAGAAGTTTACTTAAAGTGTAAGCAAAATGGAGAAACTTTTTGTAACCCCAACAATATGGGCATCAAATGAAAGGGCTTGACAGTTAACTATGTGAAAATTCAAAATCAAAGATGGCGTCAGAAATAATTAAGAAAATAGCGTATTAGATGAGGTCATTATACCTATGGACATAACGCTGAAGGGTATTATCAGATTCGATACAGCCGAATATAGCGCTCTTATTTTTTTTAATTTATAAAACAAAATTTATTTAAGAATATTAAAAAAAAAATTTTTGTTGACATAGAAAAATTGCAAAGTTGAAAGAAAAATATTTGTTTTTGTTAAAAAAAAAAATTGGAGATTTAAATAAAAAACAAGTAAGAGTTTTATATTCGGCCATGGCGAATCTTATATACCCTTCACAACGTGTAGTCACGCAATAACAATAGTTTGTATCACCATTCATCTCATATAAAATACGTACATACATATAAAAATTATACATATATAAAAAACATCCCATTGTAAAATTATAAATTTACGTATGTGTGTTAAAAAAAATATTAAAAAAAAAATTAAAAAAAAAAATAAAAAAAAAATAATAATAAATATATAAATAAATTTTAAATTACAAAAAAAAAATTTTAAAAAATATAAAAAAAATAAGAAAAATATACAAAAAATATTAAAAAAAAAATAAAAAAAAATTTAAAAAAAAATTTAAACAAAAATTTTAAAAAAATAATAAAAATATAAATAATGTATAAAATAAAAAATAAAATAAATTTTTTTTGGGCTCAGCTGGGGTTCGATGCCACGTTTACTCTAACCAGTATACCACGTTTGTATGTATGTATGTTGTTGTTGTTTATGTTGTTTTTGTGTTAAGAAAAAACTAGGTGGTCGTGGGTTTTTGCTCATATCTCAGTTGTTTATTAACCGATGTTTCTGATTTTCGATACCGATCTACTTCCGAATATTTTTGATACTTTAATACTTTACCCGGGCTCAGACAATGTCGGGGGCTTTAAATAAAAAGTTGATTTCAACATATACACGGACAGACGGACAGAGCTTAATCGACTCCCCTATTCATAAGCTTTCAGAAAATATATACTTTATGGGGTCGGAAATGAAAATTGCAGAAATATCACAGGGAATGACAAACCTATATAGTATACCCTTTTTCACTATGTGAAGGATATAATTAATGCAGTTTTTAAGAAATGCTATATTATTTCTTTAAATTCTTAAAATGTTTGCAAAAAATTTTTATTACAAATAATTTACAAATATTAATATACTTACTTACAGGAATGATGTTGAGAAACACTGCTTTTTTTCGCACAAGTAGTCTGATGTAATTTCATTTTCTTTATCAGAAGAATTGTATTGCAAAACTTCTTCTTAATCATGTAGCAGCAACAACAGTTATTTCATTTATGGTACAAACTGATGCAATTTAATGTTGTATATACGTCAAACATCAAAACAAAAACTAACAAAAGTGGTCACTTGTAAACCGCCATAAAAGGTCAACATCATCAAGCAGTGATTTGAAAACCAATTTGGTAACGGATACAAATACAATTTTGTTGTATGAAATTAAAAACTTGATGGACTAGAACTAACAGCTGAGTTTAAAAACGAATGTAATGAGAGTGAAAATCTAAGCGTGCCACACTACATACGTTGCATACAGATATTTGCTTAAGATAAACAACACACTACAACAATGAACTATTTTTTCTTTCAGTTTAGCTTTTTAATTTTTATTTTTCTTGTTTGATGTGCAGCATTGAATTAATTCAGAGCTTTCGAAAAACATGATGCAAGTTTTACTTAAAATTACTTCAGGCCAGTACGAGTACACAATGATTGTAGGGGCTTTATTAGTTTAGGAATTTAATTGATTTTTTTTTATGTTTGTGATATGGGTTTTTAGTCAGGGCGGGCAAAACTTTAACAATTTGCTTACCATTAGAACCAGCTGAAGTATTAAAAAAAATTGCAATTTAATACTTGAGTAAAAGTAATACAAAATGGCAGTAAAACATACCTGAAACGAGATAAAAAAAAACAAAATAAATAAATTCTAAGGAAACAGTTAATAAAATTTCTAATAAATACATTTTTAAATTTCTGTACTGTATAATTTTCTAACTTTGAAATACTAAAATTTTATCCTTATAAATATTAAAGAGAATTGTCATTTCTTGCTTATGTGTGAAATTTACAATTTGTAATGTACTTTAAATTGTTGACATAAAGAAACATTTTTGTAATACGTTGTTATTTAAAGGGTGTAACAGCAAGAATGCACTTTTTACATTTGTTTTATTTTTTGTGCAAGTGGAAACTCTAAAATTTGGCAGCTTACACATACATACATATGTTCATTCCGTTTATTCAAAATGGAGCGTTTTATGAAAATCGCTATAATTGTGAAAACTTATTACAGCAATTTTTAAAGCTATGGTGAGAACGACACAAACTTTGAACAATTTTTAATCGAAGAAGTTCATGTAATGTATAAACCATTCGAAGAGTGGTGAAAAATATTGAATAAACTCAATCGGTTTTGGACAGTAAGACTCCTGTGCGTCAACGTGTCACTGAGACTATTGCAAATAGTCCCATTATAAACAATAATGTCGCAAAAATTATCAATTTGGCGTCATTCCCAATGACTAAATTCTCGAAATTTCACCTTAATGCGTCAGGAGCTTAAGCCTGCAGACCATGGAAAGCACTGGCAATTCGTCAATAGGTAATAGAACAAAGTGACGAAGGTATGAAGCACATTTCCTTTGTAATGGCTAAATTGTCGAATTCGGGACTGTCTGGTGCAGATTTTTATCAGCGGCGTGATTGAGCCTTTTTTTGAGGATGAGTTTTGGTTAAAAAGGAGGGGCACTAAAAGCACAAGCCCACGACAGGTATACACTTATATCCAATTGGCATAACCAATTCAATATTCATAATTTCCCATAAATAACGGACTAGTCTAAGAATCCAGTCCCCTCAATGTAATTCCTTATGGATCTCCAGATCGAGTTCCCCAGGTATTCCAAGTTTGGCATAGTATCCACTGTAAAATTTTCACGTCTAATATGCCCAAACGCAGGACAATGACAGAGGTAGTGTACCTAAGTCTCATCCTCTTCCTCGCATGCTCTACATGTCGTTTCCTCAGACAATTTTATGTGATTTTATGTGATTTTATGGATGGGTTTTCAACTCCGTATGACTTGTTATTACACTGGTTAGTCTCCTAAGTGTTGGTCTCTCTCAATCACAGAATTTCTTTTGATTTCCCAAGATTTGGGTCAACCCATAGTATGTTTGTCACTTTACCGACATCAGTGCCTTGTCATTTTTTGACATGTTCCTTTATCGCCCAAATTTTAAGTTTGTCCTTGAATCGTTCAAAGCATTTTTGAAAGTTATAAATAGTACACAAAAGAGCTCCCATTTTGGATAATTTGTCGGCTTTCTCGTTTCCGACCAGCCCGTGATGACTTGGTATCCATATTATCTCCAGATGTTCCCAATTTGCATGTGAGTTCATCTCGCCCTTGCATTGCAGAACGTACCGAGATTCAACTTTCTCTTTTCTTGTTACCCTAATCAGTGAGCGTGAGGTAAAAGTTGCAGTGACTATGAATGGCATTAGTTTTAGGAACATAATAACGAGTTACGTGAGGGCCCAACTAAACGACAGGTATTTGAACGACATGTGGTTGCAGTTAGACCGGACCACCTGAAACAATGCATTTATTGCGGCCACGATTTCCAGAACAAATTATCTCAAGAAATTTTTACGCCAACTGGACACCAAGATCATACGATTAAACACAGAGCGATTTTTTTCTTTGGGGTCTTTCTTTCTTTCTTGTGGCATTATGCGAAGATACAAAAAACAATTTGGAGATATAATGCATCATCGGTGAGATACCACCACATCTATGTTAAAAAATCATAAAAGATTGCACGAAAAGATTAATGGCAGCGAAGCAATGGCGGCCATTTGACAGATAAATAGTCGGAACATGTATGCTTTACAATCCAATAAAAAATTAAACCATCTTAAAAAAATACGTATTTTTATTTATAAGGTGCATTCTTAATGAAACACCAAGTACAACCATGTAATTTCTTCTTCTTGTTCTTCTTCTAGTCCCCTTAAACTCTGCTACATAAAAACAAACTTTAGTTTAAACAAACAATTTGCATGCAAATTCTTTTGTTATTAAGTTTTATTGAGAGATTGTGAGTGCAACTGTAATTTTGTGTGTTTGTGTGTGTGTTTTCAAAATAACATGATGATTAACAGCAGCAACAAAACAAAGACAACACAAAAATATCCCCCGTAATCGTAGCAAATACAACATAAATCATAAAATAAAAAAATATTATTTTGTATCTATGTTGTTAAAAAGAAGACACATTCTTATGCAGATTGACTGGCTGACTGACTGACTTTTCATAATCTTTTCAAAACTTTAACAAAAACTCACGCATATAAAAAATATAAATTTGTATAAAATTACTAAAAACAACAAGACAAATATAACAACAACGAAAAATATGTTGCACTCACAAAGTGTCGTGCATGCATGAGAGAATGAACAATTTTATAACACAAACGGACAGACATCCCAGCAACCAGCACATCACTGTCATGTCACTTAAATACCAAAAAAAAAACCACAAATAACGTACGCATAGAACAACATTTATTTGCACTAGTACAATACCAACAACAATAGTAAAAATAGCAGGAATCACAAAACTAAACTCGAAAAACCTCAAAAATAAAATGGTCAGCATTTATATTAAAAATCAACGGAGAAAAAACTCTCAAAAATTTTAAGCAAAAAGAAAATTCTATTTCAGATTCGTGGCAAAAGATGTTTCAACAATCAACACACAAACTTGTAAGACATTCATAGCATACGAGTACTTGCAATTACCACATTTTGAGCATAAAGCACATTCTCAATTCTTTGTAATTGCCGAGAATTAACAAAAATCTAATGCCAACTTAAAAGGTGACCGAATGAGAAGAGTTTAGTCCAGCTGCTGATATGTGTGTGTATTTAATGTTAACAGAGTTGTAAGTAAAATACGGAGACAACTAGAAGACACTTAGAGAAATAATGCTATAGTTTATAAAGAATATAAAGAATTTTATAAAAAGTTCTTACACCTTTTACGCGGTTTCGATTTAAAATGATTCCAAAAAAATATTTAATTCTGCATTTACGATATTTGAATTGATTTAACGCGTTCGAAAAATGTGTGCAGGTACAATATTTGAAATAGAAATCCTCTGTCTGTACAGGTTAGATCATAGATCTTCTGCAAAGACACGCGCTTCTTGATATTAAAATTAAGGGTGAAATATTATCTGCTGATAATCCGGAAGCTAAAGAATTTTCCATAAAACTGGTTTAAACAATTAAAGATGGTGGCTATACTCTCAATCAGATGTATAAGGCAGGCCCCTTCTGTAAACGAATGCCAAGTCGAATATCTAAAACCGAAAAAACCGCCAGCCAGAGATCGTGTCAGATTTTTATTCTGCTCCAGCACTTTATTAAATCGGATTTTAAAACCTTTACATGTTAATCGAGATGTAAAAACGTTTTCGATGAAAGGTGTAAGTCTAGACTCACTACCCGTTTACTGGGCAGCTAATAAAAAGGTCTGTATTATAACTAAACATTCTACCGAATGGTTTTCAAGAATATTTTTTACCGGGAATTTGGCGCTATAGGAACTGTGAAGGTCATGATTTTAAAATTCTTTTGGTTTTAGATTATGCACCAGGTCATCTACATTTAAAGCATCCGAATGTTTAATTTTGTTTTCTGCCTCCAAACGCAACGTCGTTAATGCAGCATCTGGATCAAGAAGTTATTACAACTTTTAAAGTCTACTATGCAAAACAAAGATCCCTGTACAATGTGGAGAAATCAATGAAAATTTAAAATTTAAAAGTCACAGACGCTTGGAAGTAAGTTTCTTTTATAGACTGTGTCAAACATGCTGTAAGATCGCTATCAGAATTATTAGAATCAAAGTTCAATGCATGTTGAAGACCAGTTTGGCGTTAGCTCCTGATGTTGGAGGGGAAGACATTTGTTCCTACCCTAACTGCATCCACAATTAAAAAAGGCTCATAATGCCAGCTAAATTGGGCAAATATTTTCTCAGGCATTAGAAAGTGTTACTGATTAAATATTATTTTTTATACATATGTTTTTAGATTTTATAATTTTTGTCATCCATTTTTCTAAATTAACTCTTTTTATCTTTTTTTTTTTGTTAAAATAAAGTAAAAGTATAAAGCTACGTGACTGTAAACTACAATTTTATTACCTGATATTTATTATGCATGTAAAATCAATCCTTTCATTATACATGGATACTCCATATTTTTTTACTCCATCTTTTTTTATCGCGTAAAAACAGAATTATGTGTATTTTGTACAGCATAGCTTTTATAAAAATTTGTATTTAATTTATTGGGTCATTATCTTTCTTATTCTTTTCTCTTTTTACTGATCTTGTAAATCTATTTTATTTTTCCAGTGTAGTCTACTTAATAGATAGTGTCTGTTGGTAGTAATAGATTCAAAATATTCAAGGCATCTGGAGATACTAGATTGTTTGTTTGGTTTTGCCATTTGGTTAAATTTACAAGAGTATGAATATGACCACTATATTTGCAGGGATTTCTGTGTGGACAAAGATAAAGTACAATGATGCTAAACGACACAAGAAGAGCCCTAAATGAAGTAAAACATTGAACCAAAAAAATCGTAAATATTTGTTGTGTAATTTTTATAAATATTTTTCATATCCAAGAATTACTAAATGCGTTATCGCATTTTATTCAGATGTTCAGGTTCGGTTTACTCAGAGACTATAGGCACCAATTGTGGTAGAGCCAGCAGGCATTTATCAGAAAGCCCACTAGGTCATGACACATCAGAAAGACCGCTTTGATCCTGGAGGGATCGTTGATCCAAAATCTTTAATCTGCATTCACATAACCTCTATGCGGTTCCACTGGAAGTTATGTACCAACAAATATTCTTCCCCCTGAAGACGTTTTTTAGGGGCAGACCAAGGCTCGCAGAATCAATCAGTACTGCTTCCGAATACAAATGATAACTTCTTAATTGCACATGAGGGCCAGAAAGATATAGATTCAAATCTGTCGTTCTGTCGGTTCAGTTGCGACAGGGATTGACTATGAATTCGGCTCTTATTATTAAGGAATAAGAAGCTATGAACGTAGCTAGGTTGTCAATTTGCCAATTTGCAATAGATAAATTTTTTAATGTACGAGAAGTAGAAAAAAAAACTGAAACTTTCTGCTAGTCCCCCACCGCTCGGGTTCGGTATCAGGTAAATATTTCGATTATCAAATGAAAATACCACTAACCATTTTAAAGTAATTTTGTTTAAAATTTTATTGTAGAAAAATTTGTGACAAAAAAATTCTTTTTTTTAAATTTATTCTGTGAAAAATCTTGCAAAAAAAATGTGACAGAAAATTGACAACTTAACTTTTTTTTACAAAATTTATTTAAACACGTTTATTAAAAATCAGAATATATACATAAATCTTGTAAATGTCTTGAAAAAAATATTTTGTCACAAAAAACTTGCATTTAATAATGATTGTATGACAAAAGAAGGTCAAATATATTAAATTAAAAACTTTTTCACAAAGAAAATTTATCCTAATATTTTACTTAGAATTTATACCTAAAAAACAGCTGTTAAAAAAATCAAATAGAAAAAAATTAAAAAAGGTTGTCACAACATTTTTTTGTAAAAAGTTTCGCGAAAAACTTTTGTCACAAATAAAATTTCATTAAAAAATGATCGTGACAAAATGAAAAACAATAAATTATAAATGGTTAAAAAAAAAAAAAAATATGCAATAGATCTCACAGATTACAGGCGGACATCGCAAACCGACTAGAGTCTCTGGAGAGAACTATCACTTTTGATAAGTAGCCACTCGGGTTGGCTATGATATAATTATTTTAATTACTAAATAAAAATACCACCCATTAATCTTTAGGCATCTCAGCCTTAAATTTTAATAAAGAATTTTCAAGGAACAACAAAACTTTACTAAAAAAAATTTAGCAAAAAAAAGCATTGTGAAAAAAATTTTGTGACCAAAAAGAATGCACTTAAAAAAAATTTTGTGACAAACGTTAGTGACAAAAATTAAATTAAAAACCGTTTAAAAAATTTTAATCAAAATATCTAATGAAATGCACAAAGAAATTTTGTCACAAAATTTTACTATTAAATTTATAACTAAATATAAAGAACGACAGTAAAAAAAACATTAATAAAAAGATTGGGAAACAAAAATTGTCACAATATTTTCTTACAAAAAAAATTTGTCACAAAAATTGTTGCATTAATAAAATGTTTGTGACACAGTTAAAACAAATTATATAGAAATCTTTGAATAAATTTAATCAAAATGTGTAGTAGTTTTCATATAGAAAATTATTCATTCCTTTAGTCATCTTAAGCCCAGCCAAAATAAATGTTAAAAAAGTCCTAATAAATGAATACATTCATTTTAGAAGACAATTTTTTTGTTTTGAAATTGCACTTGTTACGTACTCTAAAAATGTTGTAGACTTGCCAACAACAAAAAAACAACAACATAGCAGCAGTAGTAGAAAGTAGCAAATAAAGTTGCTACATTTTAAGTATTTGGAAGCAAAAATAAAAATTTTACTTTTAACTTGTATGCGAATGTAAAAGTAAAAAATAGAATGTGCTTCATCACATTCATCTTCATCATTTTATACGTCATTAAATAAAGCATCATCTACATGTAGTGAAGTGAAGAAGAAGAAGAGTTTTCTTTTCTTTAGTTTTTTTTTTGTAGTTTTTGTAATTTTGCGGAAAGCATTCAACAAAATTATTATGTATGTATTTATATGGTAACAATGATAAAATGAGGTTTTGTTTCGGGGGCGGTTAATGGTTGATTGTTAGGACTCCTTTTCATGTTTTAAAAGCATGAAATGAAAACATTTGTTTTTTTTTTTTTGGCAATTTTGATATATAAACTTTTGTTGCAAATTTGTTTCTTTTTTTTCTCTGAGGTTTTTATACATTTTTCTATTATTTCTGAAGTGAACAAAATGAAGTAGCAGTTGTAACAATCATTTTGAAATTTCATGCAGAGACCGGAATAAAAATGTGCCACAAAGAAATTGGGGTAATTAAGTAATCATAATTTTTTAAAGAGTTGCAAACTTCAAGTAGTTGTTAAAATGTATGAGCTAAATAAAAATAAATAAACAAATAATTGGTTAGAAAAAATGCTGAAATCTCTTCAGGCGTTTTTAATGAAAGAGGAACTGCATGATTCAAATAAATTTAAAATTAAAAGTAGTTGCCTTTTAAAATTTTACTTTTTTTAGTAGCATAGTTTTAGGCATTTCTTAGTGTAAAAATATTGAACATATTTATTCGTAGAAGCTTTCTTCTCACAATAACAAACAAATTCCCACTCACCCTTATACACTCACATTTCCTTATATTGACATACATTTGAAACCCATAAAATCCTGCAAAACATTGAAAAAATACCTGTTTATGGTTTTCGTTGTTTTTAGGTTTGCATGTTGTGTTTTTATTATTTTTTGGAGATTATTAGATATTCTCAACATGTCTTACAAATGAAATTAACTGTTTACATACAAAAGAAGCAACAAATAACGAAGGCAAAATCGTGCAAAAAAAAAGGATACAAATCATCGCGTGACATCCGTTTTGTTTAGTTCTCATTTCATTTACATCCTCGTTTTCTACCAACCCGTTGAAGTAAAAAAAAGTAAAAGCAAGGCCACAGAAAAGCTTAGTCCCACTACGAACTGCCAACAAAATGTATAAGTTTGTATGGTAATTGCAAAAGGATGCAGTAAAAATTTAAGTGGAAAAAAGGATATTACCATGACTTAATGTCGGGAGCTAAAGAAAAAGGGCGAATAAAAATTAAAAGAAATATATTTTGTTAAATTGGAAAAATTACATTAAGAGCAATAGCATGCACTAAAATGAAAGTAAATAAAGGAAATCGTTGAAATTTTTTTAAATTAATGAAAATATAATGTATGGCAAACACCTGAGAGTAAAAACATACTAGTGTATGTTTTAATATGGGTTTAGAGGTATACCAGAGCAAACCACTACCCATATCGACTTCCTTTCAATCGCCTATGGGTAGGCAGTGACTTACAGTCTCTGATAAGTTGATGAGCTGTCACAAACATTTGCTCTATAATCCTTCAGAAGTTAACTAATAATTGTCAACGTTCCTCATCCCAAAATTTTCAGAAATTGCCAGAATTTATTTTAGACTTAGGTTCCCCATTTAATTTAAAGTTATTGTATACTGATCTAATACCCGCCAGTGGCTTTTATTCGCTCACAATATGAGTTGCACGCTCAGCCTTCTTCAAGCATATTTCCAACTATCATGAAACTTTACTCAAACTATTTCCCAAATGTTGACTGTAAAAATTTTTTACTAAAAAAATTGTTTTAAAAACTAAAATAAGTCAATGCGTTTCAAAATATATTCCAAATGTGTTTAAAACTTTAAAGAAAATTTTTCTTTAAATTTTTTATATTTTTTTTTCCAAAACGTTTTTATAAAAAAATTAGTCAAAAAAAAAAAAATTTTAAATTTATACCAAAAAATTTTTATAAAAATTAGTCCCAAATTTTCATAAAAAATTTCTAATATTTTAATAAGAAAATGTTTGCCAAAAAATATGTACTAAAACTTTACTAAAAAAATTTGCCTCAAATATTTATTAAAAACACTAAAAACTATGTTCCAAAATTTTACCAAAAAATTTTTTTCAACGTGTTTTTAAAAATCGTTTTACCACATATTTTATTGTCTTAAGAAATATGCGTTTAATTTAAGCAAAACTAATATTGAGATGAATACTTAGGAAAGAAATCGTTGTTTTTAGATACGAAATTGTTTAAGTCGTTTAAAAAATTCTACTAAAATATATTTTAAAGTTTTGCAAAAACAAAATTTTCTAAATTTAAAAATATGGTGATAATTTTGAAAATTACGTAAATAATAGGACGAAAAAAAATTTTGTGTAATAAATTTTATTACTTTTTACAAAAATTTTACATAATTCTGGTAAATAAAAATTTCAAAAATGTACCAAAAAATTTTCGTAGAAAATTTTTCCCAAATATTTGTTAAAAACATTAAAAAATACGTCCCAAATTTAACAGAAAAATGTTAATTAAATTGATCTACACATACTGTATTGTATTGTATTAAAAAATTTGTGGCAAATTTTAACACAATTAATATTGTGTTTCAATATATTCTAGCAAAATATTTGTTGTTTTCAGAAAAGAAAATTTTTACAAATTTACTTAATTTAAAAAATTTTAACTAAAAAAGTTGTTTACAAAATTCTATCAAGATAATTGTTTCAAAGTTCTACATAAGAAAAATTTTTCTAAATTTTAAAAAATATGACAATTTTAAATTTTTGTGACAAAAGGGGAAAAAAATTATATGTAAAAAATTTTGTCACAATAAACATTTTACCAAGTTTAGCATAATAATTTTGGTAAAATTCTTCTTTTTCAGATTACATGATTTCATACTAAAATTTGTTCACAAGATTTTACTAATTTTATCACAAAACTACTAAGAAAATATGAGCCAAAATTATACTAAAAAATTTTTAATATCAAAATTTAAATTTAAAATTTTACTAAAATATTTATCACAAAACTACTAAGAAAATTTGACTAAAAATTATTCTAAAAAACTTTTTGTGCCAAAATTTTACTAAAGATTTTTGTGTCAAAATTTCACTAAAATTTTATTAAAAAATTTGTGCCAAAATTTTACTAAAGATTTTTGTGTCAAAATTTTACTAAAATTTTATTAAAAAATTTGTGCCAAAATTTTATAAAAAAATTTGTGACAAAATTTTTTTAAAAAAATTCTACCAAAATAATTTGTGCTAAAATTTTACTAAAATAATTTGCCCCAAAATTTTACATAACCACAATTTTGAAAATGTTAATAAAAATATTTTTTGGTAATTTAAAGAAAGACTAAAACTTTAATTAATTTTTGCAAACAAAATTTTTTTTTTAAATTTACTAAAGAGTTTTGTGACTAGTCTAGTTTTTAATATAGTTTCCAATTGGTAAGGGTCTGTGTTGCAATAATTTCACCTTTTTTAAGGAAAATTTTAATGCAGTCTTCTGTCTCACTTTAAGGTATGGTATCAAGTCCAATTCTTAACTGTCAACTAAGTTAACATATAAGTGTTTAGATTATTGTGTCACTTTTATTATTTTTTTTTTCATTTCTAAAACAATTCAGTTCTTAAAATAACACAATTGTATGAAATCGAAAACTAAATGAAAAACATGACTCCTTTGTGCATCGCTTTTAAACAACACAAAGTTTTATCTTAAACGAACGGTTTGTTAAAAAATACACAATTCTAATTTTAAGCAATATCATGATGTTGCACAATGGGACTTTGTTTAAAAAACTTTACTTTGAAGTTCTTTGTAAGCAAAATAATTTATTTTTTTCATATCTAAAAAAAATGTAAACGTATTGTCAAGGAATAGTGTTATAATATTTGAAAAAAAAATTATTTTTTACTAGTTGCAGCCGGTTCACACTGCTGGTCCCAATATTGTTTTTGTATTGTACCCATTAAAGTTAACTTCTGATATTGTTGTTTGTGTAAATTAATAGTTTATTTTTGAAGTGTAATTTCTTTTATATTTCTCTTTCTGTTGTGTCCAAATACACATTTACATATGTATTTCTTATTGAACCTCTAGTAAAATTTGTATTTGCTATCTCTCCAATTTCTTTTAAAAATTAGATACAATTTAAACAAAGAGATTTTTTCTATATGTTAATCCAGGTTTCATCGAAACTTGCATACCTAATTCTATCAAAATCCATCTAGTATTTTTTGAGCCAATAGAGTTCAGGAAGGCAAACAGAAAGACGGACAGACACCAATTTAAAAAAATTGGTGTTCTGAAACCTTTGACTATCGACATTGCCATAAAAATTATAAAAAATAATTATTACACATGCACAGTTTTTTACAATCTCATTCTAAGTATAGATAAATGAAAGTTGTTATTGTAGGACAACAAAAACATCTACTTATACAGGGTGTCCGGTGGCAAATTGATAATTTCAAATACAATTATAACAAAAGGTAATAAACGGTGCGGAGGGAGGATTGTGCCGTTGGAATTGTCAATTCTGCGGATTTGTCAGTCACGATGTCGCAGTGGTCGAGTGAAAATCGCGTGTTCGCTGGGGAAAAATTTTTTAAGAGTAATGATTCTTACGTAATTGCTCGTCCACAATTTCGTTTAATATTCGGTATTCGGTGAATAAGTGATGGACCGAGTGTAAATTTAAATGGTTCGTGGGTGCAGAGATTCCGCGAAACTACTTTGGCTGTAAATGTCCCACGGACAGGGCCCAGTCGATCTTCAAGGACCCACAAAAACATAAAACTGGTTAAAAACAGTTTAATTGAAAATTCGCAGCTTTTAATCCGGAAAAGAACATTCTCACTGGAACTTCCAAGAGAAATTATTTATGAAATTTAAAAAAAAAAGAATTTGAAGTTCCATCCTTTTAAAATTCATTCATTGATTTACACAAAAATTATTGTAAAACCGTGTTGGAGCATTTTCGCAATGTAAGTCCAATTTTTTGGAGCTACGAGGCTTATTTTCAAATGGTCACGTCAACAAGCAATACTTCCGTTACTGGTTTCCAAGAACCCGCAGCTGCTCTCGATTGAAACATCAAAAACCATTGCATTGCCCCAGGGTAACTGTTTGGTAAGTCTTATCCATGCATGAGATAATTGGACCATTATTTTTAGAAAATTCTCGAGGCCAGGCGACGAATGTCAATGGTGAAAATTATCGACGCATATTTACGGAATTATTTTTGCCAAGTCTGCGACCTCATCTATCGTACTCTCACACACGTGGTTCTAACAGCTTGAGCCGACTGCACACACAGCCAGAACTTCGATGAATTTGTTTCGGGAAAATTCCCCCTAAAAATTATCAGTCATTTTGGGGACATACCATGGGTACCGACGTCGCCCGATCTAAGTCTCATGGACTTTTTTATGGTGCTGCCTCAAAGAGAGGGTTTATAATGACAATCCCCAATTTCTTGTGGCTTTAAAGGAAAATATTCGTCGAGAGTTCAGCTCAATTGAACCAAGTTTACTGCATCGTGTGGCGCAGAGCACAAGGCTGCGTTTTGAAAAGTGTGTTCAACTCGACGAAAGGCATTTGCATGAT
This sequence comes from Phyto melanocephala, assembly GCA_941918925.1. Taxonomy (NCBI): domain Eukaryota; kingdom Metazoa; phylum Arthropoda; class Insecta; order Diptera; family Rhinophoridae; genus Phyto; species Phyto melanocephala. The sequence goes on along the minus strand of OW799233.1, from coordinate 45,032,463 downwards.
ATACTCTTTAAAAACTAAAATCCGCATCTCTATTCTATCGTTCAATGCTCTTAATAAAACTTTGTGTTAATTTTTAACTCTTTTTATTTAAGTTTGAAAATGTAAATCTGCCACCAGACTCCCTGTACATATGCAGTCAAGTCAAACACAGCATTCCAGCATTCAGTTGTTTGTATTTATGATGTATCTTTCCATTATTCTCCCCTTGTCAACATAACAACTTTAATCATAAATTATTTGCAAATATTAAGCAAAGTGTATTGTATTAATAAAAGAAACAAATTATATTACAGAATTCTCGCAAGTGCCAGATAGAAATTTTTGGAGAAGAGATGATTTTTCTACAGAAAATATTTGAAGGGGCATGGCAATGTACAAGTGCTTGGATTTACTACTATGACAGAATTAATATTATTTAACGACAATGGAGAACTAGTGCAAATACTTCCAATTCATTGAGGCAATCATAAGAAAACAAGTAAGAGTGCTATATCGGCTGTGCCGAATCTGATAATACGCTTCGAGAGATATAATGAACACAACGTTGCGTAAGCCTAGTTTTAAGATTTATTATTATACGGCATTTTAATTAAATACTTCCGACGCCATATTTGATTTTGCATTTTTTCTTTATTCTAATACTCAAGCTCTTTTATTTGATATCCTCATAGAGGAGTCGAAGGGAGTATATATTTAAAATTAATTTTAAATTAATTATGCGCCATTTTTGAGTGTCCCTGTGGACTAGTCGGTAAAGGACAAGTCAGTTGTTTGGGGGTTGCGGGTTCGATTCCCGCCGGAGACTCTGGAATTGTCTGCTTCTCTTTCTGTTCTATTCTAAATATTTCTATTCTTATTCTATTCTTCTCTCTACTAAGGCGTCACAATGGACCGTAATGGTCTCCGAGTGAAGGTGTGAGGGTAAATTTGCACCAGCCTTACCTACCTTCCTACCTACCTACCTACGCCATTTTTTCGTAGCGATCATCTTGGATATGCAAGGTTTTTTTGTCAAGACCTTTCATTTATTATCAATATTGACCCTCTCGGTTTAAATTAGATTTGTGTTTAAAAATTTTAGAAATAAGAAACAATAAAGCAGTTGTACCATTTTGGTGCTTATGCCTCAATTACTTTCAAACCGCTATGGCCTGCAATTTGATGTCCCTATTGAGTCCAACAATTTTTGAGGAGCTCAAAATATTTTAAATAAAATATCAGAAAAAAATTTAAAACTATATTCTAATTTATATAATTTTATTTTATAACTTTGTCGATTAGAGATTTGACCAAATAGTCTTGAGGTATACCATATTTCAAAATGAAGGCTGTCCAAATACAAAGCATCTTCGCTCAATAGAAAACGTTATAGAAAGATGATCCGAAACTTTTTGTGGCGGAAAATATATGATTTAGACGTAGGGACTATGTGGTTCAACAGAATGGTACCACTTAACATACATCAAGAGAAACAATCGATCTTTTAAAAGAAAAGTTCGAAAATCGCATTATCTCTTGCAAAGGACAAATGAATTGGCCACCAAGATCGTGCGATTTAACACCGTTATAATATTTTTTTGGGTTTTCTTTTTTTTTCTCAAAAGTGTACAGCAATAATCCTGCAGCAGTTCAGTAACTTAAGAACAATATTATCGGGCAGATATCAACCATTGACAGCATGTTATTGAAACATAATTTTTGATTTTTAACTTAAAAATATTTCTAATAAACTGACAAAATACGTTTAAAATCGCAAAACAAAATCTTTTATTTTATTAAAATTAAACTGATTTCCCAAATTCCCTTATCTAAAAATAATGAAAAAAAGGTAGTCGTCTTTATGTGCTTACTAGCTAATACCCGGTGTGCTTCGCCACATAAAATTTTAGTATTTAATTCATATGGCAGGTGCCACGCCTACTATTGTTAATGCACCCATTTTTTCCATAAATGTTTATTCGAATATAAAAGGTGCTTTTGCCAAATTTTAGTACTCTAATCGATATTGTTTTACGAATTTTAGTATTTAATTCATATGGTAGGTGCCCGCCCACTATTGGATAATGCACCCATTTCTCGCCTAAATGTTCATTTGGGTGTCAAAGTTGCTCTTGCAAAATTTTACTACTCTAATCGATATCGTTTTCCAAAAGTACGAATTTTAGTATTAAATGCATGTGTCCACGCCTACCATTGCAAGTCCGCCCATTTTTTACTCAAATGTTCGTGTGAATGTCAAAGTTTACCGTACTTAATTTGAAGACTCTTGCTGCATTAGCTTTCGTGATATATAATATTTAATACTTATTTTTTAATAGGGCGTGGCACCCCGCCCACTTACAATTTGAAACCAAAGTATAGCCTATAGTTCCTTCCAAACATACAGGAAGATTCTGTGAAAATTTCAAGGAAATCGGTCAAGCTGTTTAACCGTCTATAAAGCACAAACAAACATACAAACATATGAACATACAAACATACAAACACACTTTGATTTTTATATATACAGATATCCCAGAAAGTTATGGAGCGATTGTGTATTGGCTTTCAATATCAATTCATTACCGAATCTTACCAAAAGATTGAACATGTCGGGCTTCTGGATAGAGTCGCCACCTCAACTCTTAAGCATATATACCCTTGGCACCACAGGCGAAAGTACAAGCAAAACAAGTAAGAGCGCTATATTCGGCCGTGCCGAATCTTATATACCCTTCACAACGTGTAGTCATGCAATAACAGTAGTTTGTATCACCATTCATCCCATATGAAATACGTACATACATATAAAAAACATCCCATTGTTAAATTATAAATTTACGTATGTATGTTAAAAAAAAAATAAAAATAAAAATTTTTAAAAAAAATTTAAAAAAAAAATTTAACAAAAAATTAAAAAAAAAAAATATAAAAAAAAAAAATTTTAAAAAAATAATTAGAATATATATAATAAATAAAAAATAAAAAAAAAATAGAAAAAAAATTTTTTGGCTTAGCTGGGATTCGATGCCACGTTTTCTCTAACCAGTATACACGTTTGTATGTATGTATGTTGTTGTTGTAATGTTGTTTTTGTGAATAAAAAATCGAGGTGGTCGTGGGTTTTTGCTCATATCTCAGTTGTTTATGTACCGATGTTTCTGATTTTCAATACCGTTCTACTCCCGAATATTTCTGATATTTTAATACCTCACCCGGGTCCAAGCAACATACACACGGACAGACGGTCAGACGGACAGACTGACAGAGCTTAATCGACTCCCCTATTCATAAGCTTTCAGAAAATATATTCTTAATGGGGTCGGAAATCAAAATTGTAGAAATTTCACACGGAATGACAAACCTATATATACCCTTTTCACTGTGTGAAGGGTATAAAAAGAGACTAAAACTGCTGACGATTTAATTTCATGCAAATATATAAAGGACATATATCACAAAAACACTGCTTAAAACATTGTTTTGCAATCAGAGTACAAGTGCTAAGATATGTGTGTATGCGTGTTTCAGATATTTCCTCAAACTAACATAGACTAATACTTGGAAATCTACATCATCATAAACATAAATGTATCTTTTATGCGTATGACATTTGTTATTGTTTATGTTGAAATTTTTGTGTTTGTATTTGTGTTAATATATTTGAGTACATAAATATTTATGAAGTGTTAGTATTTGTATACAATGTGTGCCATCTGACACTTTATGTAAAATTTCCAGACACAGATTTGTCACTGCCTATGAAATCTTTTTAAGTCAGAGGTCTTTAGGAAGATAAAAAGATTTTTATTGTCTCGTTGTTTTCTAACACAAATTTGAGCTGTTGTTAAATATTTTAGGAAATTAATTTTTCTACAATAATCAAGATGTACATACAAGTAAATGTATTTTTTTACTTTAAAAATCTTAATTTAAGTCACAATGCCTTTAACATAAAATATAAAGATGTCAAATCGACAATATTCATTTGAAGAAATATAAAAATTAAAAAAAAAATTAAACTTTTTTCTTCCGCGAAAACTAAGGATAAAAAAAAGTTCCATTAACACATATGAATTTTAGTCATATCATCACCATCACATGCCTTAACAATTTTGTACTTACATTATGCAACATCTGCAACCTTTTCGAGTTGCACTAACTACTTACAGCACAAACAAAAAACCCCAAAAATATCTGCATATGTGTATGTAATTTGCTCATCTTTATATTATAAACACTGGTGGCGGAACATCAAAAACGTTTTAGTTTCACATTTTCTTTTATTTTTTCTTGGTCTTTTATTCTTTTGAAATAATTTTTTGTTTTTAAATAATAAGAAACAACATCATATGAAATCTGATTTTCTTTTTAGAGAAAAATTATAGATAATGGAAAGCTTTTTGTTAAAAAAATTAAATCTGAAAAAAACGGGTAACATTATAAGTAGGTTTGTTTGACGTAAATCCGGTTAAAGTCTGGTTAAATGAGACTAAACAAAAAATTCTTCTCTCAGAAAGCGATAAATTTGCCCAAAATTGCTGGAACGTAAAAAACCATATTTCAAGCCTGAAGAAAAACGTCAAAATTGTATAGCTGTTGTTCAGAGGTCAGCCGAATTATTTTGTACGGAAAGAACCGCAGCAGGCTATCACGACTGATGGCGTTAAATGCTTAGATAAGTACCGTTTTACAAACTAGAAATTGGGAAGCGTATATATTTCTTATTCTCTTTTAACACTTTTTAAACCTTTTCCAATTGAGAAATTAGAGGCAGACAGAAATTTATTTCTCTAATTTTTTTATTTTCGGTATCGTATGGTGTTTAAATCGTTTAACAAACTACTAAAAAGAGGATGAGATGAGAAAAATTATATGAAATATGAAAAAAGATATAAAAAAAGCTAAAGAGAATTAAATGTGTACTTTAGCACTTTTACACGTTGCTACCAAATTTTGGCTGTCTGCTTTTCAGTTTCCCTTTTGTAAAAGGGGACTTAGAACTTAGCACTAATGAAAAAGATTTAAAATAACTTTGTAATGTCCGCAATCAAAAAATATAGTATAAAAAGGGTGATAAAATTTTAAGGGCCGATATTGATTTTGAATAAAACACAAATTATTTAGGAAATTATTGTCATTTCTTTTTATTATAAGAATATTGGTATGATTCAAGTATGCATGGAATAAAATATTGGCCTCGGCACCATCCGATGATCCAAATTTTCGATGACGCTAAGGCATAATTGAGGCGCCGTCCTGTTAAAACCACATATTGTCCACATCCATATCTTCCCAATCGGGCCATAAAAAAATCGTTGTCATCTCACGATAGCGAACGCCATTCACAGTAACTGCCTGACCGACCTCATTTTGGAAAAAAAATACGACCTGATGCTGCCGCTAAAAAAATATGCCTCATAACTGAAGATGATTTTCTTCGAAAATTTATCATACACGGTTGCCATTTCTTTTCACCATTCTGACCATTGACGACGTTTGGAATGGTCTAGGGGCTTTAGTTCTTGAGTCAATTGCAATTGTTGGGCACGACGACGAGTTGAGGTGGACGGCTCGCGAACAGCAGCAATATTTTCTGCAGTACGAGCATGCACAGGTGTTTTCACATCTCCTACAGACCCGGTTTGCTCAAATTTTTGCACGATTTTTCTGATTGTACGCACATTTGAACGATAACATTGACCGAAAAAATCACGAAATGCACGATATGCATTTTGATTTGAACGCCCATTTTCATAATAAGTCTGAATAACTTTGACGCGTTGCTCGATTGTGTATCTTTTCATGGTTAAAAATGTGTTAGTCTGAAGTTGTCAAATCAAATGCAGAGAAAAACTTGACGTTTATTTGTGGTTCACATACAACATCGGCCCTTAAAATTTAACCACCCTTTAGAAGAGTACAACCGCATAGAGAGATACATCTTTCTTATTGATTCTGTTCTCCAGGACTTAAAAATATGTTTTTCAAAAGACGTTCTAAATTTGTTTAACATCCCTAAACTTCTGCCAAAAAGCATTAAAGATTATTCATTTTACTTAACCAATTTAATTCCACTCATTTAAGGCGATTTGTTTAAGTGCAAAGAAACAGATAAAAAACTACTAAAATCTAAACTTGAAGCTGAACTTTTGCATTGGCAGCAGAAATGGAAGATCTGTCGAGAACTTCCAGAAAATGTGTTTTTGATAATTTATTTATAACATTTTTATACCCTTCACACAGTGAAAAAGGGTATATATAGGTTTGTCATTCCGTGTGAAATTTCTACAATTTTCATTTCCGACCCCATAAAGTATATATTTTCTGAAAGCTTATGAATAGAGGAGTCGATTAAGCCCTGACCGTCTGTCCGTCTGTCCGTCTGACCGTCTGTCCGTGTGTATGTTGAAATCAACTTTTTAAAGCCCCCCGACATAGGTTGGACCCGGGTAAGGTATTAAAATATCAGAAATATTCGGGAGTAGATCGGTATTGAAAATCAGAAACATCGGTACATAAACAACTGAGATATGAGCAAAAACCCACGACCACCTCGATTTTCTTTTCATAAAAACAACATTACAACAACAACATACATACATACAAACGTGTATACTGGTTAGAGAAAACGTGGCATCGAATCCCAGCTGAGGCAAAAAAATTTTTTTTTAAATTTTTTTAAAATTTTTTTTTTAATTTTTTTTTATTTTTTTTTATTTTTTATTTAATATATTATATATATTTTTATTATTATTTTTTTTATTTTTTTTTTTTTAATTTTTTTTTTATTTTTTTTTTTAATTTTTTTTTTATTTTTTTTTTATTTTTTATTTAATATATTATATATATTTTTATTATTATTTTTTTTTATTTTTTTTTTTTTAATTTTTTTTTTATTTTTTTTTTGTTTTATATATATTATATATGTATATAATAATTTTTTTTTTTTTAATTTTTTTTTTAAATTTTTTTTTTTAAATTTTTTTTTTATTTTTTTTTTGTTTTTTTTAACATACATACGTGAATTTACTGTTATTGCATGACTACACGTTGTGAAGGGTATATAAGATTCGGCACGGCCGAATATAGCGCTTTTACTTGTTTTTTATAATCTTATTTTTAATTGTTAATAAACAATGTTTGTTTTTATTTGAAAAGAAAATGCATACCAATATGTTGAACAAATTGAATAATGTGATAGCAATGGGAGAAAGGTAAGTGAAAGAGCGTGATCGAGTGGGTTTAGGGTCGTAGGGTGAAAATGAAAGGAGATAGCTGCGACATGGTTGGGTGGGCATTTACGGAGAGAACATCTTGCTCCGAATTCGAGACTGGTGGGTGTAGTAGTAGTGTTTAAAGTACCTTTTATTTTTTTTTTGTGTTCGGTCCTTGTTCTAAGGAAAGGGTTGGAACCTCCTGAGGTGTTGATGAGCGAGTTGGGAATCCTCTTTAGACAATAACGGTCCATAACATAAAATGGTGATAGATGTTTTAATTATGTGTAACCCATTTATTTATCTAAATTTAAGAAATATATGTACCGTTTTTGTTTCAATGCCGGTAAGCAATGCTACGGACGAAAGATTATTTTCTACTCTTTGCCGCATTAAAACGTGGCTGAGATTAACCACGACAGAGGACAGGCTAAACGGGTTAGCCATGTTACATATTCACAACCAGCAGCTGTGCTTAATAGATTTGCTGCAACAGGAAACTACAAATTACTTATTTAATAAAAGTGTTTTTGTTAAACTTTATGTCAGAAAATTTTTTATTTAATTTTTTTTTTTCGTTATTGTTTATTAAAGATTTATTTTGATTGAAATATTAAAAATTTTTGTTTCACTTACATATACTTCATATAATTTTTATATGGACAAAGTTTTTGGAAGAATAGAGGACTCTATATTGAAATATCTAAGTTGTATTTATTAGCATAAACTTTATTGACACGCCTGCTTAAACGTCCACTTTCAGTGAAAGACTAAATTTACGAAGACATTTTACTAGTATATCAAAGTTCTATAGCAAATACTATTAATAACAAAATAATAAATTCTGTTCTTTAAAAAAAAATCAAATTGGTGCCGGGTATAAAAGATTCGGCACAGACGAATAAAGTGCTCTTACTAGTTTCTTGTTGGTTTAATTATTAAAATTAAATTTTTTTCTTTCTTATTTTGTAGAGGCTGCTCTATTCATCTTGTCGTGACTTTGGAATGACGTACTCGATTTTGTTAAGCAATCCGTCTGAAAACTTTAAGTTACTCCAGCTTTAAGCCTCCCTTATATCACTTTCTGGTTTAGCCATCAGTTTCGGAGTTATTGAGGAACAACTCGAAAAAAATTCTCTTTTTTTTTGGATTATTAATAAAGTTTTTGAATTAAAAAAAATTAATAAAAACTCTCATTAATATGGTGTTCGATTAAGTGATATCTGTCTATCCGATTGTTGTTTAAATCAACTGTTGGAACCATTATATATCACACAGGCTTATGTATTGTAGCAATATTTTGAAATATTTGAAAATTAGTCACTATTGGAAAGCAAAAAAATTGCTAATAAAATGCTGAAATATGATATCTACACACACAAAAGAAAAACATGGTTGTGGTAATCATAATCAAAGAGCAATATATGATTGAATATATGATTTAATTGTATGATTGTGGTGAAAACGTATTATGATTAAAATAGTCGTTATTGTGTTTATTTAAAGTGTCATTCAACAATCATGTTATGATCTTTTCTAAAGCAAACTATTGCTTGTTTCTATTAGTTATATAAATTGTACTTACCTTTATAATCACTATTTATTTTATCAATTTGCTTTACAAATTATTGTTTTTGTTTATTATTTCTTTAATTTTTAAAATGTGCGCGAAATTATCGTGAGTTACATTATTTCAGAAATCGACTTTTTTATGCAAATTGGTTCTATATCCATTAATACATCAGCAGATAAAATATTATAGAGATAACTTTTTTAGTTATGGAGATAACACTGTGTATATTTTATCGTGTGTAGCAGTGTTATTTACGTTTTTATTTATTTAAAAGTAATAAAAACACTATCCGGTAAAATTTTGTTTTTGTGACATACGATAATTTCGCGCACAGGGCTCGATATTATTATTAAAATAAAAAAATCATAGCTTTATGGTTTAATTGCTTTTGAATATAGTGTTGTGTTGCGAAGACATCATACTATTTTTGTCATAATTTTGCAGAACATGCTATTTTCAGAGGACAACCACATCGAAATTTTTATAGAGAAAGTAAGCACTTAGGGCCGTATTCATAAAATATATTTAAGGTTTATTGAAGGCTTATTTGACAAATTTCTCTACAACATCTGTCAAATAAGCGTTTAATAAATCTAAAATATTTTTTTTATGAATACGGCCCTTAAATATAAAATTTAAACAAACTCATGATAATCGTGACAATATAAAAATAACTATTGCTTGTTTTCGATAACCAAATATTGTTATAGAAACTATAATATGACTGCTGTTATCATGTCGTAACCATGATTTTTCGTCGCGTGTATGATCAACAAACAGAGAAAAGAATTTCATTCTAGCTGATTGTAGTTACAGCCAACACTTAATTTACGTTAAAAGAATTTGAACGCAAAATCTTAGTTGGTTTACAAAATGCATTCCACTGGGCTAGTTTCGGCAAAAACATATGTTAAAATTGTGCTTTTTTTACCACAATTAAATTTCTTTATAAAAAAAAACAAAAAAAATGAATTTATTTAATTCCAAATAAATTAAACTAAAAGTAAATTTTAAAAGCTGCGATAAAAAATAAAACAATAAAGTAACTTCAGTTTAAATAAAACATAAAACCTACACGATAGTGTTCAGATATTTATGTTGACATTGTTTCATAATTTAAAAGAAAATACATAAAGAGTTATTTTTAGAAAAACAAACGGTTTAAATTACAAAAAAAAAAAATTATTATTAGAAAAATTAAAACCAAGCAAACAAATATAATTAAAAGATGTTTATGTTGAAAGTGAGATTTCATAATAATGATTTTATATGGAGCATACAAGTCTAAATAAAGAAACACATTCGGCAAGCTATGCCGAATCTTATATACCCTTTACTGTCATATATGTTTGGTGAAGTAATTATAGAAATATTTATATTTGTAATTGTTAGGAGTTTTTAAATATCCAGTCTTAAATATGTTTATCAAGAAAGTTGAAGTTTGACATTCATATAAATAAACATTAAATATTTTGTAATAGTGACGTAAGTTTTGTTCAACTCATGAGAGAGAAAAATCATTCAAATCGGTTCAAATTTACAAAAGTAACAAGCTCGTTTTTAAAAATTTATAGTAAGTAGGTAACATATTTTACTTTAGTTTTATTATATACTGGAAGTAAAAAAATAAAAATAGTTGTACTTTTAAGATGAAATAGTAGAGGCAGTCTTAAGACGGTCTTGCCGGTTTGTGTGTGCAAAAATGTCCCCCTCCTTTTCATTATTGTTCGTATCTTTTGTTCATGAAAATACTATTGTTTTCATGTTCTATTACTTCTTCCCTTTTATTTTACTACTGTATTAAAGTTGGATCTTACTAAACGTCCCTATAAGAAAAAGATAAATTTAGAGAAAATATCTGATAAAGAATGGCTCGAGTTTATCGATTCTGTGGAGAGTTCTATAGAGAGCGCAGATACAAATTTTATTACCGATGACAGTATTACTGATCCTTCTTTTGTTTTTGACAATATCGAAAGCTACACATTGCCAAAAGATACGGAACAGGTCGTAAAAAAATGTGTTTACAACATAGGTAGAGCTGAGACTACGGATGTATTTGTAGATGCAATAAATTTTTCACTGAATATCAGCACAATTGACATACCATCGCCTCTTTCAACTTCCGTTGAAGATGTAGCAGATGTAGAAACCGTTGCGAAGCAAGAACCGTCCACATCAACTGCAACCACAAAAGGATGCTTCAAATTCAAACGAGCCCGATCTCCGTTGGCAACAGCTTAATTTACTGGACCATCAGTTCAGCCTAATCCTGGTGGTTTCATCGGAGGTATGGCATTATTTTTCTTATTTTGTTAGTATTTATTATGTCATTTTTTAAACAGCTCTGAATGAAATATCTAAAAATTCGAAAGAGCTTTCCAAACGTATTGCGCAAGCGCTCGATGCGTTAACATGTCAACGAGGTAGCTTTTCAGGCTGATTCGTCACTTCCATTGGCCGTGAAAGAGCTTAAAACACCAATGGAATTCTTCAATTACTTTTTCACTGATAATATTATTGAATTAATCACTGTAGAACAAATCGCTGTGCGCTGGAGAAAAATATAAACACAAATTTCAGCACAAATTCCACTGAAATAGACATTATCGACTGCCCTCTGATTATCCGAGAATTCAATGCTCACATGGATCGAGTAGATCTTATGGATGAACTGATGGTTCAATATCACATTCGAGCAAAGACTCGGAACAGTAAGATAAGATTAATGTACCATTTTGTGGACATGGTATCTACAAATGCATTTATTTTTTTTTTTTTTTTTGCATGCCAAGCAGGATGATTCCAATAATGTATCTGATGAAGAACTTCTTTTAAAGCATACTGATTTCCGAGAAGAAATAGCTGCCGGACTCGTTTCTTTTAAAAATAAGCGGTCTGTAGGACGGCCATCGCTTGGTCAAATTCTTGATAAGTCCTTATCAACACAGCCTGGAAAATCAAGTATTGGGAAAAAACTTTCCATCCTGTTGCTGATATTCGGTTTGATGGTGTCGATCACTTTCCTATTTGGGTGGATAGAAGAGGCAAAAAAAATTGCAAACATTGCAAAAAATCTGACAACCAAGTTGTTTGTTCCAAATGCGACCTGCATTTATGTGGTCAGATAGATTTTTTCTGGGACTACCACAATAAAAAAAAAATATTTCAACGATTTTTGCTTCGTTTTTCTTAATAAAACTTTATTTTTAGATAAAATTTACCTCGGATATTTTATTACATGTGAACCGGTAAGACCGTCTGCAGACGGTCTTCCCTATTTTTTACCTAGCATAGGTCCAGAATGTTTTTTTCATCTGAAAATTAAAATTTACGGTCCTCTCGACTATATTTACCTGAAAAAAAATATTGGCTTAGTCCGGTAATTTTTTCACTCTTGCCTGTTAGAGGGTAAAAAATTTTTTAACCGGAGGTTGCCAACTTTAACGAAAATTGGAGGTACCCAGTGGCGACACGGGGTATTTCCAAATGCAACGATTGAGAACATTTGGTCCTTTGCCACGAGCCCCGGATTGTTTAAAAATTACATATTTATTAGCATTTTTTCTTCAAAAGGAACCACAGTGCATGGGTGATAGTTTACTCATAAATCCTTGTGAAAGCCGAACCTCGTTTCTGTAGCTCTCGCATAAAACATGAAACGATGAACTTGAAACAAACGAAAAACCACACGAATTGAATATATAGGTTTCTCGCGTACAAGAATTTCTGCAACTCTAGTGTGCTTTAGCTATCGGTCATTTGAATGCAAAAGAGTCTATCTCTAAAATTGTTTTCGTTTTAGTCTTTTTAAATTTTCCAGCGAAAAAAGATACGATGAGGTATTTCGGGAGGCTAAAGAATGCCTTTTGTTTTGATTTGAAAGTCATGAAAAATTTAATTCACTTTGAACTAGGGCAACATTTTTTTCTAGGTTCGAATAAATAAAACTCATTTGATCTTTAGAACTCTCTAACTAGTTTCATCTGTATGTAATGTATCAATTTAATGCAAGTTCAAACGTATTTAAAGACGTGCAATCAATTTGAAACTTATAAAATTCTCGAAACATCTTCACATCTTTAATTTCTTCTATAATACAATAAACTAATTGAAAAAGTGGGCGGCGTCGAAGCCACACACGTATTCTACTTATTCCACTTAACCGAGTTTTATAAAACTTGGCGCACAAATTGAGATCCTTTAATGGTACAATTGTATGGTTACCAAACTCGACTCTGCCACGGCCATAAAAGGAAATACTTTTTTAACAACATTTACGTAAGCGATTTTGATCAAAATTGGGCGGCATTGCATTGCAAACCTTATTTTATGAAACTAGGCGAAAACATTGAGATCCGTTTGACGATATAATTAATTAATTAATTATAATTAGTTGGCAAAGTGGATGCTGCCACGCCCATAAAAGTAAATAATATTGTTTAACAATATTTATTTGATAATTTTCTAAAGGCTATAATACACGGCATGTTTTTTACATCTGACTTTAAAATTTGTGAGACATATGTAAATCTATGTCTGTCAAAATTGTACTTTTACGCTGACTGCTTTGCAGCAGCATAGATGTCACATGTTTTAACAGAAGAAAATAGAGCGCACTCTAATTAAAATTTTGTCAGCTGTCTCAACACATGTTTTTTTACAGAAGTAATGTTTTAAAGGTAACACACGACATGTTTGTATTAGCAGTGGAGAATTTGACAAGTCAGATGTAAAAAACATGCCGTGTATTAGCTCCTTAAGTAATTTAGCCAACACATTGAGTTTGTTTTTGCAGTACAATTAAATAATTATAAAAGTGGGTGGTGATACGCCCATGATACTAAAACTTATCGAATACATTAAGTTTGTTTTACAGTAAAATTATATAATTAGAAAACTGGGAGGTGACACGCCCACACACACTTAACTTACACAAACGATTTTTATTAAAAACATATCGCCCATATTGAATTTCCACGATAACAATAAAAAGTGGGCAGTGCCACGCCCTTTACAAAATTTACAAAAAAGGAAATCTCTTCGTTACAGTAGCTTTTGGTTACATATCGACACAACAAAATTAGAGATTAAATTTTAACTGCAAACGAAAACACGCTAAAATACCATAATAATTGATGTAAAAGGTAAAAAACTATTTAAGTTAAGACGAGTCTAAGAATATATTCCGATTATATAACATTAAAAGTTATTTTTAAAAGTAGCAATTAAATTAAGTATAACCAAAACTAGAAATAATAATTTATTTAAAGAAAAATCTGGAAGTACTGAACATCAAACTGCTACAATTATTTTATTGGTGGTTTTTAAGTATTTATTTATTAAATTTATTTATTTTCGATTTTGTATGTTTCCCTTTGAAAATCGTCAATAAACATTTAATATTTTTAGTACGAATATGTTTTGACAATTTGTTTGTTTTTCTTTTTTAATAATTAATTTAAATTAAATTAACAAAAGCCTTTACATATTTGCACAAGTTCGTTATTCTGTGCGATATAATTTCAGAGCAATATTCGTTAACAAAAACCAATAATACAAATATGAACACCTTTCTTAGACATTGAAAATGTATAAAAGAATCTATAAACATTCAATTCATATCATTCACTTTTCGGCTATACGAAAGTTAAGAACAAAAATATTAATAGAAAGGAAAATTCGAAAATGAAAGCTTTTCCCTTGATAGTCTTGGTAATTGCTATACAGTGTGCGACACTGTATAATATGGCCTGGGGTCATGGCATGATGTTAAAGCCACCCGGTAGATCTTCTCGTTGGCGTTACGACAAATCTGCAACACCTAACTACAATGATAATGAACTTTTCTGTGGTGGCCTGCAAGTGAGTTGAAGTGCATGTGTTTCACATTACTTGGATAATATGTTGTTCATGCTTAATCACGAGCTTCAAATAAATATTTTTGTATAAAAATTATTGTACGAATTCCTGCCAATTTCCGAGCAGCCTATGGGAAGCAAATAATAATATAATTTTTATACAAAATACTTAATCTCAAGCAAGTGGTTTAGGACAATATATTTGTATTAACAAGATAAAAGAAATTAAATAATATTTTTTTGAATAATTTTTTTTAAATAACAAATACACTTTTTAGGTTCAAATAAACAATGGCGGCAAATGTGGTTTGTGTGGCGATAATTATAATGATCCAACTCCTAGAGCCAATGAACTGGGTGGTATATATGGGGGCTCCGGTGTTATAGTGGCAACCTATGAAAATACGAAGACAGCTAACATAGCAGTTAATTTAACCAGAAATCACATGGGCTACTTTCAGTTCGATTTGTGTAATCTGGATGAATCGAGAGAAACTGAGAATTGTTTTGCCAAGTATCCGCTTAGATTTGCTAATGGTAATTACAAGTTCGATATTACAGATGATCTAAACATGGTCAAGTCTACGATTATTTTACCGCCCGGCTTAAACTGTGAGCATTGTGTTTTACGTTGGACTTATACCACTGGAAATAACTGGGGTTATTGTGGTAGTAGTGATAACGGTGCATTGGGTTGTGGCCCACAAGAGACGTTCAGAGCCTGTGCTGATATACGTATTACATCAGCCAGCGGAACATCTAAAGCATTCAAGAATAGAGGACGTGCAATGAAAAAATGATAAAAATGCTGCGTAAAAGAATAATTTTATAAAAGGACGAAATATCAAAAGTATATATGAATGTTATATCTACGTTACTAATTCAGCAAATAAAAATTATCATTTATATGAAAAGCAACGTAAAAAAACAATGTTTTTTAAACAAGCTACGCTTTTATAAATGTAAATAATATTTTCCCTCTCCACTCGAATCAGTCGGTCCCGAATTTCGCATTAATAGATTCATAAACCTAGAGAAAATAGAAAGTAATATAAAAATTGAGAAAAGTGACTTCATAATATTTGAAATATCTACTAAAAAATATATTTTTTTAAATACGTGACTAAAGGTACAGTAAATAAACCTACGCCTTTTTGCTTACAACAAGTATGTTTTAGACACTTCCAAACTGTTCTCCCAATAATATTTATTTAGGGTGCATTTTATAATCCCCCTTGCAGTATTTAAAATTTTTATTTTCACAATTGTCTATGAACTATCGGGTGATTTAGGTTTTCAGGTTTGATTTTCAAAAGGTTTTTTTTTTATAGGTCACGCATGTCACACATCTAGCTGATATGTCATTATACACATCACAGTGAGTGTAAGAGTATATATGGTTTTGTCATTCCATGTAAAATTTCTACACTATTCATTTCCGATCCAAGAAAGTATATATTTTCTGAAAGCTTATGAACAGGGTAGTCGAGTAAGCATTGTATGTGTCTGTCCATCTGTCCATGTGTATGTTGAAATAAACTTTTTGACATCGCCAAGATGTGAACGGTTTCAAAATATCAGAAGTACATATTTGAGAGCACATCAGTATTGGAACTTAGTTCAATCGCCACATAAGGCAAATAAACACGACTGCTTCTGTTTTTTTTTTTTTTTTGCATATTTTTACGGAAGCCCCGGTGGACTAGTCAGTAGTGTGCTGGTCTGCTAGTTTGGGGGTTGCGGGTTCGATTCCCGCCAGAGACTCTGAACTAGTCTGCTTCTCTTCTCTCTTTTCTATTCTATTCTTACTTTTCTATTCAGGTAGCACAATGGACCCAAATGAGCTGCACAACAGCTGTCTGTTCTACCTAACTTAACCTACCACAACAATGAAAATTTCCCAGCTCTAGGATAATTTATAGACACGGTTGTTACTATTTATAGATTTGCTATGCCTCTGGAGATGCTTATGAAAAATTTTGGACAAATTGGTCACTAATGGGCAAAATTTTAGGCAAAAAGTATTTTAAACCAGTAAGAGCGCTATATTCGGCCATGCCGAATCTTATTTACCCTTCACAACGTGTAGTCATGCAATAACAGCAGTTTGTATCACCATTCATCCCATATGAAATACGTACATATATAAAAAACATACATATATAAAAACATCCTATTGTAAAATTATAACTTTACGTATGTATGTTAAAAAAAAAAATTAAAAAAAAAAAATAAAAAAAATTTAAAAAATAATTAAAAAAAATATTAAAAAAAAAATTTTAAAAAAAATTATTAAAATATATATTATAAATATAAAACAAAAAAAAAATAAAAAAAATATAAAAAAAAATATTAAAAAAAATAATAATAAAAATATAAATAATATTTAAATAAAAAATAAAAAAAAATTAAAAAAAAAATATAAAAAAATTAAAAAAAAATTTTTTTTGGCTCAGCTGGGATTCGATGCCACGTATTCTCTAACCAGTATGCATACACGTTTGTATGTATGTATGTTGTTGTTGTAATGTTGTTTTTGTGAAAAAAAATTGAGGTGTTCGTGAGCTTTTGCTCATATCTCAGTTGTTTATGTACCGATGTTTCTGATTTTCAATACCGATCTACTCCCGAATATTTCTGATATTTTAATACCTCACTCGGGTCCAAGCGATGTCGGAGGGCTTCAAAAAGTTGATTTCAACATACACACGGACAGACGGACAGACTAACAGAGTTTAATCGGCTCCCCTATTCATAAGCTTTCAGAAAATATATACTTTAAGGGGTCGGAAATCAAAATTGTAGAAATTTCACACGGAATGACAAACCTATATATACCCTTTTTCACTGTGTGAAGTGTATAAAAATAAAAATAAGTCTAAAGTAATTAATACTCCACATCAGTGCCAGAAACTCCTTATCTGTCGCAGAGTAGAGTAGCTTGGGAGGTTCCAAAAAAAAGTATAAAAGTAAAGTTTTTATTCGTTTTTGCACGTTGGTGGTTAAAAATAAAACATTAATGGTCAGTCAGTCAAATTAAATTATAATGATTTTTCAATTTAATCTGCATGCACGTTTAACGTTAGAATTTCCAAAAATCGCTTCGTCAGCCGTGTAGCAAGTGGCACCATACAGTTGGTACCACATATTGTCCATCGACTTCATTTTCGAAGAAGTACAGTCCGATGACGGTGTTAACCCATAAACCGCCACAAACAGTCACTCTTTGTGGATGCATTAGCTTTTCAACAATCACTTGTGGATTCTCATTTACCCAAATGCTTGTTGACGAATCTACTGAAGTGAAAGTGTGACTCGCTTTTGAAGATGATTTTCTTTGTAAAGTCACTATACACTTCTGTTTGTTTAACCAACCATTTGGCATATTAATGTCACTTGATATGGTTAGTAAACAGTGAGTCAGAAAAAACTCATACACACTATTTTAGCCAAATCTCATCCTTGGGCCAAAAAATTTTTATACCCGCCACCATAAAAATGGTGGGGATATATTCATTTTGTCATTCCGTTTGTAAAACATCGAAATATCCATTTCAGACCCCATAAAGTATATATATTCTGAATTGGGGTTTCATTTTATGACGATCTAGCTATTTCCGTCCGTCGGTCTGTTTGTTGAAAGCACGATAGAGGTCGGACCAATAAAGCTAGGGGTGTAAAATTTTGCCAGAATATTTCTTATACACAAGGTTTGTTTGGTATTGAAAATGGGCTAAATTGTAATATTAGGAAGAGAGTTATAGTTCATAATACAAGAGTAGGTCGAAAAACAGTTTCCTGCCAACATCGAACAAAATTGAATTGTGTCTAAACGCATTGACGTAGAGTCATGAAATTTCGAATGTATATTTCCTGAGAAAAACAATATTTTTTCTCAAAAATGGCCAAAATATATGAATTACGAAAGGAGTATTAAAACAAAATGTATGAAAATTTATACCGCGCAGTGTATTTTTCGGTTTATTCAAAATTTATATGTAATAAAACTGGCAAAATTAGATTTATGATTTTGAAATTTTGAAACCATTGCTTTTTGGTCAAAGGCTTTGTACTAAAATTTTTATTTAAAATTCATATAATTTCTCTATGAATAAAGATTTTGGAAGAATAGAGGACTCTATTGAAATATCTAAGTTGTATTTTTTAGCAGAAACTTTATTGACACGCCTACTTTAACGTCCACTTTTATTGAAAAACTAAAGTAACGAAAATATTTTACTAGCATATCGAAGTTATACAAAGAAAGTGATACATATTTTAGTATAAAGAGATTTTTCCATAGCGATTACTGTTGATAAAAAAACAACAATTTCTCAGCTATAGAAGAACATTAAATGGGTGGTGGGTATAAAAGATTCGGCACAGCTCATACTTGTTTTATTTTAATTTGTTATTTTCTTAAAAAAATATATTTAAAATTACTCCAATAAATTGAGTTTTAATATAGACATATAAATAAAAAAAACGAAATCACAAAAATTCCCGAAATCCCGGGTCCCGAAAAATCCCGATATACAAAATGTTTAGATCCCGAATCCCGGGATTCGCCAAATCAGTCCCGTTTAACATTGCTAGTAACGACTAATAACAAAATATCGTCGGCATCATAACATTTGCGAATGTTCGTTTCATCACTAATATAAGGATTAAGGGACACTCTTTTCCGAAGCCCCAATTGTTTTTCTTTATATAATAAAAGTTATATTTATAAATTAATTTATTAGTTATTATTTATTAATAGAATAATTTGTTTGTCTTATCTTCAAACAACATAAAAATGTTTATGCTTTTCTTTAAAAATTATAATTATACATTAAATACTAAATTATTTTTAGTACGAAATTATTTAGACAATTGTTTAGAACAACTTTATGTTTATTTTTTAACTATTGTGTATGCCCTCTGAAAAACAAGGGTAGTTACGTTGAATAACATTACCAAGAAATAAGTAGTAATAATTATATATTTATAAGCATATGCGTGGGTCTGTTTGCACTTGTACAACAAAAAATATATGGATTCATAATCGATCTTGTAGGGTACGAAATCGTATAAAAGAATCTCTAAATACTCCAATTTATAGTATTCACTTTTTGGATATAAGAAAGTTAAGAACATAAATATCAGTAAAAGCGAAAATACTAAAATGATATCTTTTCGCTTAATAGTTTTGGTAATTGCTGTTCAATGTACGATCTTGTATAATATGGTCGGTGGTCATGGCAGGCTGCTAAAGCCGCCCGGTAGATCTACTCGTTGGCGTTATGATAGATCTGCACCCCGTAACTACAATGATGATCAACTTTACTGTGGTGGCCTGCAAGTGAGTTGAAATGCATGTGTTTCACATTACTTGGATAATATGTTGTTCATGCTTAATCACGAGCTTCAAATAAATATTTTTGTATAAAAATTATTGTACAAATTCCTGCCAATTTGCGAACAGCCTATGGGAAGCAAATAATATAATTTTTATACAAAATACTTACTCTCAAGCAAGTGGTTTAGGATAATATATTTGTATTAACAACATAAAAGAAATTAAATAATATTTATTTATTTGAATAATTTGCATTGCCTTTTAGGTTCAAATAAGAAATGGTGGTAAATGTGGTTTGTGTGGTGATAATTATAATAATCCTACTCCTAGAGCCAATGAATTGGGTGGTAAATATGGTGGTTCCGGTGTTATAGTGGCAACCTATGAAAGTGCACAATCAGCCAATATAGAAATTGATTTAACCAAAAATCACAAGGGCTACTTTCAATTCGATGTGTGCAATCTGGATGAGTCAGACGAAACTGAGGATTGTTTTGCCAAACATCCCCTACAATTTAATGATAGTAATTCCAAGTTCGATGTAACAAATTATTTCAACAAGTTCAACTCTACGGTTATTTTACCATCCGGCTTAAACTGTGAGCATTGTGTTTTGCGTTGGACTTATACCGCTGGAAATAACTGGGGTACTTGTAGCAACGGCAGGGGTGCATTAGGTTGTGGCCCACAAGAAACATTTAGAGGATGTGCTGATATTCGTATTAAATCAAACACTGGAAAGCCTAAAGTGTTCAAGAATAGAGGACGTGCAATGAAAAAATGGTAAAAATGCTATAAAAATATTGTTCTAAAAGGACGAAATTTCTTAAATATATATATGAATGTTATATTTACGTATTTATTTCTGCAAATAAAAATAATCAACTATTTACAAAAACATCGTAAAAACAATTGATTTGTATTTAGTCCACTTAACTTGCTTGTAGTAAGAAACAAAGAAATAATTCTATTTTTTTCATGGGCAACCACGTATGTCTTAATATCAAATTTTTCAGGAGAGTCAACAAATCATTTTAGATTAAGCTACGGTTTAGGTATTGAACTTTATTACCTTTTTTTACCATTCATGTCAATAAAGATCTTAAAATTTTCTTATAAAAAATTCAGACAAATATTATTTAAGAATTTGATCATAGCGAAGACCAAAATAACCAAAGTGGTACCAAGACTAAAGGTGTGTGCATATAAAACAGCACATGTCAACATAGGCGGTCCCAAATTAATAAAAATTTTAGAATGCAACCACCTAAGGAAATTTAGTTTGTACTCAAGTCATTGTTAGTTTTAGTAAATAAAAAAAATAATCGAAAATTATATTTCAAATGTGTTAAGAAATATGTATGTGCTTGTGTTTTTTTTTTTGAAAACATAAATACTTTGCCAGTGGTCACACTTCGCCATCGGCCACACTTCGCCATAAGTCAACATAGTGCGTTAGTGATGAATGCATTTAGAATTAATAGCGAAATTCACGCTTGGTAGCATTTTTGCAATAAGTGCAAATATGCACTAATGTTTTGCTACCAACCGTGAGTGCATTTTTCATGTGTGTTACGAACTTATGACAACAGCCGATTTTTAAGGTATTTAAGAAACAACAAATCTTTTTTATACCCTTCACACAGTGAAAAAGGGTATATATAGGTTTCTCATTCCGTGTGAAATTTCTACAATTTTCATTTCCGACCCCATAAAGTATATATTTTCTGAAAGCTTATGCATAGGGGAGTCGATTAAGCTCTGTCAGTCTGTCCGTCTGTCCGTGTGTATGTTGAAATCAACTTTTTGAAGCCCCCTGACATAGGTTGGACCCGGGTAAGGTATTAAAATATCAGAAATATTCGGGAGTAGATCGGTATTGAAAATCAGAAACATCGCTACATAAACAACTGAGATATGAGCAAAAATCCACGACCACCTCGATTTTTTTTCACAAAAACAACATTACAACAACAACATACAAACGTGTATACTGGTTAGAGAAAACGTGGCATCGAATCCCAGCTGAGCCAAAAAAAATTTTTTTTAATTTTTTTAAAAAATTTTTTTTTTAATTTTTTTTTTTATTTTTTATTTAATATATTATTAATATTTTTATTATTATTTTTTGAATAATTTTTTTTTTTTAATTTTTTTTTTATTTTTTTTTGTTTTATATTAATTAAATATATAATAATTTTTTTTTAATTTTTTTTTTTTAAATTTTTTAAAATTTTTTTTTTTATTTTTTTTTTTTTTTTGTTTTTTTAACATACATACGTAAATTTATAATTTTACAATGGGATGTTTTATATATGTATGTACGTATTTCATATGGGATGAATGGTGACACAAACTACTGTTATTGCATGACTACACGTTGTGAAGGGTATATAAGATTCGGCACGGCCGAATATAGCGCTCTTACTTGTTTAAATTAATAAGTAACATTCTGTGTTTTAGTATTTTCCGAAAAGAAAGTTTATTAATTAAAAAAAATACAATGCCTAAATCGACGGAAATATATAATATCATCAATAAAAAAAATATATAAAATAAAATATAAAAAATGCCAAGGATGAAATTGAATTTGTGGAGATTTCAAATCCTGAAAGTAAGTAAATTCTGTTTCTGTTGTTCAAATTTGTGTGACATCATTTTGAACTGGTTTTTCACTGTGCACATTGTTATGCAAGTGATGTAATTTGCGCTTTAATATAATTTGTTTTTGTAGTCGTGCACAAGTTAAATTGCTTGCTAGACTTGCACGATCTGCACGGCTTGCAAGGGTAGTTTGCACCAAGGAGTGAGTTCCGCTAATATAAAAGTTGCGTTGTTATTCCAATAAAAAAAACGCAATGGGTTCATCTTATTTTAGAAATTTTTACAACCAACTAAAGAGGGTTTAAAATTAAGCAGCATGGCATAAGTAACTTAAAATCGTCAAAAATGGCTATACGCGGTTGCCCATGAAAACCACAGAATTAAATACATATTTGTATGTACATCAGACAATTAAAGCTCGCAAAAAATCACTAAACTTTTGTAATACTATATTCACACATGCGCCTTAATTGTCAATTTATAATATACTCGCAATTAAAGGCCTTTATTGAGCTCAATTTAAAATAGTAAAAATTACATTTAAATTGAACAATATATACTTAATTGTTTCACTTATTGTCCAAAACTCGAAATACAACTCTTGAGAAGTATGTTTAGTGAGAAGAAAATTCTTTAGGTGGCATTTCTAATGTCAAGCAAATAAATATACAAAAAAACAAAATGCAAAGAAAATGGAAAATGGTTGATGGAAATTGTAATAAAATGTTTCAATAAAGTCAAATACATATTTATTTATATAAATATGATTGTAAATACAGGAAAAAAACTGAAGAGAGTGCAAATTTTTGATTCGGTATAAATACCTCGTATTTTTACAGCTATCAAATGCTAATGAAGTAAGATAAATTGAGTAAGTGTTAACACTTATTTTAGTTGCTCAATCATCACTAAATTGAAGCAATTAAAAATATCTGTCTGAACAGGGTATAAAGGAAGTATTTCAATAAAAGCACACAGCAAAAAATAATTTTTATTTTTTTTAATTAATTGACTAACTTATTTATTCTTAAATTTTAATTATAAAGGGTGGTTAAATTTTAAGGGCCGATGCTGATTTTGAATAAAACAAAAATTATTTAGGAAATTATTGTCGTTTTCTTTTTTTTATTATGATAATATTGGTATGATTCAAGCATGTATGGAACAAAATATCGGTTAAATAGCCGTCGCGACCTCGGCGACACACCTCCATCCGATGGTCCAAATTTTCGATGACTCTGAGGCATAATTAAGGCACCGTCCTGTTGAAACCACATATCGTCCACATCCATATCTTCCAATTGGGGTTATAGAAAGTTCGTTTTCATCTCACGATAGCGAACACCATTCACGGTAACTGCCTGACCGGCCTCATTATGGAAAAAGGAAAGAAATCTTTACGTTTTTTGAAAAGCTTTAATAACATAAAAAGATTTGCTAAAATTAATTATATATAAAGGGTGGTTAAATTTTAAGGGCCGATGTTGAATGTAAACCACAACTCAAGTTGTTTTTCTGCATTTCATTTGACATTTCTCAATTTCAGACTAACCCAATTTGAACAATGGTAAGATACACAATCGAGCAATGCGTTTATGAAAATTATTATGAAAATGAGCGTTCAAATCAAAATGCATTTCTAGCATTTCAAATTCGTCTACAGTCGGGAGAATTGTGAAAAATATTTAAATTTCAGCAAAATAGGTCTGTATGAAATGTGAAAACATCTGTGAATTGTATGGAAAATATTGCTGTTTTTCGCGATAGTGTGGCAAAAGAGCAGTCAACATCGATTCATCATCGTGCCCAAGATTTGAGCATCATCATTGTCATTGAAAATTTTGACCATCGGATGGAGGTGTGCCGACGAGATTGCGGCGGCCATTTGGCCAATATTTTGTTCCATACATACTTGAACCATACCAATATTATCATAATAAAAATAAATGACAATGATTTCCTAAATAATTTGTGTTTTATTCAAAATCAACATCGGCCCTTAAATATTAACCACCCTCTACAACCGATAAAAGTTATACAATTTGAAAGGGATTTTCACAGATCCTATTCAAATCAGTTAAGTATTTTAGGACTTATAAGCGTTAAAATTTACTACCAACACTTAAAGCAGCTAATAAACGGTATATTTTTTACATCTGACTTGTAAAATTTCACACTGTCAAGGATGTACATGTCGTGTACATTACTTCTGTAAAACACATGAGCTAAGTCATCTGACACGCTCTAATTTGCTTTGAAAAGTCATCTGACATCAGCTGTTGGCAGAAATTTCTGATGCCAGAAAACAGTCAGCAGCGGTGAGTGTTAAATAACAATTTGACAGACATAAACATATGGCTATAAAGTCAGATTTATAAAACATGCCATGTATTGCCGTTTAAGCAAATCGCATATATGTAAGATAATAAAAATAAAAACAAAGTAATGCTTGTGGATACCAATTGTTTTCAGTTTACGACATAAAAAACAGATCAAAAAAGTATATTCATTACTACTTACAACAACTGCAGTATAACAGTTTAAGTTTCTGTTTAAAAAAATTGATGTTTCAAAATGCTCGCCTGCAGAACATAGTAGTAATAATAATTAAATAAATGCTTTTAATAAATTTATTTAATTCTCTTTTTTTTTTTTTTTTTTTTTTTAATTTGTATGCTTTTTTTGAAAATTGTTAATACACAAATAATTCTATTTTTAGCGCGATTTTCTTTGAAAACTTTCAATTATACATAAATACAATTTTATTTTTAGTACAAAAATATTTAGGCAATTGTTTAGAAGTATTTTATTTTTAACTCTACTATTGTTTATGCCCTTCACAAAAGCGTTTAAATATGTATTTAAATAAGTTTATTATTTTGTATTAATTACTTTCCAAGAAGTATTCAAAAAAACATCCAATAAATATTTGATATATAGAGCATTCATGCATGTTTAATTTTATGGAGATTGAAAACGTATAAAAGATGCTCCTAATTATCCAATTTATAGTATTCACTTTCCGGATAAACGAAAGCTAAGAACATAAATATTAATAGAAAGGAAAATTTTAAAATGAAATCTTTTCCCTTGATAATCTTGGTTATTGCTATACAATGTGCGACACTGTATAATTTAGCCTGGGGTCATGGCAGGATGCTAAGGCCACCCAGTAGATCTACTCGTTGGCGTTTTGACAGATCTGCAATACCTAACTACAATGATAATGAACTTTTCTGTGGTGGTCGGATGGTAAGTTGAAGTTTGATCTTGTTTTTATAAAGATCTATCTTTAATTTCTAGTTTGAGATCGACTTTTTTTTATAAAAAAATTAATAAACCTAATAAATTCTACAATTTCGTTTGGAAGGAATTTGTAAAATAGTTTTTAGTAACACACCTGATCTCACGCTATATATTAAGGATAACTTATGTACAAAAGCTGATCAAAGATAATAAATAATATTTATTTGTTTAATGTGTCCTAAATAACAAATACGACTTTTAGATTCAAATTAAAAATGAAGGCAAATGTGGTTTGTGTGGCGATAATTACAATGATCCTACTCCTAGAGCCAATGAATTGGGTGGTAAATATGGTGGTTCCGGTGTTATTGTGGCAACCTATGAAAGTGCACAAACAGCCAATATAGAAATTGATTTAACCACAAATCACAAGGGCTACTTTCAATTCGATGTGTGCAATCTTGATGAGTCAGACGAAACTGAGGATTGTTTTGCCAAATATCCCCTACAATTTGATGATGGTGATTCCAAGTTCGATGTAACAAACTATTTTAACAAGTTCAACTCTACGGTTATTTTACCACCCGGCTTGAACTGTGAACATTGTGTTTTACGTTGGACTTATACAACAGGAAATAACTGGGGTACTTGTAGCAACGGCAGGGGTGCATTAGGTTGTGGCCCACAAGAAACATTTAGAGGATGTGCTGATATTTGTATTAAATCATCCACTGGAAAGCCTAAAGTGTTCAAGAATAGAGGACTTGCAATTAAGAAACCGACATAGGAAAAATGCTTCGTTTACAAATACTTCGAAAAAAAGACGAAATTTCTAAAATATATTTGAATGTTATATCTACATCTTTATATCAGAAAATAAAAATAATTAAATATTTGAAAAAAAAAATATTATTTTTTCTTTAATTTTAATAATATTTTTAAACTCAACGTGTATCAGTCAGTCTCTAATTTCGCAATAATAAATTCGTAAATTTAGAAAATACAAAAAGTTCTATAAAGATTGGAATCAGTACATATTGTGTTGCTCATATCAATGTACAAATTTAGAAATTAAAATAATTAAATATCTATTAACAAATTATATTTTAAAGTACATAACTTAAAGTAACAAAATAAAATCTTTTCCCGTTTTTTGAGTTAAATATTCCAAATAAAGATCATGCACTTGTTAGTTTACTTTTTATGTCAATTAACTTATTCAAAACACAATGCTAAGAGGACTAACAGTGCAGCACAGAACTGATCAAACGTTATAACATGTACATTGTTCAAATTAAAAGAAGATAATTTTTTACAATTAAGAAACAAAAATCATACAAAATACAGTGCTGTCTGGGTAGAGTAAAGCCCCGATGCTATGAATACCTCGTTAGAGTGAACACCAGAATGTTTACATTGACTACTCTGTAGAGTGAACACTCATGAACCTCTATAGAGTGAACATACTTTATAGTGAGTTTTTAGGTTTGGCGAAGGAGAAAAACAATGAAGAAGAGTATAAAAACTAAAGGGAACATAAAATAACGGTAAAGTAACGATTCTTTTAGAGTAAGTTGACAAGTTATACTCACAAATGCGCATTCTATGAAGTTTTAATTTATTTAAGTCTGCGCGCATGTTCCATTAAGGTCGTGTCAATAGGTCAATAGAGAACAAATTCTGCAAGATTTTGGGCAAGACGTCGTCGGCACATTTGTAATATCAGATGATGAAGACAATGGCGAAACACTAGCAAGCACAAATCCGATATCAGCTGCTGAAGCCGTTAAGGTTTTTGATAGGGGTATCGAATAGGCTGAGGCTAATACTACAAATTTCACGAATATACAAGATCTACATTGCCTTCGCGATCAAGCAGTGCATATATCGATAAATAAACCAAAGAACCAAATAACTATTAGTAATTTTTTCCAGTCATAAATTTAAACTTTAGTATTACATGGAAATAAATAAAATTTATAACCTAGAATTGCATTTAAAATAAATAAATTAGTTTTGTAATTGAAAAAAAAATTAATCTTGATTTGGTGAACAACCTGGGTTATAGTGGGTATAGCCCTGCAAAAAATTGGTTCACTCTACCCAGGCAGCACTGTAAATACCGTAGTGTAAAAAGAATTTAAAGGTAGATTTTATAAATCAATTAAAAAAAATAATACTTTTTTTGAATATCTAGCGTTACTTATGGTTTGTCAACTGTGAGGAACTCAACTTCAGAGAGATATTGCATATACTGTGAGCATCAAATAAAAGTGAATACCGCATGTTGTTTTGAAAAAGTAATAAAAGTAGTATTAATCTATTGAAACAGTAAACCAAAACAAAGGCACAAGAGAAAGAAAGAAATTTTTTTTATTTTATATTATAATAATTTAATGCGTCAAATCAAAGTAAACAGAAGTCTGCATGTTACATAAAAGTTTATTTTAAATATTTTGTGTGTCATCCTTTTAACTTAATTACAGCTTATAACCTTCTAAACATCGATTTAACAACTAGTTTTTTGGTAAAATCAGGTAGAATTTCACTCAATTCATGCCGCCTTTAGGTCATCCCTGCAAGAACAGTTCTTTTATTCCACTTTTTTGTCTACATATTCTCACAGTTGCTCGATTGGATTAAGGTTTTGGGGATTCCTGAGGATGGTTTTGTGAAAAGCACAATTTATCCATAGAAGAGGCAACGTTATGTCACAAAATGCTCAGATAATCTTCTTTTCATACCATCCACAGTGGGTGCAAGGGTATAAATAGGTTTGTCGTTTCGTGTGAAATTTCCACAATATTCATTTCCGACCCCATAAAGTATATATATTTTCTGAAAGCTTATGATTCGATAAGTCGACTAAGCATTGTATGTGTCTGTACGTGTGTATGTAAAAATCAAATTTTTAAAGCCCACCGACTAGAGTATCAAAATATCAGATATATTTGGGAGATGATCAGTATTTGAAATCAGCATAATCGCGCTATAACTTTCTAATATATAAACACGACTGCCTCTGATTTGTCGTTTATTTTTATTATAAAAATTAAGATTTCCTAGCCTTAGGATAATAAATAAAAATGGTTGTTACAATTTATAGACTTGGTATGCCTCTGGAGATACTCGTGAAAAATTTTTGACACCTTGGTCACTAATCGGCAAGTTATAGGCAAAAATTATTTTAAATAAATTATATCTGTTTAAATATATCAAAATTGTTTAAACTCCTAAATAATTTTGAACACGCCTAGGATACCAAAATTACAGAAATTATTTCTAAGAAAAACTAACAAATCGGTTTGAAACCAACCGATATATCTGTGGCTTGGAGCTAAAAGGGCCAATGTCAAAATATTTACTTTTGAGAAAATTGGAATTGAACTTAAACTTTTATAGATGCTTTCATAGTGATATTGGCCAGCATTTTATTTATGAAGCTGTTTTGGGTTAAGTATGACTTTAGCTGTTTTACCATAATGAAATAGAGCAAGAAAACAAATCTAATGCAATGATTAACTCAAAAGAGCAAAAAAGTGGCATTGGCCCTTTTATTTAGCTCCAAGCCACAGATATAAGCACCAGAGTACAACTTCTTTGCTGTTTTTCCTGAAATTTACAAACGGAAATCGATATATTTCAGTTTCTATACAACCGAGGGAGACAATATTGGAATTATATGAAAGGGCTTGAGCATTAAAATATAGTTAGCTATGAAAAAAGCTAGCTAGATTAAGTGTTGAATATATGAGTCAAATATACTTGTTACGACAAAGTCCCCTTTAACCCCCACAATATTGGTATCGAATAAATGGGCTTGACCAGTACAATGTAGTTAACTATTAAACTAGTATAAAATCTAAGATGGCGTCTGCAACAAAATGGCCGACAAATTTTTTCCTTACAACAGTTTTTCTTATTTCACACAGTCATTTTACCGTTTTCATGTAAATCTATTATGATTTCACGAGCATAAATGGAAGTTTGCTTTCCTATTGTCTATTCTCGACTATTTTATGTGAAAATATTTTTTTTATTCTACATTCAATTTGAAAGAGACGAATATTTGGAACGGTACTTCCCCGTTATAATTAGAAATAAAAAATTTTTAAAAAGCTGCCACCATTTTTGCGTTTGCAACATATTTTCTTAAGTGTTTATGTGACTGTTTGCCTTCATTTGACGCATTAAATTGGTATATTTCATTTCAAAAAGTTTTTTATTTTTTTTTATTTTTTGAGTTGATCTTTTTAATATTATTGTTTTCATTAATTTATTTCTACTCTTTTTACTAATTAGCTATAAATAATTGTTAATATATAAAAATATTCGCCACAATTTTAAAGTTATATGTGGTGTTTACTTTGAATTGACTCTCACAGTATATAAAATTGCCATTCAAAGAGACGACTACAGTTTTTAAATAATAACAATCTTTTACCCCTCTTTCACCATCAAATCGTAAACGCTTATATTGGTGATTATACTGACATGTATACATTATTTAAGGGAAGTTTGTACCACCTTTTGCAAAACAACGATTCAAAACAGAACTCTAAAGGGTGATATTTTAGCTATTATCTTTTTGGCAACACTAGTTTAAACAGCTGACGCACGTTTCGTATTTTGTTTCACTGTCAAACATCTTCAGTTTGGTCTATAATTTAACCATGAATCGTCTTACAAACGAACAATGCTTGCAAATTATTGAATTTTATTATCAAAATGCGTGCTCTGTTAAGAAAGTTAATCGCGCGCTTTTTATCGAAAAATTTTGTTCAGCGACGAAGCTCATTTTTGGCTCAATGGGTACGTTGAAAAGCAGAATTGTCGATTTTGGAGTGAAGATCGGCCAGAAGTATTGCAAGAGCTACCAATGCATCCAGAAATAGTCAAAGTTTGGTGCGTTTCTTCAAAGATGATGTGAGCGCTACCGTGAAATGATATCCAATGCAATAGCTTGACTTGTATGACATGTGGCTTCAACAAGACGGTGCCACATGCCACACAGCACGCTTAACAATGGACTTATTGAGAGGCGAGTTCGGTGAACATTTTATTTCACGTACGGGACCGGTCAATTGGCCGCCTATACCATGCGATTTAACGCCTTAAGACTATTTTTTGTGGGGCTATGTTAAAGCTCATGTCTATACACACATGCCCGCTTCAATTGACACATTGGAAGACAACATTGAAGCATTTATTCATGAGATACCGGCCGAAATGTTGGAAAGAGTATGCCAAAATTGGACTAAGCGGATGGACCATTTAAGGCGCAGTCACGGTCAACATTTGCATAAAACAATCTTCAAACATTTAATTATGGACCGTACTATCGATCCAAATAAAGATTTCATGAATTTTTGTGAATTTTATGTGTTTTTTTTTAAACTTTCCTATAGCTCTTAAAAATCACGCTTTAAAATAGTGAAGGACTGACTTCATGATAATGTCCCCAAGCAGATAAATCACCCAGCACTGTCATCCGATCTGAACCCGATTGAGCATTTATGACACCACTTGGAAAGAAAGATTCGGCAACACAGCATATCGAGTAAGGTAAAACTTAAAACCGTTATTAAGGAAGAGTGGGGAAAAAAGATGCTTTAACTACAACGAAACTTGTACACTCAATGAAAAATTACTAAGTACTAAGGCAGGTCCTGCAACGTATTAGGGACTACTGAATTCAATACAAGAATTTTTAAGTTAAAAATAACAAAATGTACGGAGAGACTTTGGCATTTAGTTAGTTTTTTAAGTTTTTTAAGAAGTCTTTTGTATTTATTTTATATTATTTTCTAATTAACAAGTGGTATTATAAAATAAAATAACCAATATTCACAAAATATATCCTTAAGCGATTATATGTTATTATCTTATAATATTTATAATGAATATATCTAAACGGAGACCCAATTGATTCAGTGTATGCGAAGGTATAGGAATAAATTCAAAAAAATATATGTATGTACAAATCAAGTTATTTGTTTAATATGCATACTAAATTTCTATAAAAATATTTTGGGATTTTTTCACTGAAAATCCAAAGCCAATAATCGATATTCTTGCTTTCATATGTAAAATTGGTACTTAGTCATTTTAATGCTTATTTTGGTACTTCGTAATTGCAGCTGTCGCATCAGCCAGGCTAAGAAATGCTGATAAGATTTGTTGTTTTTCCGTACTAAAGTAAATTATGACAATACCTATCTATATATATAAAAGGGAATCTGTGTGTGTGTGTGTGTGTGTGTGTTAGCTATAGACTCCGAAACTGTAAAACCAATCGGACTCAAACTTTGGCAAGTTGTTGGACACATACCAGGGAGTGTTTATGGGTAGAAAAAAGTGGGCGGGGCCACGCCCATAAAAATTAGTTATCAGTTTTAGCTACTTGCACTTGACCGATTTTTCTGAAACTTTGCACACATATCGAGCTGTCATGACTAAATAATTTTGTGATAAAAAAAGTGGGCGGGGCCACGCCCCTAAAAAAATTTTAATTTTGAGGTACTTGCACTGGACCGATTTTTCTGAAACTTTGCACACATACTAAGCTTTCATAACCATATAATTTCGTGATTAGAAAAGTGGTCAGGGCCACGCCCATAAAAAAAGGTTATAATTTTGAGGTACTTGCACCAGACCGATTTTTCTGAAACTTTGCACACATATCGAGCTGTCATGACTAAATAATTTCGTGATTAGAAAAGTGGGCAGTGCCACGCCCATAAAAAAAGGTATCATTTTGAGGTACTTGCACTGGACCGAATATTCTGAAACTTTGAACACATATTGAGCTGTTATGACTTTACAATTTCGTGATTAGAAAAGTGGGCAGGGCCACGCCCTTAAAAACAATTATAATTTTGAGGTACTTGCACTGGTCCGATTCTTCTGAAACTTTGCACACATATTGAGCTGTTATGACTTTACAATTTCGTGATTAGAAAAGTGGGCAATGCCACGCCCATAAAAAAAATTATAATTTTTAGGTTTTTGCAATTGATATTCAATTAAAATTCAGAATGCATTTCGATTCATTAAGGGGCGTAGCAACGCACGTCGGGTTTGGCTAGTACAAAATATTTTTAGTAAAAATTTGTAACCGATTATGGCCTAGAGACTAGGTTGCCAAACTTTAAATCAAAAAAATTAAGCAGAATATTTACTTTAGATTTAAGTACAAACTAGATTTAGAAAATAAAGAAGTTACATGCCTGATAACTTGATGCCACCAACGTCTGTTGACTTATTTCCTAGTATACTCTATTCAGATCCTGATATACCATTTCTAAGATCCATTACAAAATGGGACACTAAATTGTTTTTAATTATCGTAAAACGGAATACGAATTTTATTCGCTCTATCAAAATGTTTTTTACATAAATTCCTGAGGTGATTAACTTAATTTTTGACTTTGTTTACAATCGCATTAATAAAGCCAAAACAGCTGTATTTGTATTTTAATTTTGTCAACAACATATTTTTATATATTTTCTGCTATATTTGGAATTTTTTACAACAAATTTAAAAATATTTTTTATTATACCCTTCACACAGTGAAAAAGGGTATATATAGGTTTGTCATTCCGTGTGAAATTTCTACAATTTTGATTTCCGACCCCATAAAGTATATATTTTCTGAAAGCTTATGAATAGGGGAGTCGATTAAGCCCTGTCAGTCTGTCCGTCTGTCCGTGTGTATGTTGAAATCAACTTTTTGAAGCCCCCCGACATAGGTTGGACCCGGGTAAGGTATTAAAATATCAGAAATATTCGGGAGTAGATCGGTATTGAAAATCAGAAACATCGGTACATAAACAACTGAGATATGAGCAAAAACCCACGACCACCTCGATTTTTATTTCACAAAAACAACATTACAACAACAACATACTTACAAACGTGTATACTGGTTAGAGAAAACGTGGCATCGAATCCCAGCTGAGCCAAAAAAAAATTTTTTTTAATTTTTTTAAACATTTTTTTTTTATTTTTTTTTATTTTTAATTTAATATATTATTTATATTTTTATTATTATTTTTTTTTAATTTTTTTTTTATTTTTTTTTTTGTTTTATATATAATAATTATAATTATATATAATAATTTTGTTTTTATTTTTTTTTTTAATTTTTTTTTAATTTTTTTTTTTTTTTTAATTTTTTTTTTTCGTTTTTTTAACATACATACGTGAATTTATAATTTTACAATGGGATGTTTTTATATATGTATGTACGTATTTCATTTGGGATGAATGGTGACACAAACTACTGTTATTTCATGACTACATGTTGTGAAGGGTATATAAGATTCGGCACGGCCGAATATAGCGCTCTTACTTGTTTTTTGTATAATTCACTCAACTCCTCCAAAAAGAAGAATACAACGTTTATTTAACATGAACAAATACACCTCTATTTCTTTCACTAAAAATGCCCTAATTTAAGCCTTGCAATATAAAATTGGTTTTTGAATGTTTATGCATATGGTGTTTGACTCTTAAATGTTAAAATCGGTATAAAACAATGTATTTAAAATAGCATTGACCTTTCAATATGAAATGGTAGCAATTGTTTAAGAATGTTGTCAACAAATGTTTTTAAGATACGCTAAACCAGCAATGTTATCATAAAAATCGCTAGATTTACCGCTAATAGCTAAATCATATTTTTTTCCGCAAAATATGTACACATAAAAATCGGTAGATTTGAGGGCAAAATAACTAAAATGGCAATAGTGTTTTCAACTTATTTAACAAAAAATTGAATTTAAATTTTGGCTTTAGTTTGTTTTTTTTTTTCTTTTTTGTATAAAACAATTTTAAACAACAATTTTATAATTTTTAACCAAATTTGCTTTTCTTTTAATTTAAAAAAATTTCATTTTTTCATTTGACACATGTCATTGTAATTTAATTTTAAAATAGATGATTTATGATAAAATTAGAATTCCCGATTAAAACTTTTTTCGTCGATCTGTACATCAGAAGAGAAATTTCAAATTCAAATTTTATGTCTACAGATTTTCGCATTTGGGCTGTATTGCGATGAATCAGTCTTATTTACGTATTAATTTCTATCAATTCATAAACTTTGAAATCAAAACCTGCAGATGCAAAAGATAATGTAATTCTTATACCCTTTCTAAGACAGTGTAAAATGGTATGTTTTTTATTCCGTGTAAAATTTCTACAGTATTCATTTCCGACCAAATAAGGTGTATATTTTCTGAAAACTCATGAATAGGGGAGTCGAGTAAGCATTGTATGTATCCGGCCGTCTGTCCGTGTGTATGTTGAAATCAAATTTTTGAAGCCACCCGACATCACCAAGATCCGTGTAAGCTATCAAAATATCAGAAATATTCGGCAGCGGATTGGTATTGGAAATCAGCATAATCGCCCCATAACTATCTGAGATATGTGCAAATAAACACGACTGCCTCTGTTTTTATGATCTTCACACAGTGAAAAAGGGTATATATAGGTTTGTCATTCCGTGTGAAATTTCTACAATTTTCATTTCCGACCCCATAAAGTATATATTTTCTGAAAGCTTATGACTAGGGGAGTAGATTAAGCTCTGTCAGTCTGTCCGTGTGTATGTTAAAATCAACTTTTTGAAGCTCCCTGACATCATCTGGACCCGGGTGAGGTATTAAAATATCAGAAATATTCCGGAGTAGATCGGTATTGAAACTCAGAAACATCGGTACATAAACAACTGAGATATGAGCAAAAAACCACGGTTTTAACACAACAAAAACATACAACATACATACATATAAACGTGGTATACTGATCAGAGTAAACGTGGCATCGAATCCCAGCTGAGCAAAAAAAACAAATTTTGTTATTTTTAATTTTATATATTATTTATCTTTTTATTTTTTTTCATTTTTTTTTATTTTTTATTTTATATTTCATATTTATATTTTTATTATTTTTTTATTTTTTTTGTTTATTTCTTTTTTTTAATTTTTATTATTTTATTATTTTTTATTATTTGATGACTACACGTTGTGAAGGGTAAATACGATTCGGCACGGCTCTGTCAGTCTGTCAGTCTGTCCGTCTGTCCGTTTGTCCGTGTGTATGTTGAAATTAACTTTTTGAAGCCCCCCGATATCGCTTGGACCCGGGTGAGGTATTAAAATATCAGAAATATTCGGGAGTAGATCGGTATTGAAAATCAGAAACATTGGTACATAAACAACTGAGATATGAGCAAAAACCCACGACCACCTCGATTTTTTATTCACAAAAACAACATTACAACAACATACATACATACAAACGTGTATACTGGTTAGAGGAAACGTGGCATCGAATCCCAGCTGAGCCAAAAAAAAATTTTTTTTTATATTTTTTTTTAAATTTTTTTTTTTATTTTTTTTTTATTTTTTATTTAATATATTATTTATATTTTTATTATTGTTTTTTTAATTTTTTTTTTATTTTTTTTTTGTTTTATATTTATTTTAATTATTTTTTTAAAATTTTTTTTTTTAATTTTTTTTGTAATTTTTTTTTTAATTTTTTTTTTAAATTTTTTTTTAATTTTTTTTTATTTTTTTTTTTATTTTTTTTTAAACATACATACGTAAATTTATAATTTTACAATGAGATGTTTTATATATGTATGTTTTTTATATGTATGTACGTATTTGATATGAGATGAATAGTGATACAAACTACTGTTATTGCATGACTACACGTTGTGAAGGGTATATAAGATTCGGCACGGCCGAATATAGCGCTCTTACTTGTTTCGCTTATTTTTACCACAAAAACTAAAATTTTCTAGCCCTAGGATATTTTTATAGACACGGTTATTACCTTTTATAGATTTGATATACCGCTGGAGATATTCATGCAGATTTTTGGACAATTTGGTCACTAATAGGCAAAGTTATTTGAAAAAATATTCATTTCTTAAAATATATATATCGAAGTTTGTCAAACTTTTAAATAATTTTTGAACACGCTTAAGACACCAAATTATAAGCCGTAATCGCAAAAATTATTTATAAGAAAAACTAACAAATCGGATTGAAATCAGCTGAGATATAAGCACCAAGGTACAACTGCTTCGGTGTTTTTCCTAAAATGTACAAACTGAAATCGATATCTTCCAGTTTCTATACAACCTAGAGAGCCAATATGGGGAAAAAATCCAATATGTCGCCCTAGATTAAATGACGAATATATGAGTAAAATATAGTAGTTATAGCTTTATCCTCTTTAAGCCCCACAATTTTTATATCAAATGAAATCTATAATCTAGGCTTAGATACGATGTGGTGTGGCACGGCCGAATATAACACTCTTACTTGTTATACCCTTCACACAGTGAAGAAGGGTATATATAGGTTTGTCATTCCGTGTGAAATTGCTACAATTTTCATTTCCGACCCCATAAAGTATATATTTTCTGAGAGCTTATGACTAGGGGAGTAGATTAAGCTCTGTCAGTCTGTCCGTGTGTATGTTAAAATCAACTTTTTGAAGCTCCCTGACATCGTCTGGACCCGGGTGAGGTACTAAAATATCAGAAATATTCCGGAGTAGATCGGTATCAGAAACATCGGTACATAAACAACTGAGATATGAGCAAAAAACCACGGTTTTAACACAACAAAAACATACAACATACATACATACAAACGCGGTATACTGATCAGAGTAAACGTGGCATCGAAACCCAGCTGAGCAAAAAAAAAACAAATTTTGTTATTTTTAATTTTATATATTATTTATCTTTTTATTTTTTTTTCATTTTTTTTTATTTTTTATTTTAAAAGTAAAAGCTACATAAATTTGACCCATATATCCGCTGTTTAGTTTCCAACGTCATCTTAAATATTAACTTTTGAATAGCTTACTGTATTCTCAAGCTCTTTCGTTTGATATCAAAATTGAGGGGGTTGAAGTGGAAACATTTTTTGTTAGTAGATTTGACCCATATATCAGTTTCTCGCACAGCATTTAGTGGTGGCGGTGTATAATATTCCTGTAGGCAACCTGTTCCTTTACAAATCCATATCGATGCTTTCGATTGTCTGGAACATTATTTATTTGTAAGTTTTAGGAAAAAATTACGAA
The DNA here is from genome assembly GCA_941918925.1 of Phyto melanocephala. Lineage (NCBI taxonomy): Eukaryota > Metazoa > Arthropoda > Insecta > Diptera > Rhinophoridae > Phyto > Phyto melanocephala. Next base: position 44,994,524 of record OW799233.1, on the reverse strand, counting down.
ACATAAGTATTTTTAATTAGTTAGCTTTCAATCGGTTTTTTCAGTTTTTTTCAGCAATAATTTTGAAGCTACGCTGAATTGTAATTTAGTGTCTTTAGCATGTCTAAAACTTAATTAGGAGCTTTAGGTTAGGTTAGGTTGAAAAGGAGGGGTATAAAAGCCCAAACCCATAACAGGTATGCACTTATGCCCAGTTGGCATGTTGTGCGCTCAATTAGGAGCTTTAGTAACGTGATACATTTAAAAAATATATATTTTTTTTCCAAATAATTATATTTTAAAAAATATTCAAACTTTTTATTTAAATTTTTTTATAAACTAGCCTGTGGCTCCGGCTTCGTCTGCGTAGGTATTGGCAGGTAGCCTCTTTATGTAATTATTCAGGTTGTTATAAATTTAAATTAATATCCATTTAGTAATTTTTTGCGTGATGGGATAAAAATATTAAAACCTTTAAACATACAAGCATTCATATTTGTTACATTAATAGAATCGAATTTAATGCAGATATTTAAGAAAAAAAAATACTTCTACAGACGTCGTTTTGCCAATACGTGTAAATTTTGGACACTTGAAACCTTTAAACAATCGACTAACTAAATACAAAAAAAAATATTTTTCGCATAATTCTGTGAATTAGGCTGATTATTGTGATAAAAGCTAGCCCATGGTGTTATTCGTTTCGTGTCATTTTTGCGTGATTGAATAACAAACATCCAAACATACACACATTCCCATTTAACTTTGCCGATTAGTGAGCGATTTTTCTAATTTTTTTTTGTAGGAATTAGCACTCATATCTGTTAATTATCCTAGACCTTAAAAATATTAATTTTGATGTAAAATATATGGGAAAAGACAGAGGCAGTCGTGTCTCAGAAAAATATGGGATGATTGTGCACAATTTCAATAGCGTTTCAGAACACATACAGATCTGCGCAACAGGTGGAGACTTCTAAAAGTTCATTCCATCCAACAAATGTATAGACAAACAGATGAAAATTGCTCAATACACTTCCCTACTCATGAGATTATAGGAAATATGTACTTAATGGAGTCGGAAATTAGTGTTGTTTAAACTACAAACTAAACCTTTTCAAAGGACCCATTTTGTATTCTCTTTTACCTATAAGTTACTAGCCAAACCCGGCGCGCGTTGCTACGCCCCTTAATCAATCGAAATGAATTCTGAATTTTAATTGAATATCAAGTGCAAAAACCTAAATATTATAACTTTTTTTTATGGGCGTGGCATTGCCCACTTTTCTAATCACGAAATTGTAAAGTGATAACAGCTCAATATGTGTGCAAAGTTTCAGAAGAATCGGACCAGTGCAAGTACCTCAAAATTATAATTGTTTTTATAGGCGTGGCCCTGCCCACTTTTCTAATCACGAAATTATAAAGTCATAACAGCTCAATATGTGTGCAAAGTTTCAGAATAATCGGTCCAGTGCAAGTACCTCCAAATTATAACTTTTTTTTATGGGCGTGGCCCTGCCCACTTTTCTTATCACGAAATTATTTAGTCATGACAGCTCAATATGTGTGCAAAGTTTCAGAAAAATCGGTCCAGTGCAAGTACCTTAAAATTATAACTTTTTTAATGGGCCTAGCCCTGCCCACTTTTCTAATCACGAAATTATATAGTCATGACAGCTCAATATGTGTGCAAAGTTTCAGAAAAATCGGTCCAGTGCAAGTTCTTCAAAATGATACCTTTTTTTAATGGGCGTGGCTCTGCCCACTTTTCTAATGACGAAAGTGTAAAGTCATAACAGCTCAGTATGTTTGCAAAGTTTCAGAAAATTCGGTCCAGTGCAAGTAGCTAAAACTGATAACTAATTTTTATGGGCGTGGCACTGCCCACTTTTCTAAATACGAAACTGTATAGCCATGACAACTCAATATGTGTGCAAAGTTTCAGAAAAATCGGTCCAGTGCAAGTACCTCAAAATGATACCTTTTTTTAATGGGCGTGGCACTGCCCACTTTTCTAATGACGAAAGTGTAAAGTCATGACAGCTCAGTATGTTTGCAAAGTTTCAGAGAATTCGGTCCAGTGCAAGTAGCTAAAACTGATAACTAATTTTTTATGGGTGTGGCCCCGCCCACTTTTTTAATCACGAAATTATAAGATCATGATAGCTTAATATGTGTGCAAAGTTTCAGAAAAATCGGTCCAGTGCAAGTACCTCAAAATTTAAACTTTTTTAGGGGCGTGGCCCCGCCCACTTTTCTTATCACGAAATTTTTTAGTCATGACAGCTCGATATGTGTGCAAAGTTTCATACAAATCGGTCAAGTGCAAGTAGCTAAAACTGATAACTAATTTTTTATGGGCGTGGCCCCGCCCACTTTTTTTCACCCATAAACACTCCCTGGTATGTGTACAACAACTTACCAAAGTTTGAGCCCGATCGGTTTTACAGTTTCGGAGTCTATAGCTAACACACACACACACACACACAGAGTTTCACTTTTATATATATAGATAGGATAGATAGATAGATAGATAGATAGATAGATAGATAGATAGATAGATAGATAGATAGATAGATAGATAGATACTAATGAATTAATTTATTTGTCTTATCTTCAAACAACATAATTATTTGTATGTTTTCCAATGAAAATATTCAATAGACATTTGAACAAAAATTTTTTAGTAAGAAAATATTAAGGCAATTGTTTGGATTTCTGTTTGTTTTATTTTTAACTCTACTATTGTTTATACACTTCGCAAAAGCGTTTAAATATGTATTTAAATAAGTTTATTATTTCGTATTAATTAATTTCCAAGAAGTATTCAAAAACAATTTTAAATAAATATTTGATTTGTGCATTCATGCATGTTTGATTTTGTAGGGATTAAAAACGTATAAAAGATGCTCCTAATTATCCAATTTATAGTATTCACTTTCCGTATAAACGAGAGTTAGGAACATAAACTTAAATTTTAAAATGATAGCTTTTCGCTTGATATTCAATGTGTGACATTGGACAATTTTGGGTCATGGAGGGATGCTACGGCCACCCAATAGGTCTATTCGTTGGCGTTTTAATAGATCTGCAACACTTAGCTATGCCGATAATGAACTTTACTGTGGTGGTCTGAGAGTAAGTTGAAATGCGAGCTTTTCATATTATAAACTAAAACATATTTTTTCCTATTTATTAAACATTTGCCTTTCAAATTATTACAAAAGGCAACAAAATTAAACTTTTTTTGTTTTTCCTTTTTTGAGGTCACGGTCCTTTTTGTCACATTTCCAGCAGCTTGCTTGTAATATGGACATTGAGGTACATGGCCAAAACGACCATTTGGATTGTTTCCCTGCAAATCTTGGAGACTTCAGTGAAGAACAAGGTCAACGCTTTCATCAAGATATTCGCACTATAGAGAAACTACACCAGAATCATCCCAGTGACCCATATGAAGGTGGACTATTGCTTGAGCATTAAAAATTAGTCGTCGAAACAAGATCATACAAGAAAATCTTATAAAAAAAACTTTTTGATTAATTTTTATTACATAATATATCTGAAAATCATTTTGTTTTTCTTTTATTGAAAATATAGCTGATAGAATAAAAACCTGTGTTAATATCTATAATCAGGTGAGCAAAAAAAAACAATTACTATAACACACTTATGACATAAATAGAACAACAGCAGAAAACAGACACGATATCAACGGTATATTTAAAACTACTGGGCAAACTTAAGACCAATGTAAACACCGGTTCTTCATTTTCTGTTAATGTTTATAAAAAAAATCTTTCCCAACTCCAATAATCTTTGAAACTGTGTAAACTTTCCTTCCTTATGGCCAGCTCATACCTTTGTCCCAATAAAACAACCCACTGAACATTAGTCGGAATTTCAAAATCTGATTTATTCACAAACTCTTTCCTTAATCTTTCATCTGCAAATTAAAACACAAGGATAACCTATCCTGGTGCACAACATAACAGTTACATAAAATAAGTGGTGATATTGTATATTTCTATTCCTCAACTTGCTAAAATATTCTACACTTCTATTGTATTGCCAACCACAAAATTTTGAAGTTTCATTTAAAACTGAGAACGAGGATATAAATAAGAATTAACAAGCAAACAAACACCATGTGCTTAATATCAAAAGAAAATTGTTTCTTTGGTAGGCTTTTTTAAACAGTTTGCGAATAATAATACAGAAACGTATTTGTGAGCATAACGGAAAGTTTTTAGTTTTATTTTTGGGCCTATTATATTTACCTTTTGATACAAAATAATAGTTATTTTATTTGCCTTATTTGAAAACAAAACAAGTTTTGTACGTTTTTCTCAGAATCCTGTCTGCACTCTATAACTTACGTACATTTAAGAACATCTTTTGTACCAAAATATATTTGCACAACTGTTTAGAAGGTTTCTATATTTGCTTACTTTATTATTTTAACTGTATTTATAAACTATTGCTTATGCCCTACACAAAAGGGTATACATATCTATTTACATAAGTTTGTTATTCTATTTGACAACACCACCGAGAAATTTTTAATACTAAGATCCAATAAACATATAATAATATACCTATACATAAGCATATCTGTGTGTTTGCACATCAAATATGTATGCGTGTACATATATTTGATTTTATAGGGATTGAAAACATATAAAAGAATCTCTAATTCATCCAATTTATAGTATTCACTTGTCGACTACACGAAAGTTAAGAGCGTAAATATCAATTGAAAACTTAAATTCGAAAATGAAAGTTTTTCGCTTAATAGTCTTGGTTATTGCTATACAGTGTGGGACACTGTATGATTTGGCCTGGGGTCATGGCAGGTTGGAAAAGCCGGCTGGTAGATCTTCTCGTTGGCGTTATGATAACTCTGCAACAGCTAACTACAATGATAATGAACTTTTCTGCGGTGGTCTGCAAGTAAGTTACAATGCATGTGTTTCATATTATTTTGAAAATATGTTATCCTTAATCACGAGTTTAAAATCAAATAATATGCGTTAAAGAAATTTTACAAATTCCTTTCAATTTTGCTGCAGTAGTATATGGAAAGCAGTGAGTAAAATAATTTTGATACAAAATACTCAATCAAGTGCACCCAGAAAACAGAAAATCACATTCATTGCCAATCGAATGGTTCAGTTTCTGCAATTGAACTTTTCATTTATGATTATAAAAGTTCTATTGCAAGAATCATAATTTATCAGTGTTGACTACATATTTTCATTCCGCAATGAAATTCTGTAGATACAACCGTAAAATTCTACTATCACAATTAAACTATGCGATTGGCAACAATTGCGGTACTCACAACCGATAACTGTTTTCACTGTGTGATTAAGGACACCATATTAGCAAATACAAGAAAAAAGATATTAGACATTTCTTATATGGATTTTTTTACAAACAACAAACCCGATTTTTAGTCTTTAATAAAAAATGGTGGCAAGTGCGGTTTGTGTGGCGATAATTATAATGATCCTATTCCTAGAGAAAATGAATTGGGTGGTAAATATGGTGGTTCCGGTGTTATAGTGGCAACCTATGAAAATACGAAGACAGCTGATATAGATGTTTATTTAACTAAAAACCATAAGGGCTACTTTCAGTTCGATTTGTGCAATCTGGATAAATCAAGAGAAACTGAAAGGTGTTTTGCCAAATATCCCCTAAAATTTGCTGATGGCAGTGACAAGCTCGATGTAGCAAAATATTTAAACAAGGTCAAGTCCACGGTTATTTTACCACCCGGCTTAAACTGTGAACATTGTGTTTTACGTTGGACGTATAGAGTAGCAAACAATTGGGATATTTGCAGTGACGGCAGCGGTAAATTGGGTTGTGGCCCCCAAGAGATATACAGAGCCTGTGCTGATATTCGTATTAAATAATCCTGAAGAAAATCTAAAACGTTCAAGAATCGAGCTCGCGCAATATCAAAAATGGTAAAACTGCTTCGTTAAAAAAAAAAAAAATTAAAAAAAATTTCGAAATTTCTATAATATGTATGATTGTAAAATCCACATATTTATTTCAGCAAATAAAAATAATCACTTATTTAAAAAGCAATGTAAAATGAATTGATTTCTTTTGGTCAATCAATAACCCTATTAAAGAATTAGCCTGACTAACATTTAATTTAACACTGGGCCAATTCAAAGTAGACTTTCATATTGTACTATGTCATATAATTTATATTAATATGACTAGTGACTTTGAATGCCTTTTGTTAACAAATTATCTATTTAATACAAGAAAGAAGACAAAGAGATGACGCTGTTAAAAATTGTATGTATGCAGGAAAGAAGAAAATAGAAAATATTCTCTCTGAGAGGTGAGAAGCGAAGAAATTCTCTCTGAGAGGCAGTATGATATAAACAATTTCTTATACATAGCGAACAAATGTGTAAAGTCATATTATTTTTTTTTTTTTTGTAAGGACATTACTAACAAAAATTTTATGCATGCATTAAATAATATGAAATAGTACAAATATAACTGATATGCAACCACTTTGAATTGGCCCACTATGTTTAGCATTATTAGGTACATTATTATAAATTGACAATAGCTGAGGTTGGGATATAATCGTACAAGTAACTTATCTTTCGTTACAACGACCACACTTTAACCTTAAAGGGGTTTAAAGGAAAGCTCAAATTCATTAATCAGGTAGTCTGGATTCTCTCATTTTGTTCAAATATCAAGCTTTATATTTAAAAAAATGCTTTTTAGGAAAGATGTGGTAATGACCGTTAAAATGATAAACAACCCTCACTAGACAAAGCGTACTTTACGGCTTTATTTGCGATTTCATTACGTATCAATAGAAAGCAGAAGATCTTTTCGATTATACGAAATGCAGCTGAAGTACGTGCATTGACGCATGAGGTAATCTTGGAGATTAGGGATATAGATGAGGTTACGACAAAGGACGCATTCTCAGTTTTAACTCAGTTATTGTGCATGGGATTTGCTTCTATAGTTGCTACATTCTCCCGAGATATTCTTTATTAGAGTTGCAACGAATTGTTTACTATATCGTTTCTGATGGATGCTCAAGGGGTCCTGCAGTCATTGCTGGTAACCTCAATGCGTGGGCGATAGAATGAGGCTGCCCGTGCACGAATTCTAGGGGCAGGTTGAGTCGATCTATGCACTGAATGTGATTCGGTAGAAAAGCGAAAATGATCACACTTTCTCAAGAGGCGAATCGGGGTCAATTAGTGATGTTGCCTTTGCTAGCGTTAGTATTATGGACAGGAAAGGATGCAGCATGATAAAAGGAAGAATGGGTGCGAACAAGCGACCAGTAAATTGGTAGAATGGGGAAATTTCTAAACTACGGTCGAAATGTATCCAGGCCAGACGTCGGTATACAAGAAGCCGAGCTAGCCATGGAGTGACGAGCACCGTGAGCAATTTAGGAAAATAAGAATCAGTAGAAGTAAAGGGAATGCAAATTGGAAATTATATTGATTTATTATTTCATCTAAAGGCAAGCAGAGAGACAATGTTTTTTGTTTTTTTATTTGGTGTAAAAACGTATAAATTTTTTGGCGTGCCATCTCGAGTGCAAGCCACATACAACTGGCCGTGTGAAAAACATGAATTTTTCAAAATTAAGCCAGCAATAGTCATTGATTGGCTTTGTGCTTTGTTGATGGTAAAAGCAAAGGCAATTGGTATGGTAAATCGTTGGAAATTATCGGTAGTCGTGGAATAAGTATGTCTTTGCATTTGAATCTGCCACCGATGATTGTTTTCTCGATTAAATTTGGTGAAGAATTTTTGATGGTCAATCTGGTTCCGTTGCATAACTTCGGTACGTTTAAGTTGCGAATAAGAATAACCGGTGATCAACCTGTAATGTTAGTAAATACGGTGGCATTCCGGGTGGTTGCAATGAATTCAAAAATTGAGTGGGATAATTGACGGCTTGTTCCGCATCCATTACTGTATCGATCGATTTGTATTTGATTAATTTGCCGGACAGTTTCAATTGAATTTGCTCATTGAGCTGTAAATATTTTTTGTAAATAAACCGAAAACTCGGATTTTTTAATGCAACATTTCGAAAGTTTTAAAAGTTTGATATTGGATCATTATTAACAGAGGTTTTTTTGTTAGTATCTTCGGAACTACATAACCGATTTATGTGTTTGATATCTCGTTTTGAAAAACATGACAACCAAACAAAATAAATGTATGTATATGTCATTGGTGGTGCAATAAGAAAATTTGATTTTGTCACGCCTCTCCGCCCGCAGACCGAAAATCAAAAATCAGACTTCACAGTGTCAGCCGCCTAAATATTCTGAAGGTTTGCTGAAAATTTCATCAAAATCGGTCCAGGTGTTTTGGAGTCCATACGTTACATACATACATACATCCTATTTTATATATATAGATAGAAGAAGAAGATATAGTAGGACATCTATAAGTATTTAGGGACATGCTCGAAAGTTTTTAATTTGTTTCAGCCTTCTTCTTCTAAATCAATATGTAAGTTGATATCCTGTCACAGAGTTTACGCCTGAATTATACAACCGATAAAAGTAATAGGAATTTTCTTACAAATGTGCACAATCTAGATTCTAGATCTATTAAAATTGATTAAGAATTTAAGAAGTTATAAGCGATAAAGTTGCTATTAACGTATAACATACCACATGCATGTAACAAAAAAAAAACAAAGTTAAGAGTGTCAATACAAATAAACAAAACTTATACGTCTACTGTATTATAAAAATTTAAGCTCCTGTGTAAAAGATGTTTTGTTGTATTTAAATTGTATGTTTCAGATTTGGTGTTCACAGATGCTCGACCGCAGAACTTACTAGTTATATAAACACTTTTAATAAATTTATTTAATTGTCTTCTTGAATTTGTATTCTTTTCTTTGAAAATTGTTAATACACAAATAATTCTATTTTTAGCGCGATTTTCTTTGAAAACTTTCAATTATACATAAATACAATTTTATTTTTAGTACGAAAATATTTAGGCAATTGTTTAGAAGTATTTTATTTTTAACTCTACTATTGTTTATGCCCTTCACAAAAGAGTATAAATATGTATTTAAATAAGTTTATTATTTTGTATTAATTACTTTCCAAGAAGTATTCAAAAAACATCCAATAAATATTTGATATATAGAGCATTCATGCATGTTTAATTTTATGGAGATTGAAAACGTATAAAAGATGCTCCTAATTATCCAATTTATAGTATTCACTTTCCGGATAAACGAAAGCTAAGAACATAAATATTAATAGAAAGGAAAATTTTAAAATGAAATCTTTTCCCTTGATAGTCTTGGTAATTGCTATACAATGTGCGACACTGTATAATTTAGCCTGGGGTCATGGCAGGATGCTAAGGCCACCCAGTAGATCTACTCGTTGGCGTTTTGACAGATCTGCACCCCGTAACTACAATGATAATGAACTTTTCTGTGGTGGTCGGATGGTAAGTTGAAGTTTGATCTTGTTTTTATAAAGATCTATCTTTAATCTCTAGTTTGAGATCGATTATTTTGTATAAAAAATTAATAAACCTAATAAATTCTAATATTTCGCTTGGAAGGAATTTGTAAAATAGTTTTTAGTAAAACACCTGATCTCACGCTATATATTAAGGATAACTTATGTACAAAAGCTGATCAAAGATATTAAATTAATATTTATTTGTTTAATGTGTCTTAAATAACAACGACTTTTAGATTCAAATCAGAAATGGCGGCAAATGTGGTTTGTGTGGCGATAATTATAATGATCCTACTCCTAGAGCCAATGAATTGGGTGGTAAATATGGTGGTTCCGGTGTTATAGTGGCAACCTTTGAAAGTGCACAAACAGCCAATATAGAAATTGATTTAACCAAAAATCATAAGGGCTACTTTCAATTCGATGTGTGCAATCTGGATGAGTCAGACGAAACTGAGGATTGTTTTGCCAAATATCCCCTACAATTTGATGATGGTAATTCCAAGTTCGATGTAACAAACTATTTTAACAAGTTCAACTCTACGGTTGTTTTACCACCCGGCTTAAGCTGTGAACATTGTGTTTTACGTTGGACTTATACTGCAGGAAATAATTGGGGTACCTGCAGTAACGGCAAGGGTGCAATGGGTTGTGGCCCACAAGAGACGTTTAGAGGATGTGCTGATATTCGCATTGAATAATCCAGTAGAAAAAGAAAGGTGTCCAAGAATAGAGGTCGCGCAATAAAAAAAAAATAAACAAATGCTTAAAGAAAAAATATTTAAAAAAAATTACGAAATTTCTAAAATATATATGAAAGTTATGTCTATGTTATTGATTCAGCAAATAAAAATAATCAAAACAAAAAAACTTTATTTCTTTTTTTAATTTTAATAATATTTTTTTAACCTCAACTTGGATCAGTCAGTCTCGAATTTCGCAATAATAAATTCGTACATTTAGAAAATACAAAAAGTTCTATGAACACTGGAAACAGTACGTGTTGTGTTGCTCATATCAATGTACAAATTTATAAAATTTATTTGATTATTATTTGCTTAGCAATAAATATGTTCTAAAAAGAGGCAAACTATTTTGCCGGTTTTTTCCTATTTATCCCGCTATAAATATGTGACAAGTTTTACTTAATAATTAATTATAATTTTGTTTCTCTCTTTTGCGATAAAATTTTCAACCCCTTTTAAAATATCCACACAATATTAGACGATAAAAATAATCAATTCATGTTTTATTGTAAAACATGCATATAACAAAAAATTTAATACAAAAAAATACCAGAAAGAAGGACTGCCACAATTGGTCTTAGTTGTGAGTTGGCAAACCACCTCATTGAGAACGCAAAGATATGCATTGGATGGGTGATATGTAGGAGAGAAAATGACACCAATAAGATACTTGGACTTTGGTCATACCACGACAAATGCCTACGATGTGGCGTATAAGGTCACAGGATTGAGGTGTGCAATAACCAAACATCGTGTATATTGTGTAGTTGTGAGAGCCTTAGGGTAAAGAGTGATCTTGTGACTGGCTGTCTTGTTTGTCCGTTCTATAGGAGAGCGATTGAATGCCAAAATAAGAGTCTTACAACTGACTCTGGACTTAGCACTCTTAGGTTAACCATATCAATGCCGGAACTCGGTTTATAAGTTATCGGACATTACCAAGGCATCGGCAATATGGTCGATCGACCTGCCTTAAAGTTTACTTGTTTAACTCGGGTTATTGTGCATGGAATTTGCTTCTATAGTTACTACATTCTCCCGAGAAATTCTTTATTACAGTTGCAACGAATTGTTTACTATATCGTTTCTGATGGATGCTCAAGGGGTCCTGCAGTTATTGCTGGTAACCTCAATGCATGGGCGATAGAATGAGGCTGCCCGTGCACGAATTCTAGGGGCAGGTTGAGTCGATCTATACACTGAATGTGATTCGGTAGAAAAGCGAAAATGATCACACTTTCTCAAGAGGCGAATCGGGGTCAATTAGTGATGTTGCCTTTGCTAGCATTAGTATTAGGGATAGGGTAGAATGCAGCATGATAAAAAGAAGAATGGGGGCGAACAAGCGACCAGTATATTGGTGGAACGGGGAAATTTCTAAACTACGGTCGAAATGTATCCAGACCAGACGTCGGTATACAAGAAGCCGATGAAGCCATGGAATAACGAGCACCGTGAGCAATTTAGGAAAATCAGTAGAAGTAAAAGGGCATGTTTTCTAGAGATGTGTGAAAGGTTAAAAACAACCCATTAGTTCTTTCTTAAAAGCTGGTAACAAAAAAGCTGAAGTGTTTAAATCCTTCACCACCTAAGGATGCTGAAATACTTAGGCGTATATTGGAACACCTATTTGCTGACCAAGATGTGACATCTTGGTTTACGTGTTTACGCCGAGTATGTAAAAAAAAAATTGAACCAGGGCAAACCTCAGAAGGACTTCTCCTCTTATTACCTATTCTGTATGATTGATAAGCATGGTAAACTGTTGGAACGCTTAGTTTGTAGCTTTGCACTTATGTTGAGTGCGTAGGAGGTATATCTGTTTATCAGTTCGGTTTTAGAAAGGCAAGATCAACTGTGGTTGCTTTGAACGTAGTAGCGATTGAGGTCAAACGATGGAGGAATGACACATTTAAGTATTGCGTAGTGTTAACACTAGACGTTAGGTATGCATTTAACTCGGCAAACTTAAACCTGGAAGTTATAATAAATTACCTCACGCGTTTAACCATTCCTGAGTACTACAGTGAAGGATTACTTCCGTAATAGAGTCTGTGCGAACCCGACAAGGGCATACGACAGCATAATATCACAGGTGCGGTCCCACAGGGCTCGGTGCTCGGACCGTTCTTGTGGAATGTAATGTACGATGGCATACTCCGTGTGTCTGTTCCCGATAGGGCTTAGATTGTTAGTTTTGCCAATGACATAGTCCTAATGTTTGTCACTAGGAAGTTAGTGGAGATTACAGCCATTATTAACGCAATCATAGAGATTGTGAGCTCCTGTTTAGGATCTATTTATTCGAGGCTCGCCGATCAAAAGACTTAGTCAATTTTGATATACAGCCACAAGTCAATGGAGTCTATATAATCAAATGTGAGATCGTGTTGTATTGAGACGACCGTTTGTATGTGTTGTATGTTATTGTTGTGAAAAAAATCGAGGTGGTCGTGGTTTTTTGCTTATACCTCAGTTGTTTATGTACCGCTGTTTTTGATTTTCAATACCGATCTGCTCCCGAATATTTCTGATATTTTAATACCTCACGTGGGGCTTCAAAAAGTTGATTTCAACATACACACAGACAGAATGACAGAGAGCTTAATCGGCTCCCCTATTCATAAGCTTTCAGAAAATATACATGTACGTTATGGGGTCGGAAATACCCTTTTACTATGTGAAGGGTATAAAGAGTCTTAAGCTCAAGTTAGACGTGGCATAACCATAAACATACAAAACAGCTATTTGAATTAAACTTATAAAGAAAAATGTTTTTTAATTATAGGTGATTTGCCATAACGCCATTGAAAACCTCTTGAATTTTGATTGCTATGCTATGGCATTATGGTTGTGTAATGTCTAATTTGATCTCAATATCAATATGCTACAACTATTTCTTGGTAGCTATTATTAAACATTTGCGAACATCAGTATTTACCGAAAGTGAATATTACTTTTATTACTAACTGGCTTGTGCCACCGACTACGCAGTTATAGGGATAAAAGGTAGACTTAGTATTAGGGTGATCGATTATTTGACTTTTTTAAGAAACCGGTTGTCAAATAGTTTGAAACTTAGAATTTAAAAAAAAGCGGTTGCTATTTTGAAAATTGAGAAAACCCCGGTTAACCGGTTCGAATATATAAAATATAATATTTAAAGAAATAAATAAAAAAATATTGTAAAAAAGATTATAATAAAAATTATATCTAAATATGAAATTTTTACAGTTCATATACGTTTGGCTGCACAATTACGCAATAACGCAATAACTGACATGAATGCAGGTGACTAATTTGGTTTTTATTAGTTGAATTTAAGGACAAAAGGTACTCTTTACAAATAAAATAAATAAATACATATAAAAGGCTGTTATTAATTTTTGTATCTCCTTCTGTACATTTTTTAAATGTTAAATAGATCTTTTAAACTAATATGCGTATTTTGTTTGAAATGATTTTTGTAATTTGAAATACATTTTTTTTTTAATTCTTACTTATACCCTGACAGACATACAAATATAGGCATAAACTAGTTTTTTCGATGGTTTAATTGAAATATAAGTTGACAGACACTCAATGCCATTAATAAAAATTAGTATCTGGATGGAGAGATTATTGGTTTTTCTTTATTGTTACTACACTTTTTACCTTAAAGTGATCGATCAGCTAAGTTTGTGCTTCAATTACCTGTAACTTTTAACTTTAGGTTTATATCCTATAAGATATAATAATAAAGAAGCTCAATTAGTCTTCTTATTTTACATTTTTTTTAACAACAAATAAATTTCTTACAATATTATGAAAAATATTTAATAGTTTTTATTTTCTGATTTTTGGAAACTTTCCGCGTACTAAATATACTATGGTACGATTGGTTACAAAGATATATGAAAATAAACTTTAAAAAATAAAAAACCGGCTTTATCGGATAAAAAAACCGGTGTATTCGACATTTGAAAAATCAAAAAAAAACCGGGTTTTCCACCGGTTGTAAAACCGAGTCGATCACCCTACTTAGTATTAACCTAGATAGTTATTTATGTATATGTTTGTCAAATTTATCCAAACATACTAGTAGGAATTTTGAATTTGAAAATATAAAAAAAAGTCAAAACTTTTACAACAAAATAACCCGTTTATGCTGTGTGATAATGAATTTGCTAACGACTTCGCCTGGTTATTGTCATAAAAACAAACCTATGTGTTAATCTAGGTCGTTATTTAGTTCCGCTCAGCCGTTTTTGCTTGATTGAGTAACAAATATTCAAACATCCAAACATATAAACATTCACATTTATTATATTACTAGGTGACCCGGTCCGTGTTGCTGGCCCTAAGCAAACATTAGTGTTGTATTACCACACGATTTTAATTGAGCTTTTAACGAAATTAACGGCCTTCTAATAAAAATCCATGGAATACCTATTATAAAGTTTTTTTTACAGAACAAATTACATATTGTGTAGGTACGGGCTCAATCAAAAAAGAAACGCATGTATTTAAGGCAAATTGGAAATTATATTGATTTATTACTTCATCTTAAGGCAAGCAGAGAGACAATGTTTTTTGTTTTTTTATTTGATGTAAAAACGTATAAATATTTTGGCGTGCCATCTCGAGTGCAAGCCACATACAACTGGCCGTGTGAAAAACATGAATTTTTTAAAATTAAGCCAGCAATAGTCATTGATTGGCTTTGTGCTTTGTTGATGGTAAAAGCAAAGGCAAGACGCAAAGCGAATTGGAGCCGCTTGAATTGGAATGGTAAATCGTTGGAAATTATCGGTATTCGTGGAATATGTATGTATTCGCCTTTGAATCTGCCACCGATGATTGTTGTCTCGATTAAATTTGGTGAACAATTTTTGATGGTCAATCTGGTTCCGTTGCATAACTTCGGTGCGTTTAAGATGCGAATAAGAATTACCGGTGATCCAACCTTTAATGTTAGAACATGCTGTGGTATTCCGGGTGGTTGCAATGAATTCAAAAATTCCGTGGGATAATTGACGGCTTGTTCCGCATCCATTACTGTATCGATCGATTTGTATTTGATTAATTTGCCGGACAGTTTCCATTGAATTTGCTCATTGAGCTGTAAATATTTTTTGTAAATAAACCGAAAACTTGGATTTTTAAATGCAACATTTCGAAAGTTTTAAAAGTTTGATATTGGATCATTATTAACAGAGGTTTTTTTGTTAGTATCTTCGGAACTACATAACCGATTTATGTGTTTGATATCTCGTTTTGAAAAACATGACAACCAAACAAAATAAATGTATGTATATGTCATTGGTGGTGCAATATGAAAATTGGATTTTGCCACACCCCTCCGCCCGCAGATCGAAAATAAAAAATCAGACTTCACAGTGTCAGCCGCCTAAATATTCTGAAGATTTGCTGAAAATTTCATCAAAATCGGTCCAGGTGTTTTGGAGTCCATACGTTACATACATACATACATCCTATTTTATATATATAGATAGAAGAAGAAGATATAGTAGGACATCTATAAGTATTTAGGGACATGCTCGAAAGTTTTTAATTTGTTTCAGCCTTCTTCTTCTAAATCAATATGTAAGTTGATATCCTGTCACAGAGTTTACGCCTGAATTATACAATCGATAAAAGTAATACCATTTCAAGGGAATTTTCTTACAAATGTGCACAATCTAGATTCTAGATCTATTAAAATTTATTAAGATTTTAAGAAGTTATAAGCGATAAAGTTGCTATTAACGTATAACATACCACATGCATGTAACAGAAAAAAAAACAAAGTTAAGAGTGTCAATACAAATAAACAAAACTTATACGTCTACTGTATTATAACAATTTAAAAAAGATGTTTGTTGTATTTAAATTGTATGTTTCAGATTTGGTGTTCACAGATGCTCGACCGCAGAACTTACTAGTATTTAATAGTAGTTATATAAACACTTTTAATAAATTTATTTAATTGTCTTCTTGAATTTGTATGCTTTTCTTTGAAAATTGTTAATACACAAATAATTCTATTTTTAGCGCGATTTTCTTTGAAAACTTTCAATTATACATAAATACAATTTTATTTTTAGTACGAAAATATTTAGGCAATTGTTTAGAAGTATTTTATTTATAACTCTACTATTGTTTATGCCCTTCACAAAAGCATATAAATATGTATTTAAATAAGTTTATTATTTTGTATTAATTACTTTCCAAGAAGTATTCAAAAAAACATCCAATAAATATTTGATATATAGAGCATTCATGCATGTTTAATTTTATGGAGATTGAAAACGTATAAAAGATGCTCCTAATTATCCAATTTATAGTATTCACTTTCCGGATAAACGAAAGCTAAGAACATAAATATTAATAGAAAGGAAAATTTTAAAATGAAATCTTTTCCCTTGATAGTCTTGGTAATTGCTATACAATGTGCGACACTGTATAATTTAGCCTGGGGTCATGGCAGGATGCTAAGGCCACCCAGTAGATCTACTCGTTGGCGTTTTGACAGATCTGCACCCCGTAACTACAATGATAATGAACTTTTCTGTGGTGGTCGGATGGTAAGTTGAAGTTTGATCTTGTTTTTATAAAGATCTATCTTTAATCTCTAGTTTGAGATCGATTATTTTGTATAAAAAATTAATAAACCTAATAAATTCTAATATTTCGCTTGGAAGGAATTTGTAAAATAGTTTTTAGTAAAACACCTGATCTCACGCTATATATTAAGGATAACTTATGTACAAAAGCTGATCAAAGATATTAAACTAATATTTATTTGTTTAATGTGTCTTAAATAACAAATACGACTTTTAGATTCAAATCAGAAATGGCGGCAAATGTGGTTTGTGTGGCGATAATTATAATGATCCTACTCCTAGAGCCAATGAATTGGGTGGTAAATATGGTGGTTCCGGTGTTATAGTGGCAACCTATGAAAGTGCACAAACAGCCAATATAGAAATTGATTTAACCAAAAATCATAAGGGCTTCTTTCAATTCGATGTGTGCAATCTGGATGAGTCAGACGAAACTGAGGATTGTTTTGCCAAATATCCCCTACAATTTGATGATGGTGATTCCAAGTTCGATGTAACAAACTATTTTAACAAGTTCAACTCTACGGTTATTTTACCACCCGGCTTAAGCTGTGAACATTGTGTTTTACGTTGGACTTATACTGCAGGAAATAATTGGGGTACTTGTAGTAACGGCAAGGGTGCAATGGGTTGTGGCCCACAAGAGACGTTTAGAGGATGTGCTGATATTCGCATTGAATAATCCAGTAGAAAAAGAAAGGTGTCTAAGAATAGAGGTCGCGCAATAAAAAAAAAAATAAACAAATGCTTAAAGAAAAAATATTTAAAAAAAATTACGAAATTTCTAAAATATATATGAAAGTTATGTCTATGTTATTGATTCAGCAAATAAAAATAATCAAAACAAAAAAACTTTATTTCTTTTTTTAATTTTAATAATATTTTTTTAACCTCAACTTGGATCAGTCAGTCTCGAATTTCGCAATAATAAATTCGTACATTTAGAAAATACAAAAAGTTCTATGAACACTGGAAACAGTACGTGTTGTGTTGCTCATATCAATGTACAAATTTATAAAATTTATTTGATTATTATTTGCTTAGCAATAAATATGTTCTAAAAAGAGGCAAACTATTTTGCCGGTTTTTTCCTATTTATCCCGCTATAAATATGTGACAAGTTTTACTTAATAATTAATTATAATTTTGTTTCTCTCTTTTGCGATAAAATTTTCAACCCCTTTAAAATATCCACACAATATTAGACGATAAAAATAACCAATTCATGTTTTATTGTAAAACATGCATATAACAAAAAAATAATTTAAAAAAAGTACCAGAAAAAGGGACAATTTGTACCCCTTATGCCTGTGAATTTGAAAGAAGGACCGAGTAAATAATATTCGGAGTAAATAATACAATTTAATAATTTTTTCCGACGTTCATCTGTTTGGAAAGTACATGAAAAGAGTAACAAAATACATTTACCCGATTTTTCCCCTTTTGGGTTAAAAATTTAAACAAATATCACAACCTGTCAGATAACCAATTTTACACGCTTTTTATTCATTTTCTCATTCCGTTTGTAACACGTCGAAATATCCATTTTCGGTATATTAAAAATTTAAAACGTAATAAAACTGACAAAATTGGATGTATAATACTGAAATTTAGCAAAAATTTAACTTTTAAAGACGACAACGCTTTATCTAAAATTTATACATTTTCTCTATGGACAATAGTTTTAAAAGAATAAGGGACTTTGTATTGAAGTATTTTCAATGACAAGCACATGTTAAATGTTGTTGTACTACTGGTACTGGTGATAGAGAGAGTAACAAGAAAGAATGCTCTATTCGGTCCTTTACCATCATACAATTTGGTATAGTGACGGCATCGTAGCTTAGCTTAATTTTAAGATTTAAACACTATTTTGCTTTAGTAATTCCGACGTCATAGATTTTAAATTTTTACATAGTTAACTTCCTTCTACTACTCAAGTCAGTTCATTTGACAGCACTATTGTGGCATTATTGTGCATTTGACCGATATATCCGCCGCCATTTTATTTCCGATGCCATCTATAATTTTACCTCTTTTTTTAAGTTTAATGTATTCTATTGGTTACGACCTTTCGTTTGATAGCAATACTGATAGTGTTGAAGTGAACCTTTAGATACATACATATACAACATTTATTGTACGCCATTTTTAAAATGGTGGCCATCACGGATTTTTAATTTCTTTATAGTGTATTATAGTCTGCTTGTTAGGGCCTTTCTCTTGATACTAATATCGTTGCTCTCGGCTATTGGAAAAAATCTAATGTCGTTTGTAAATAAAGGGTGTTCCAAAACTAACGCAAGATTTTTATTAAATAGAATTCGCAGTTTTTTTTCATTTAGTTGTTATTTATTTTTTATTAAGTCATAAAGCTCACAGGATAGAGATATTTAAAGAATAACACATCGGACAAATGGCCACCGATTTGCAGGCTCATATGCACTCGTTTGTCGGAACTTTCCATGACCATTTTGCATAAATATGACTAAATTTCGTTGATGCAGCATTAAATCTCCTCCTTTAAAGTACGGGTGGTTGTGGTCATAAAAAGAAATAAGTATTATGGTGTTAAACAATACGAACTATTTAGTGGACTAATTCTGATCACTACATGTAAATAGCTCATGCAATAAGTGGATTTTTTCACGGGCTGGATGGCATCCAATTGTAGCAGAAAGAACTGTGTTATCATGTCGCGATATCAAGCACAAGTAGCAATCACTGCTGGATCAACCTCATTTTTAAAAGAAGTAAAGTATAGTTATGCCTGCAGCTCAGAATCTACACCAAACATGCATTTCTTTTTCAACAATCACATAAAATGTGCTTTATTGCTTCGGATGATTTTGCTGGAAAAATCAGCATCCATTTGTTTGATGCTCAATAATCCATTCAACTAACTCTCTGCACTGCGCATGTTCATTAGGCTTTAGTTGTTGTGTTGTAGTTTAATTTTGTTAATGTGGAGACACAAATCTTTAGTGAGTATAGGCTGTAGAGAGCTTCTAGAAATTTTAAATTCTTGTCCACGATGCCGAATTGAGGTTCCTGGATCGTCACTGATACCCTCACATACTAAGTACTTCGAGATTGACATTTGAACGCCTTGATTTTAGATGACAAGTGTGTGTTGTGTTTCCTACGGATCCAGTCTTCCTGAATTCTTCAATTAATCTCTTTACAGTAGTCGAGATTTAAGCACAATTCCAATCATATTTCGAATGAAATTTACAGAGCTGTGCAACATGTGGGGGCAACTTTAAGTAATTAAATTAACCAATACACGGCTGATCCAGCCTATTCATGAGCTTTCAGCAAATATATACTTAATGTGGCCAGAAACTGTAATTTTGTTAAACGCTTATTATTTTTATTTTTATAATATTAGTTAAATTAATGAATTAATTTATTTGCCTTATTTTAACACAACATAAAAATTTGTATGTTTTTCTCTGAAATTTGTCAATAATATTTTTAGTACGAAAATATTTAGGCAATTGTTTGGAAGTATTTTATTTTTAACTCTACTATTGTTTATATTCTTCACAAAAAAATATATACATTTGTATTCAAATAAAGTTTATTATTTCGTATTAATTAATTTGCAAAAAGAATTCCAAAAAATATCTAATATGTATGTATGCATGTATATTTGATTTCGAAAGGATTGAAAACATATAAAAGATTCTCTTAATCATTCAATTTATGGTATTCACTTTCCAAATAAACGAAAGTTAACATAGACATTAATAGAAAGCAAAATTCGAAAATGAAA
This sequence comes from Phyto melanocephala, assembly GCA_941918925.1. NCBI lineage: Eukaryota > Metazoa > Arthropoda > Insecta > Diptera > Rhinophoridae > Phyto > Phyto melanocephala. The sequence continues at coordinate 44,973,892 of OW799233.1, read as the reverse complement.
GCTTTTCCCTTAATAGTCTTGGTGATTGCTGTACAGTGTGCGACACTGTATAATTTGGTCTGGGGTCATGGCAGGATGCTAAATCCACCTAGTAGATCTACTCGTTGGCGTTACGATAAATCTGCAATACCTAACTACAATGATAATGAACTTAATTGTGGTGGTCTGACAGTAAGTTGAAATGCGTGTGTTTCATATTGTTGGAATAATGTGTTAGTTATCCTTTATCATAAGCTTGAAATCTCGTGATTCATCACCAGCTGAATCTGGATCTTCGCACTTAATAAAATAATTTTTATACAAAATACTTAATATCAAGCTAGTGATTAAGGAAAACATACTAACAAAGACAAGATAAAAGAGATAATATCCATTAAACTAAATCATTTTAAATAACAATAAAACTATACTATTTTTAGACTAAAATAAAAAATGGCGGCAAGTGCGGTTTGTGTGGCGACAATTACAATGATCCTACTCCTAGAGCCAATGAATTGGGTGGTAAATATGGTGGTAGCGGTGTTATAGTGGAATCCTATGAAAATGTAAAAACAGTCAATGTAGAAATTGATTTAACCGCAAATCACAAGGGCTACTTTCAATTCGATGTGTGCAATCTGGATGAATCAAGCGAAACTGAGGAGTGTTTTGCCAAGTATCCCCTAAAATTTGAGGACGGCACTTACAAGTTCGATGTAACAAATTATTTTGACAAGTTCAACTCTACGATTTTTTTGCCACCCGGCCTTAACTGTGAGCATTGTGTTTTGCGTTGGACTTATAATGCAGCAACTCACTGGGGTATTTGTAGTAACGGCATAGGAGCACTTGGTTGTGGCCCCCAAGATATGTACAGAGGCTGTGCTGATATTCGTGTTAAATCATCGTTCAACAATAATGAATGCATAATGACAAAAATAGATTTAATCATGCCACGTAAATAAAAATTTTCATAAAAGGGCGAAATTTAACTAATTTCTTGTTTCTTTATTACGTAATACAATGCAAATAAACATTATTAATTATTGAAGAAAGCAACGCATTGCAACTTAGAATAATTGACTATTTACGTAATTAATTTAATTAGCACGAGCACTTTTAAAAACCTGTACAGTCACAGGTTATCGTGATTAGCTTAATCATTAACTTTCTATATTAGAGCACGGATAACGGGTTTATATTACTCAAACCACACAGTGAGCTTTGAGTGAGCGATCAGCTAAATAAAAGCTCATCTTATTTACGGATGCATTATTAGGGCTGTCGATAGGATATCGAAAATTTAAATACTTTTGTGTCATTTGCTTTGGTATAAGTTGTCATTGCGCCATCAAAAAGTGGATCTGAGTCTCGAAATATATAAGATTTAAGGTACCTCTCTGGACTTCTTCTCTAATAACTAATTGACAAATGCTGAATAGGCCACATCTCTCAGGCTAATCGGAACTTGTACCAGGTGTAGTAATGAATATGTCTGCAAAAGTCTCGGAATGCAGAGTCAAGTTAAGAGTTAACTCTTAACTAAATAACTTTTAAATTTTATTCAAATCAAATCTTTCATAGAAAGCTAAGTTAAAGGACTCCGACTTAGTCTTTCTCCCTGTTTGTGGATTTGTCATATTTTCTAATACCTCTTGAAGACTGTTAACTCAAAAATTAGCTTCGGACAATGTGGTTGATATTTTACTTGTTCGATTTGCTTACCCCTTTCATCAACATTATTTATTCTTCAATTGTAAATTTAACTTTGTTTGCATTGCAGCTTGTTGTTGTTCTATTCTTTCTATTCTACTCAGGTATCACAAAGGGATCAATATAATGGACCCAAGTGAGCTAAACAACAGCTGCCTGTTCTACTTACCTACCTACATATTATGGCTAATTATAAAAAGGGCGTATCTCGTTTGTCTATTACTTTACAGGAAAAAAATTTTTAATAAAACTTAAGTAAACTGAAATGTGTTTTGGCATTTTTATGTGCCTATAAATCCATTATTTCCAACAGTCATGTGTTTGCTAATAGACTTCCAAAAAACGTTAAAAACGTTGTTTCGAGATAAATCCAGATACGGCCCTTTTATACTAAGCCGTCGTCGTTTAATATACATATATGTAACATATGCTGCAAGAAGTTCCTTTGGAACTCATAATTTTGATATTGTTTTAGTAAAAATACAGACCTAATCGTGTTCTTTTGCATATATCTCAACTCTAAATGTGCCACATAACTGACTTTCAAAAACAAAGTTCTTAAAAACATATACAATAAATTGATGCTCTGTAAGAATCTGCAGAATACGTTTGCTGTTAAGTTGAAATCAACATACACACGGACAGACGGACTTCGGTAAATCATTTCCTCCATCTATAATGATTCAGAGTATATACATCTACTTAATAGGGTCTCAAATGAATATTGTAGAAATTACAAACGAAATGACAAAGTTATATTCACCCTTTTACACTCTCGTACCATTCTCTTTTTGTCCATTTAGCTTTAGTTGTTATTGAGTCTTTAATGTGAAAAGTAGCTAAACTGTCATCATCATATTTCAGTTGTTTAAAAAGCGATTTTTCTGATTTTCAATACTGATCTGCTTTTTTTTTGTACCTTACACGGGTCTTAGAAATGCCTGGGGGCTTAAAAAAATGATTTTAACCAACACACGGACATGGCCAACACACGGACACACGGACAGACGGACATTAGCTTTCAGAAAATATATACTTTAAGGGGTCGGAAATGAAAATTGTAGAAATTACAAACGGAATGACAAAGCTATATATACCCTTGTGCACCACAGGTGAAGGGTACAAAAATAACTTGATTATTCAGTAAATAACTAGTAAGAACTGCGCTATCGAAGTAGCGGGTAATATGCTAGTAATAATAAAAATTTAAAAAAAAATAAATGTTTATTATTAGTATAAAAAAAGAAAAATGTTGTAATTATTGTTAATTTGTTAATTAATTTTCCTGAATATGCTACACGAAGGAGTAGCGAAATATTGAGAAATAAAATATTGTTTAATTTGTGTTGCTTTTTATATAAAAAAAGAATAAAAACTGTTGTATGACCTTAGGCTCGGATAATTAAATATAAAAATTAAGGTTTGTATTTATTAAAAAAATAATATATATTTGAAATCTCTTTTAGGAAGAATTTTGTATGAAAAAATTGAGTTAAAATACATTTCAAGCTCATTTTTAATTTTGTGAATATGTGAATAAATACTAAAACTTATCTTTGCTTAAAAAAATTAAAAAAAAAAATACACCTGAATAAAAATCAATATAAATATAAGTATGCAAAACATTTATCAAAAAGTTAAAAGTTAATCTTGTCCCAAAATGTTGAAATTGAGAAAACAGTTTTAAATTTATAATAACACTGCTAGACAAAAAATCATTTTTTGTCTTACCCTTAATTAAAACTATGTCGACTATATGGATTTTGATGGGCGTGGCAAATTTTTCCCCCTAAATTAGTCAGATACGGAGACATATTTCATCCTAACTCAAGATCCAGTCATTTGATTTTCAAAAATAAAACACCAGAAGATGTGTAACAAAATTTTATTTATTTAAGTAGTGTAGAATTTTTCTCTATCTCTTATCGTTTTGGAATTATTCAGAAATTAATGGAGAAAAAAAAATTCGTAATATTTTTCAATTTGAAAATTGGATTAAAAAAAATATAAAGCAAATATTCAACATTTTGCACATTTTTCTGAGAGCAACTTATCTTAAAAACTAAAAAAGCCATAAACCATAAAAATAGGTTAAAATATGTAGATTTTATTGTCAATTTGCCGCTGGTACCCAATATTGACCAAATATGTGTAATGCAGCAAATAACGTCAGCGTGGGCGCACTAAAGCGCCTTGTAGCAACAATGAATGGAATTTGGTGCAAAAGGCCATTAAGGTCTCGTACTTTCGAAATAGAGAACAACCTTTTTTTACTTCACAATGGCAACAAATTTCCATCCGTCTCACTCGCGTATTCAAGAAATATTATAGAAAACTATTGTACAAGGTGGCGCAAAAATAACCTTCCGATGTTTTCTGGCTGTAATTTAAAAAAAAAAATTAAAAACTTTGATTCTTCTTGTGGAGTATTTTTATTTAGTCTTTTAATTTTTTTTACATCAAGTCGAGAATATGATGTCATGTAAATGGCCGCCGCCACAGTTTATTGTCATTTGAGCCCTTTTTATGGCATTTTCCATCACTTTGGCCAAAACTTCCGGCGATAGGTCCTAACATTCTTGACGGATATTGTCCTTAAGAGCTGCAAGAGTCTGAGGCTTATTGACATAAACCCGCGACTTCAAAAAGCCCCACAAAAAGAAGTCTGGGGCGGTCAAATCAGGCGATCTTGCTGGCCAGTTCAAATCGCCAAAACAGGAGATTAGGCGCCCGGGAAATGCATCCTTCAGCATATCGGTTGTGGGACGTGCAGTGTGTGCTGTTGCACCGTCCTGTTGGAACCACATGTTTTCCAATCCCAATTCATCAAGTTGCGGCAAAAAGAACTCGTTGATCATTGCTCTGTAGCGCTCACCATTCACAGTAACCGTTTGGCCCGCGACGTCTTCGAAAAAAAAAGGTCCGATGACTCCTCCAGCGAAAACAGCACACCATACAATAACTTTGAGCGGGTGTAATGGCTCTTCGTGTGTTACACGCGGATTTTCAGTGCCCCAGAAGCGTAACTTTTGCTTATTTACGTACCCGCTAAGATGGAAATGGGCCTCATCACTCATGATTATTTAAATGAAAAATCATCTTCCTCTTGGTGGTGATTCAGGATGGCTTGAGCGTATGTTAGACGCGATTGGCGGTCAGCAGCTAACAGCTGATGCACCGTCTGGACTTTGTACGGAAACATCTTTAAATCTTGTACCAAAATTCGCTGTAAAGACCGTCGACTGATAGCCATTTGCGTGGCACGTCGTCTGGTCGATGTCGACGGCGCTTCCATGACATCCTCGGCTACAGCAGCAATATTCTCTGCAGAACGGCTACTCCGGGGTCTGCCACTCCTGGCAGCATCTCGTGTTGTGCCAGTCTCTTCGAGGCGAGCGGCTATACGTCGCAGTGTTTCACCAGTAGGCGTTGGACGGCTAGGAAATCTGCGACGAAATTCACGTTGTGCCAAAGTCACCGACCGGTCAAATAAATAGTCACCAATATTCCGCGTTCTGGAGCAGTGTAGCGTAACATTGTTTAATAACGTGTATTTTGCATGTGTTTACTACACAAATGTCAAAACAGAACTGACATTAGGGGCCAATTGCAAAATTTGTAGCATTTTCTGATAGGAGGATTTCTTTTGCGCCACCTTGTAGCATGAAGATGCTTAAATATTCACATTACTTATGCAGAACGTATGTGCAGATTTGAAAGTCGTAGCAATGTTAAATGGATTGCAAAGTGGATATACTAAGTTTTGTTGCTTCTTATGTGAATGGGATAGCCGCGCGAAAGAAAAACAATACAATGTTAAAATTTAGCCGAAAAGAGTAAATTTTATTCCAGGAGAAAAAAATTTAGCAGAAGAGTCTTTAATTCAAAAAGAAAAAAAATCTTCTGCCTCCTCCTCACATAAAGCTAGGCCTAATGAAAAATTTTGTCATAGCAATAAACAAGGACGGTGAAGGCTTTCTATACATTAAGAGCAAATATCCTAGAATCAGAAATGCTAAAGTAAAAGAAGGCATATTTGTAGGTCCACATATACGACAGCTTATAAAGGACGAGGTCTTTAGATCGAAATTGAATGATGTGGAAGAAAGAGCATGGACAGCTTAAGCTACTTTTTTATTTTAACAATGTTTCCTAAATAAAAATTAATAATTATTAACAAAAGTTTTGTGTTATTTCAAATAAAATAGGCTGTAAATATTTTAATTTTTTATTGTAATTTGAAGTTTTCTACGGGTGACGACAGGGTGGGTGCTTTAAGCGAGGCGTCTCTACAAAATTACAATCTGGCAAATTTTTTTTTGTTTGTATTTGACGACAGTATTTGCATTTAGTAAAAATTGTAAATGCACTAGCAATCACAAACCTGAACATGTTGCTAAAAGTTGGGATGGCAGAAGGACACTCCGAAGTAAGAGAATGGGAATTGTGGAAATTTGTAGGTATCTTTTCATGGAGGTTATAATTCATATGTAGGTATATGATATTTTTTTAAAGGACCGTAACAGCACTTTTTGGGAGAGTGACGTGCTTACGATGGACGATACCAGAATTAAGGAAAACTTGCACCTAAAAAGAAAGGCATTCCAAAAAATATATAAAAATGTCAACATATCGAATTTCTTTTTTTTTACATTTTTAATTTTTTGATTGATTGCCGACTATGGTGATCGATTCGGTTTTACAACCGGTGGAAAACCCGGTTTTTTTAGTCTTTCACCTGGCGGTTTTTTCAAAATGTTAATTTTTCGAATGTCGAATACACCGGTTTTTTTACACACAGAAGCCGGTTTTTTTTCATTTTAAGTTTTATGTTCATTTATCTTTGTAACCAAACGTACCATACTATATTTATTACTCAAAAAATTTCGAAAAATCAGATATAATATTGTAAGAAATGTATTTGTTGTTTCAAAAACAAGTGTAAAATAAGAAAAATAATTAAGCTTAAATATTATTTGTTTTAAATGGAGAGCAGGTATTTTATACGTTGTTGCGCTTATAATTTGCTGTGATAATCAGCTGTTCAGTTAAGTTTTTTGACCAAATTTTCGTACTTTGCAATACTTTTTGATCTCATTTTCGAATTTTATAATATTTTGCTTCTACGAAATCTAGCGACTTGTACTAAAGACTACCCATAGCTTAACTAATATCTCTGATAACATATGACTTGTATACTAAAACACACAAAGGGTCATTATTACATCTTGCCTATAAAGTTGACTACCGTAAGCAGTTAAAAGTGACTTTTTTATATATTTCATTATTAAAACCTTCTTGTAACAAAGGATTTTTTTTATATGGCAGAACCAGAGCAAATACCGGTTATTTCTAACAAATTAATTTAGTTCTTAAAAAAATTTAGTGGCAAGAACAAAAATAAATACAATTTTTATTGATTTATTTACTGTTTTGTGTTAGCATTATTGTATTAGAAAATTAAAACTTAAAATAAAAAAAATTAAAAGGTCAAAGTAGAAAAAAAATATATGAATCACAATTTAGTTGCCATATTGCATTTTTAAATTTATTAACCTAACCTTAAAAGTTCAAGGTAATTGAAGCATAAACTTATCTTTTCGATCACTTTTAGGTAAAAAGTGTCTGTCCTTTAACATCTTTGTTTTATATAACGGCATTTTATAATAATGCCATTGAATGTGTGTTAAATTAAAATGCAATTAAACCACAGAACAAACTAGTTTATACCTATATATGTATCTCTGTCATGGGTATAAGAAAAAAATATATTTTATGTATTCGACCAGTTAACCAGTTTTTTCTAAATTTTCAAAAGAGCAACCGGTTTTTTTTTAATTCTTAATATCAAACTATTTGAAAACCGGTTTCTTAAAAACGTCGAATAATCGATCACCCTAGTATCAATGCTGTATGTCAAACCTAAGCGCATCATAGTTTATTTATCTTTGTTAAATGTAAAATAATATTAAAAAAAATTTTTTTTGTAAGAAAACCCGTGAACACATTATAAATTACTACTAAGGAAATAGTATGATAGAAATTCGAATCCTTTTCGATTTGTGAAATGAAAAATTTATGAACTTAATTCACATAAATGCCCTTTTAATATATTTGCTGTCTATCGTTAACTTTTATATCTTTCAAGAGAAATATATATTCAATAAAATAAAAAGAGTTTTCTTTGCTTTAACTTGAAAAGAAAAAGCAATTTAAATTATAGTTTCTTTTACGCTTGAGGCTAAATTGAATTAAATATTCTGGTGAAGAGAGAGGAGACAAAAACGAAAATTAATTGAATTTAAATTTAAATCATCTTAAGTTGTGATATTTTCTTTTTAAGAAACTTGTATATCAATACATACTATTAGATATGACCTCTAGTTATTGAAATTCAATTAAAATATCTGTTATCAGTTTTAATTGGAAAAAGTGTGACACAATAAAAACTTTAAAGTTTTCTTAAGAAATTATATGTCATTTAAGAGTTCAAGGCTTTGTTGAGGAAAAATCAAAGAAAATGAGATAAATTTAACAGAAAAAAATTAAAATAGAAAAAATTAAAATCGCATTGTAAGCAGCAGGGTTCCTGTACGCATTTTCTTTATTAGGTAGGTATTATTGTATTATTTTTACTAAGAGATATTTGTTTCATTAAGACCATGATTACAGTAATATGGCAACATTCAAAAGTTAAATAATTAACATATGAAGATTCTAAAGCATAGCTTTAGGCAGTCTGTATTTTACACAAGCCGCTACTAACGCCTTGATTGCTATGAATAGTTCGTTTTTAAACCACATATTTAAGATCAAAACCTTTCAACCGGTAAATATTTATTTAACACTTGCCAACGTGTAATGTGATTCATTGACTAGTTAATTTATCAACACCCAGCCCAAATTACATACGGCAGTACGCAAAAAATCTTAGTGCAGCTTTATAAACTATTGTTAAGCAAAAAGCCATAATGTTATATGCAAAAACTCAACATACTTTTATTATCTAAATTTAAAAAATTTAAAGTAGGAATATATCTACCTACACTACACCTACACTAAGTTAAGATCTTATTTTTCTTTCTGTTTTTTTTTAACGTTTTGTGCAGTCAAATGTTGTGAAAAATATTAACAGAAGCAACAAATGGTGTCAATATGTTGACTAAAATACATAAATAAAATAGCGTTTAAATTAACATTAAATTGATGCATACAGATGAAGTAATATAAGTGAAACAAAAATGTTTAATAGTTCAATCAAAATAAATATTTATTAAACAACAACAACAACAACAAAACAAGTAAGAGCACTATATTCGGCTGTGCCGAATCTTGCATACAGGTATTTATATGCAACGGCGAATTGATAAAACAAAGCAACTTTTTAGGGGATGCTTTTTCTCAAGGCCAATTCGTATATCAGGGTTGTAAAACTCGTTATGATATGTGAAATTTAATAACATTTTATTAAAAAGGGATATATTTTTGTGAAACACATTACAAATGGTGCAAAAGCAACAAACATGCATACATAAATTTGGTGCATTTATTATTTAAAAAGTACACTCAAGTTAATTGTTTAATACCGAAAGCAAAATCTTATTTTCCGTCCCTGCATTAATAAATAAAATCAAGACAAATTCAACAAATTTTCACAAAATTCTTCCCAATCAGCTGGGCTGGTAAGTTCACCGGTACAAATTCGTCTTGGATCAAAATGCACGAATAATTATACAGCACAGTGTCTATTTCGGTATATTTAAGATTTAAAACGTCATAAAACCTACAAAAATAGATGTACGATGCTGAAATTTTGCAAACATTGCTTTTTGGTCAATGGATTTGTACTAACGGAAAATAAATGTGACACGCCTACTTCCCATACAATGCTTTATTATACCCTTCACCTGTGGTGCACAAGGGTATATATAGCTTTGTCATTCCGTTTGTAATTTCTACAATTTTCATTTCCGACCCCATAAAGTATATATTTTCTGAAAGCTTATGAATAGATGAGTCGATTAAGCCCTGACCGTCTGTCCGTCTGTCCGTCTATCCGTCTGTCCGTGTGTTGGTTGAAATCAACTTTTAGAAGCAACTATATGTTCCTCAGATCTGTATATGGTATCAATCTCTTGGAAATATCCAGGAATGAATCGCTATTGAAATTCAGCACAATCGCCCAATAACTTTCTGAGATATGAGCAAAAAACCACGACCACCTCGTTTTTTTTCACAATTACAAAAACAACATACATACATACATACATGTAAAAAACATACCAAACAAAAAAAAATTACAAAAAAAAAATATTAAAAATAAGAAAAAAACAATAAAAAAAACTAAAAAAAACTAAAAAAAAAAAAATTTTCAAATTGATTCTTCAAGCTCGAGGTCTTTATAATATTTGTTTTATTTATTATTCAATATTTCGCTACTCCTTTGTGTAGCATCTTCAGGAAAGAAATTGTGTGTTTTTACAAAATTTTTATATAATTTTATAACATAAAAATATTTTATAAACATTTCAAAAAAAAAAAAAAAAAAAAAAAAAATTTTTTTAAAAAACGTAGTATTACAAAAATTAACATAAAAATTATTATATTAAAAATGTAACATAACAAAATAATAACACAAAATATGTATTACTAAATTTAAAGCTTGTGGGAATGTTATTTTTTGTGTATTAAATGCCTATAGTTCTGAGCAACATTATCTGTGTCTGCCTTAAAGTTAATTCTTTGTGTTCCTGGAATATTTATTATCTGTAGCATTTCTAACATATATCTACGTTTGTAATTATGTTCAATGTTTAGAACTGATACATTTTCAAAGTTTGGATAGTGATTCGATTTAGAACAATGTGTTGCCAAAGCCGTTTTCTGTGAATTAATATTGTCTCTATACTTTTGGTCCGATCTATGTCCAGCTATTCTCGTCTTAAGTTTATTCTTTGTCGTACCTATGTAAACCTTATCACAACTCTCATTATCATTACCGTTACAAGGTATTTTATATACTACATTTGACATGTCCCACTTATTTATTCTATCTTTCGTCTTACTTAATAGTCTACCTAATGTATTATATGTCCTATAAGCCATTCCATATCTCTCAGAATCAAAGATTCTAGATTTCTTCAAACGTTCCGAAATTTGCGGCACATAAGTCATAGACTTGTAAATTTTCCGTTCCGTTATGTCTGAATAACTATTTCTATTATTATTACTATTATTATTATTGTTATTATTATTATTATTATTATCATTATTATTATTATCATTATTATTATGATTCCTTCTAAATTGATTTAGCAAACTTTGAACTACTTGAATAGGAAAATTGTTGTCAATTAATATCTCCTTAATTCTTTCCCTATTTTCCATATGGAAATCTTTATCACTAATTGTTAATACTCTTTTTATAAAATTTTTAGCCGTATTCATAATAATCTGTCTGCTATGTTTAGAATAATAATTAATGATTCTCCCCGATGCAGTTGTTTTCTGATACCAATCCACTACTATACTGTTACCTCTCCTAATCAATAATGTATCCAAATAAGGGAGTTTCGAACCAACTTCCACTTCCATTGTAAACTTAATATTAGGATTGAATTGATTAAGTGTATCCAACATTTCATTAATTGCACATTCCGAAACAATGCAAAAAAGATCATCCACATATTTTATTATTATCTTCGGTCCAATACTTAATTTTCCCATACAAGTGTCCAATAATTTATCCATAACTATATCCGCTACAATTGGGGATGCTGGAGATCCCATTGGTAATCCCTTTTTCTGCAAATACACTTTACCATCATATTGAAAAAATCTGTTTTCTTCAATACAAAATTTAATAATTCTCAAAAATAAATTCTTCCCCATTCTCGTATATTTCTCTATCATATTCCATTTCCCCTCTATGATATCTAAAGCTAAGTCAACAGGTATACTTGGAAATAATGAAACTACATCTAGTGAAATCAATCTTTCATCATCTTCTATGTATTGGTCAGTTATTCTATCTTTAAATTCTAATGAATCCTTAACATTATACTTAGAACTCTCAGTAATCTTCTTCAGAATGTTAGCTACATATTTACAGAGTTGGTAAGAAGGAGAATTAACAAATGAACAAATTGGTCTTAAGGGATATTCCTCCTTATGAATTTTCGGTAGTCCGTATATCCTAGGTACCGTAGCAATATTTGTCTTTAGTACGTTACGCTCAGTATTCGTTATTATCTCTAGTTTAAGAAGTTCCTCAACTATGTCATTATTCACCTTTTGTAATCTATTTGTTGGATCCCTATTAATTAACTCGTACTTTGTAATATCTCCTAGAATATTTTCCATTCTCATATCATAATCTTGTTTCCTTAAAGCTACAGTAGTATTACCCTTATCCGCTTTCAAAATAAGAATGTCCTTATTTCCCTTTAAGAATTTACTTGTCTCATTTACTGCATCCAATAGAAACTTATCTCTATTCGTCAACTTCATCTTATTCAAATGATTATCTATAATTGTAGTCAATTTTGTCCTAGCTATTTCCTGTTTTTCCCTATTTTGTATTGTCTGTATAAAATCTTCCCCCTCTGTTACAATATTTAAAATTGGAAATTCTTCTCTCCTAATAGGTAATGCATGTTTATGTCCCAAGGAAAGAGTCCATTGTACCTCACTTGGTATGTTTTTGTCAGTCTTATTCACAAACCATTTTTCGTTCAACTTAATTCCTTACTCTTTCATCTGTAAATCTCTAAGGCAATCAAACTTCTTCCTATGTACCCTCTTTACTTTCTCATTTAAAGAAGCTGCTATTCTGTCTTCATATGTCAAAAAATCCTCAATTTCCTGTACTGTGAAATATTGTCTTAAATTTTGTTCTATCACTATTAACTCACTTTGAAAAAGTTTCAGCAATTCGTGTTTCTCCTTTATTGTTAATTTTAAAATTTTGTTGTGTAAATCTTGAGTATGTATATTTTCTGATATTTTGTTCAATTCCTGAAATTCTCCTTGTGCAAAATAAATTTGAAACATTTTTGGTAGATCTGGTGATAAATTTCGGAATGATGCCTGAATTTCTGCATCTTATGAGAAAAGTTATTGACGATTTTACTTTAATAATCTTATCCCTGATTGTCTTGAACCTGTTGATATATCTTCTGACATGGTAATTCTTCTTAAAATTATTGTAACCCATTGTTGCCTATTGCTTTTGTTACGTGCTCTCTTTATTGAATTCTTATTGCTCTTATTTGACCTTTATTTTATAAAATTTTCAAATTGATTCTTCAAGCTCGAGGTCTTTATAATATTTGTTTTATTTATTATTCAATATTTCGCTACTCCTTTGTGTAGCATCTTCAGGAAAGAAATTGTGTGTTTTTACAAAATTTTTATATAATTTTCTAACATAAAAATATTTCATAAACATTTCAAAAAAAAAAAAAAAAAAAAAAAAATTTTTTTAAAAAACGTAGTATTACAAAAATTAACATAAAAATTATTATATTAAAAATGTAACATAACAAAATAATAACACAAAATATGTATTACTAAATTTAAAGCTTGTGGGAATGTTATTTTTTGTGTATTAAATGCCTATAGTTCTGAGCAACATTATCTGTGTCTGCCTTAAAGTTAATTCTTTGTGTTCCTGGAATATTTATTATCTGCAGCATTTCTAACATACGTATTTCTTTCCTGAAGATGCTACACAAAGGAGTAGCGAAATATTGAATAATAAATAAAACAAATATTATAAAGACCTCGAGCTTGAAGAATCAATTTGAAAATTTTATAAAATAAAGGTCAAATAAGAGCAATAAGAAAAAAAAAAAATTTAAAAAAAATTTAAAAAAAAATTGTAAAAAAATTTTTAAAAATTTTTCTAAAAAAATTTTTTAAAAAAATTAAAAAAAATTATAAAATATAAATAATATAATTAATAAATTAAAATAAAATTTTTTTGGCTCAGCTGGGATTCGATGCCACATTTATTCTAACGTGTACGTATGCACGTATTTTATATGGGATGAATGGTGATACAAACAATTGTTATTGCATGACTACACGTTGTGAAGGGTATATAAGATTCGGCACGGCCGAATATAGCACTGTTACTTGTTTTAAATTCATATTATTTTTCTTTGGACAAATATTAAAAAAAAAAGAAATCTGTAATGGATTACCTAAGTTGAATTCAAACATTAATTATATTATTTTGAAAGTAGGAGATGCCACGCCCACACAAAGCTTATGATCGACCTCTGGCTACCAAATGATACTCTTTGGTTTCCTTCAAAATACAACATTGTAGTAAAAAAAGAGTCAGTAGTATGATTTCTAATGTAAAAATACTTAAGGCTTCATTGCAAGACGAAAATATTTCAATCGCAAATCAAAGTTACACAAAGAAAGTGATACATATTTTAGTGTAAAGAGATTATGCCATAGCGATTACTGTTAATAACAAAATAATAAATTTTGTTCTATAAAAGAACACAATACAAATTCGGCACATCTGAATATAGTGCTCTTACTTGTTTTTTATATTGTTTTTTTATTTTGTTATTTGTATGTTTTGCCTTGAAAATTGTCAATATACATAAATGTACAATAATATTTTTAATTCGAAAATATTTAGGCAATTGTTTTTAAGTATTTTGTATTTATTTTTCTCTTTTAAATTGTTTACATATTTACATAAGTTTGTTATTCAGTGTGATATTATTTTAAATAATTAATCAACAATAAAAATCCAATAATACAAATATGAACGCATTTGTACATCAAATAATATATGCATGTATAATTGGTTTAATATGGATTCTAAACATATAGAAGAATCTCTTAGAAATCCAATTTATAGTATTCACTTTTCGAATACACGAAAGTGCAGAATATAAATATACATAGAAAAGGAAATTTAAAAATTAAAGCTTTCGCTTGATAGTATTGGTAATTGTTATACAGTATGCGACACTGTATAATATGGCCTGGGGTCATGGCAGGATGCTTTAACCGCCTAATAGATCTTTTCATTGACGTTTTGACACATTGCAACAGCTAACTACAATGATAATGAACTTTTCTACGGTTGTCTGCAAGTAAGTTACAATGCGTGTGTTTCATATTGTTTGGAAAATATGCTATCCTTAACCAGGAGCATAAAATAGATTATTTTGTATAACAATTTGGTAGCGATATGTTTGTGGAAATTAATAAAGTATTTTTTTTTTTTTTTTTTTTGCAAAATAATTAATCTCAAGGTGAATAAGGATAACATATTCAACAAAATAAGATCAAAGAAACTAAATAATATTTATTTGGATAATTTGTTTTAAATAACAAATACTGCTTTTAGTAGAAAAAAAAAATCAAGGTGGCAAGTGTGGTTTGTGTGGCGATAGATACACTGATCCCACTTCTAGAGCTAATGAATTGGGTGTTAAATACGGTGGTTCGGGTTTTATAGTGGAAACCTTTATTTAACCACAAATCTTAAGGGTTACTTTCAGTTCGATTTGTGCAATTTGTATAAATCAAAAGAAACTGAGAATTGTTTTGCCAAGTATCCGCTAAGATTTGATGATGGTCAATACACGTTCGATGTTACAGATGATCTAAACATGGTCAAGTCTACGATTATTTTACCGCCCGGCTTAAACTGTGAGCATTGTGTTTTACGTTGGACTTATACCGCTGGAAAAACTTGGGGTTATTGTGGTAGTAGTGGTAACGGTGCATTGGGTTGCGGCCCACAAGACACGTTCAGAGCCTGTGCTGACATACGTATTACATCATCCAGCGGAACATCTAAAGCATTCAAGAATAGAGGACGTGCAATGAAAAAATGATAAAAATGCTGCGTAAAAGAATAATTTTATAAAAGGACGAAATATCAAAAGTATATATGAATGTTATATCTACGTTACTAATTCAGCAAATAAAAATTATCAATTATATGAAAAGCAACGTAAAAAAACAATGTTTTTTAAACAAGCTACGCTTTTATAAATGTAAATAATATTTTCCCTCTCCACTCGAATCAGTCAGTCACGAATTTCACGATAATAGATTCATAAACCTACCAAAAATATAAAGTATATAAAAATTGGTAAAAGTGACTTCTTAATATTTTGGAATATCTATTAAAAAAAATATATTTTTTTAAATACATGACTGAAAGTACTATAAATCAACCTATGCCTTTTCGCTTACAACAAGTGTGTTCTAGAAAGTACCAAACTGTTCTCCCAGTAATTAGATATTTAGGGTACATTTTTTAACCCCATTGCAGCATTAAAAATTTTTATTTCCACAATTGTCTATGTACAATCGGTTGATGCTTCGTGAGGGACAGTTTTCACATGACCCATATCAAACTGCTTTGTCATTTTTGTTCAGAATTGTTTGGAAAGATTCACACCAAAACAGCGTCTCTTAATTGTTTAGCTGTACTACGAAAACTAGCGTTTTGTGAGAAATGCTTTCCTGCTGTTTTATCGTGAAATTTTATTTAATGATAAAACAAAATTGTCGTATTTAGGCATATGAACATTGCCAGAAGAACAGTATGTTGTGGGTTACCGATTGGTGGAATTATTTGGTCAATATTTCTTAAAAAAGTTGCCAAATCAGAATGTTGCCTTTAATGGTAACCGTTAAAGCACCATGTTAAAGGACTACGTTCTTTCTGAAATTCAAGCGAATGGTTTCGGTGAGCTCTGGTTTCAACAAGACGGCGCTTCGACCGAGCGCGTTAAAGAATGGACTTGTTGAGAATTAATTTTGGTGAGCACTTAATTTTGCGTTCTGCCACGGTAAACTGGTCAACTAGAGCATGCGACACCACATCTTTGGACTATTTTCTCAGCTACGGTTGACGCTTAAGTCGCTATGCTCAAACGAGTCACCCAAAATTCCTGAAGCAGCCTTTGACAGACCCAGATCTCTGACAACGTCGTTTAAATCATCTTGGGTGAATAGTTTTGCCGCTTTAAAGTCACATTCAAAGTCACTATCACTACTGTCAGTTTTCACCTCAAAATTCATAGGCATGAGGTTCAAGTGATATTTTAGGACTAAAAGAAGTATATGTATATACGGAAAGTATATATATGTAAGTATGAGAGGATACACCTATTTGTCTTAATTTTTTTTCAGTTAATACCAGTTGTGTTCACCAAACAGAAATAACAGTTGTCGTGGTGGTTCAAGGGTTCATTTCAGATCATAGCGGTTTCATAACTAATTGCTATTACTTTTAATATTTATCTACAAACGTGGAAACTCAGTGCACGTTTAGCATATTTGTGCGGAATCCAAGGTCTGTCTTTCATTTCGAGTGTATAAGCCTCAATTGCGAAAACTATCACATTCAAACGGTATTATTTAAAAATATACTCTTTTCAAATGACATAAAAATGATTTAGATTATTGCAACAAGCCTTTCTAGATGAAGCCTTATCGAATTGTATTAAGAAAATCTAATATTTTCTTAATTACAGGTAAAATAAAACACACTAACATAGCGGTTCTTTCGTTAAAGCTATAAAAAAGGACTGTTGCAAAAAACTAAGATTGATTGAAGATTTGATTGAAGTCAAATTAGTAAACATCACATGATTAAAGTCAATCATCAGACAAAAGTTGCCATATTGTTGTGCAGCGTAATGTTTATAAACACTGACGCCATTAAGTATTCATAACAGGAGACTGTGTGCAAGCTGCAATCTTTACTTTAAAAAGCTAGTTAGTTAGCACACAGTTTGTTGTTATGAATAACGTAGTGAGTATTATGCTAGGCTAGTTATGAAATAATTTGAAATTTCATATAAAAAATAAGAAGTACCATATTGACAAGAAAATAATAATTTCCTAAAAAAAAACACTGTATGCTTAACATCAACATGCTACAATTATTTCTTTTGTAGCTATTTATTATCAAAAATTTGCGAATGACAATTTTAAGCGAAAGCGAATATTCATTTAAAACATAATAAATATTAGTATTTGGGAACATGATGGTAAGTTTAAAATAAAACGTCTATTAGATTTATTTTATGCAAATAAATTTATCACCATTTGTGAAACATTTTCTGTTCATCAGTGATAATCAATTATATCTGTCAATTTATTTCTTGCTCTTGCCTGTCCCTCATTTTCTGCTAATGTTAGTATAAGATCTTTCCCATCTGCAATTATCTTCAAAACTTGTACTCTTTTCTTCCTAACGGGTGGTGTATTCTTTTGTACCGATGAAAGAACGCACTATTCAATCGGAATTTGAAAATCTGATTTATTCAAAAACCATTTCGTAGTCTGCTTAATAAAGTTTTTTTTTTTGTAAATCAATTAAACAATTATACCTCTTCTGCAAAGTAAAACACATGGATAACCTATCTTGGCACATAGGTAGGTAGGTAGGTAGGTAGGTAAGGCTGGTGCAAAGTTACCCTCACACCTTCACTCGGAGACCATTACGGTCCATTGTGACGCCTTAATAGAGAGAAGAATAGAAATATTAAGAATAGAAGAGAAAGAGAAGCAGACAATTCCAGAGTCTCCGGCGGGAATCGAACCCGCAATCCCCAAACTACTGACTAGTCCTTTACCGACTAGTCCACAGGGGCACATAATATAATAGTAATATAGAGTAGTGGTGATATATTCCAAATCCAGTTAAACTTGCTGTAACAATTCATGCTCCTGTTTTATTGCCAAAATAATAATAATAATAATAATTATGACGT
The DNA here is from genome assembly GCA_941918925.1 of Phyto melanocephala. Lineage (NCBI taxonomy): Eukaryota > Metazoa > Arthropoda > Insecta > Diptera > Rhinophoridae > Phyto > Phyto melanocephala. Next base: position 44,955,428 of record OW799233.1, on the reverse strand, counting down.
TAACAAAGAAAAATTCTTTTAAAAAACATAGCTTTTTGTCAATATTAATTTATAAAGGGTGTTTTTTATAGAGGTATATAACTTTGAAATGGAATAATGCAAAGGTAGATTTTCTTAAAATTGACATGAAATTTTCTTTATTTGAAAGATCGGGATCTTCTGGCATATGACCGTCACAGCTGGCTCGGACTGGATGACAAATCTGGAGGTCCAATTTTTAATGACTTTTTTTTTAACATTTGTGTAATAATACAGCGAATTTTGCGCCTTATTTATTCAATTGCTTTGGGCTTGTCGGCGTAGACTAGCGACTTCACATAAAATATTTTAGCGGCGTAAAATCACACGATCTTGAAGGCCAATTCACGCTTCGAAACATAAAACTATTCGTTTACCAAATGTTTCCTTCTATAAATCAATTGTTAGACTAGTTGCATAGTTTTGTTTTAGTTTCTCTAGATTAAACGGTGTCTCAATGTGCACTAGGATTATCATCGCTCCAATTATGGCAGTTCTATTTTCTGACGTATCCATTCAATCAAAAGTGATTGACAATTCTGTTGACAATGAATTTGAAAATATATTTTCACAAATTTTAAGCCTTGTTTAGACGCCAGTCAATTTATATTGAAATGCCAAGCCAAACTAAGCATAAAGCACTTACAGCTGACAAAATGGCTGCCAGTTAAAAAAAGATGTTGACAACTTTCAAATTCTATAGCTCTATAAAACAAACACCCTGTATAAGTTGTTGTGAACGTTATGGTAAGTTTTTAATTTTTATATATCTTTACATTATAGTTATAGTTATATTATTTGTGTTATTTAAAAACAACACAAAAAATGTATATGTGTTTCTCTGTAACTGTCTGTACTATATACACTTTGTTCTTTTATATATTTTCTTGTTTGTTTTCCAACTGTATTAACTGTTGTTTATGTCCTCCACAAAAATGTATACATACATACTTACATATTTATTTACATAAGTTTGTTATTCTATTTGACAACACCACCGAGAAATATTTAATTCTAAGATCCAATAAATATATAATAAATATACCTATACATAAACACATCTGTATGTTTGCACAAAAAAATACGTATGTATGCGTGTACATATATTTGATTATATAGGGATTGAAAACATATAAAAGAATCTCAAAATAATCCAATTTATAATATTCACTTGTCGAATACACGAAAGTTAAGAGCGTAAATATCAATTGAAAACGTAAATTCGAAAATGAAAGCATTTCGCTTAATAGTCTTGATGATTGCTATACAGTGTGGGACACTGTATGATTTGGCCTGGGGTCATGGAAGGATGGAAAAGCCGGTTGGTAGATCTTCTCGTTGGCGTCTCGGCGGACCTGCACCACGTAATTACAATGATAATGAACTTTTCTGTGGTGGTCGAATGGTAAGTTACAATGCGTGTGTTTCATATTATTTGGAAAATTTGTTATCCTTAACCACGAGCATAAAGTAGATTATTTTGTATAACAATTTGGTAGCGATATGTTTGTGGAAATTAATAAAGTCATTTTTTTTTTTTGCAAAATAATTAATCTCAAGGTGAATAAGGATAACATATTCATAAAAACAAGATCAAAGAAACTGAATAATATTTATTTAAATAATTTGTTTTAAATATCAAATACGGTTTTTAGTTTCAAAAGAGACAAGGCGGTAAGTGTGGTTTGTGTGGCGATAGATACACTGATCCCACTCCTAGAGCTAATGAATTGGGTGGTAAATACGGTGGTTCCGGTGTTATAGTGGAAACCTATGAAAATAAGAAGACAGCTGATATAAATGTTTATTTATCCGCAAATCATAGGGGCTACTTTCAATTCGATTTATGCAATCTGGATGAGTCAAACGAATCTGAGGATTGTTTTGCCAAATATCCCCTAAAATTTACTGATGGCAGTGACAAGCTCGATGTTACAAATAAATATCGGTCGATCACGACCACGGTTATTTTACCACCCGGCTTAAACTGTGAGCATTGTGTTTTACGTTGGACTTATACCACTGGAAATCACTGGCGTGACGCACAAGAGATGTTTAGATCCTGTGCTGATGTACGTATAACATCATCCAGTGGAAAATCTAATGCATTCAAGAATAGGAGACGTTCAATGAAAAAATGGTAAAAATGCTTAAAAATATTATTTCAAAAGGATGAAATTTATTAAAATATGTATGAATGTTATATGTACGTACGTATTAATTTCAGCAAATATACATAAACAATTATTTTAAAAAGCAACATAAAAATAATGAATTTCTTTTTTTTTTATCAACTAACCCAAAAGAACTGAAAAAAATTTAAAAAAACATATTTATGGTTAAAGAAGTAGCCTCCATTATATAGATTGACAATAGATAAGGTTACGATGTAAACAAACACTCATTACAAAATAATGAGTTGAGTGTACCGAAGAACATTACTTTCTACTTACAGTTTAGCATCTAAGCCCATTATTTTAACACAGCGATGTCATTGGAGGCAAATACTTAAGCGAGAGTACTTACAAACAGCGACTCGAGTAAGTACTTATTACGCTTGTTTATAAATAAGGGCTTAAATGTGTACTTCCCTGGATCCTTGAGAACAAATAGAAAAAGATGAATTCAGACAAATTCGATCTTGGTATACCTTTATTTCATATAAAATTATTTGCACTGTTATATTTTTCTGTTTTTATACCCTTTACCTATGGTGCTTTGACATTCCGTTTGTAATTACTAAAATATTATCTAAAAACTTATGACTTAAGGGGAGTCAATTGAAGTAAGTTTTACTGTCCGTGTGTTTGTTGAAATCAACCTCTAGAAGCCGCCACATATTGCACACAACATTTGCAGATATCTGAAAATGAATCGCTATTGACATCCGAGCGAGATATGAGCAAATAAACACGACTGGCCTCTATTTCTCTTTCCATATTTTTACCACAAGAATCAAAATTTTTTTTGGTATTAGGTTAATTTATACAGGCAATTGTTACTCTTTTTGGGTGCAATATGCCTCTAGGGATATTTTTAAAAAAATCCTGGATAAATCGGTTGCTAACGAACAAAGTTATGGACACAAATAGTTTTGAAAAATATTTTTATTTTAAGTATATCAAATTAATAAAGCTAGTGAATAATTTTTGAACATGCTACAGACACAAGAATACAAGCCGTAGTTTTAATCTATATATATAAAAGAGTAACGTGACTGACTGACTGACTGATTCATCATCGCACAGCCCAAATGCAAAGAGCTAGAGACATGAAATTTGGACAATCGGTTCCTCTTTCAATGTATAGCTCCACTAAGAAGGGATTTTTGGAAATTCGTACTTTAAGGGGGTAAAAAAGGGTAAAAACGGGTAAAATCGGTAATCTTATATCTGCTAAACTAAAAATGATACAAATTAAATTGAATAAGTATTGTAATATGCACAAAAAATAAGCTGATAGGTGTCTGGCCTTTTTTGGAATTTTCAACCCCTAAGGGGAAAAAACGGGTAAAAACTATAATTTGGTAATTTTTTGGTACCCTATGTAACTTCCAAACGCATAAAGGGAAAATAAAGGGAAAAATCGGGAAGAGTTTGGTACTTTTTAGAACATAATTACTTTTATGCAAAAAAGAGTAGATTTACTGACTTTAAATCATGTCTATTAAAATATTTTGTTACATAGATTTTTGAACATTTTAAACTTGGAATTTAGAACTTGGACCAAAAATGTACTTTTTCGCTTTCCTATGGTACTTTTTGTATTTTCTACGTTTATAAAGGTAGAATTGTAAAATAAAGGACTATTGACTCCAGGTAAGACTAAAAATGTTATGGGTATCAAAAAAGGTACTTTTTTGAATTTGTGTGGTACTTTTTATATATTTTACCTTTGCGAAGCTAGAATTTTAAAATTAGTGGTTATTGATACAAGCTGAGACCGAAAGTCTTAAGGTCGACCAAAAAAGTACTTCTTTGAATTTTTGTAGTACTTTTGGTATTTTCTACGTTTATGAAGGTATGATTGTACAATCAAGGACTATTGATTGCAGGTGAGACTAAAAATGTTATGGGCGACCAAAAAGGTACTTTTTTGAATTTTTATGGTACTTTTTGTATTTTCTATGTTTATGAAGGTAGAATTGTACAATCAAGAACTATTGATTCCAGGTGAGACCAAAAATGTTATGGGCGACCAAAAATGTACTTTTTCGCTTTTCTATGGTACTTTTTGTATTTTCAACGTTTGCGAAGATAGATTTTAAAATTAGTGGTTATTGATACAAAGTGAGAGTGAAAATGTTATGGTCGACAAAAAAGGTACTTTTTTGAATTTTTGTGGTACTTTTGGTATTTTCTACGTTTATAAAGGTAGGATTTTACAATCAAGGGCTATTGATTCCAGGTGAGACTAAAAATTTTTTGGGCGACCAAAAATGTTCTTTTTCGCTTTTTTATGGTCCTTTTTGTATTTTCTACGTTTATGAAGGTAGAATTGTACAATCAAGGACTATTGATTCCAGGTGAGACTAAAAATGTTATGGTTGACCAAAAAGGTACTTTTTTGAATTTTTATGGTACTTTTTGTATTTTCAACGTTGCGAAGCTAGAATTTTGAAATTAGTGACTATTGATACAAGGTGAGACTGAAAATGTCATGGTCGACCAAAAAGGTACTTTTTTGAATTTTTGTGGTATTTTTGGTATTTTCTACGTTTATGAAGGTAGGATTGTACAATCAAGAACTATTGATTCCAGGTGAGACTAAAAATATTATGGGCGTCCAAAAATGTACTTTTTCGCTTTTCTATGGTACTTTTTGTATTTTCTACGTTTATGAAGGTAGAATTGTACAATCAAGAACTATTGATTCCAGGTGAGACCAAAAATGTTATGGGCGACCAAAAATGTACTTTTTCGCTTTTCTATGGTACTTTTTATAATTTCAACGTTTGCGAAGATAGATTTTAAAATTAGTGGTTATTGATACAAAGTGAGAGTGAAAATGTTATGGTCGACAAAAAAGGTACTTTTTTGAATTTTTGTGGTACTTTTGGTATTTTCTACGTTTATTAAGTTAGGATTTTACAATCAAGGGCTATTGATTCCAGGTGAGACTAAAAATTTTTTGGGCGACCAAAAATGTTCTTTTTCGCTTTTCTATGGTCCTTTTTGTATTTTCTACGTTTATGAAGGTAGAATTGTACAATCAAGAACTATTGATTCCAGGTGAGACCAAAAATGTTATGGGCGACCAAAAATGTACTTTTTCGCTTTTCTATGGTACTTTTAATATTTTCAACGTTTGCGAAGATAGATTTTAAAATAAGTGGTTATTGATACAAAGTGAGAGTGAAAATGTTATGGTCGACAAAAAAGGTACTTTTTTGAATTTTTGTGGTACTTTTGGTATTTTCTACGTTTATGAAGGTAGGATTTTACAATCAAGGGCTATTGATTCCAGGTGAGACTAAAAATTTTTTGGGCGACCAAAAATGTTCTTTTTCGCTTTTCTATGGTCCTTTTTGTATTTTCTACGTTTATGAAGGTAGAATTGTACAATCAAGGACTATTGATTCCAGGTGAGACTATAAATGTTATGGTTGACCAAAAAGGTACTTTTTTGAACTTTTATTGTACTTTTTGTATGTTCTATGATTATAAAGGTAGGATTGTACAATCAAGGACTTTTGATTTCAGGTGAAACTGAAAATGTTATGGCCGACCAAGAAGGTACTTTTTTGAATTTTTATGGTATTTTTTGTATTTTCTACGTTTATGAAGGTAGAATTGTACAATCAAGGACTATTGATTCCAGGTGAGACTAAAAATGTTATGGTTGACCAAAAAGGTACTTTTTTGAACTTTTATTGTACTTTTTGTATGTTCTATGATTATAAAGGTAGGATTGTACAATCAAGGACTTTTGATTTCAGGTGAAACTGAAAATGTTATGGCCGACCAAGAAGGTACTTTTTTGAATTTTTATGGTATTTTTTGTATTTTCTACGTTTATAAAGATGGGATTTTACAATCAAGGGCTATTGATTCCAGGTGAGACTAAAAATTTTTTGGGCGACCAAAAATGTTCTTTTTCGCTTTTCTATGGTCCTTTTTGTATTTTCTACGTTTATGAAGGTAGAATTGTACAATCAAGAACTATTGATTCCAGGTGAGACCAAAAATGTTATGGGCGACCAAAAATGTACTTTTTCGCTTTTCTATGGTACTTTTAATATTTTCAACGTTTGCGAAGATAGATTTTAAAATTAGTGGTTATTGATACAAAGTGAGAGTGAAAATGTTATGGTCGACAAAAAAGGTACTTTTTTGAATTTTTGTGGTACTTTTGGTATTTTCTACGTTTATGAAGGTAGGATTTTACAATCAAGGGCTATTGATTCCAGGTGAGACTAAAAATTTTTTGGGCGACCAAAAATGTTCTTTTTCGCTTTTCTATGGTCCTTTTTGTATTTTCTACGTTTATGAAGGTAGAATTGTACAATCAAGGACTATTGATTCCAGGTGAGACTAAAAATGTTATGGTTGACCAAAAAGGTACTTTTTTGAACTTTTATTGTACTTTTTGTATGTTCTATGATTATAAAGGTAGGATTGTACAATCAAGGACTTTTGATTTCAGGTGAGACTGAAAATGTTATGGTCGACCAAAAACGTACTTTTTTGAATTTTTATAGTACTTTTTGCATTTGCTACGTTTATCATTGTACAATCAAGGACTTTTGAATCCAGGTGAGACTAAAATTATTATGGGCAACCAAAAAGGTACTTTTTTGAATTTGTATGGTACTTTTTGTATTTTCAACCTTTGCGAAGCTAGAATTTTGAAATTAGTGACAATTGATACAAGGTGAGACTAAAAATGTTATGGGCGACCAAAAAGGTACTTTTTTGAATTTTTATGGTACTTTTTGTATTTTCAACGTTGCGAAGCTAGAATTTTGAAATTAGTTACTATTGATACAAGGTGAGACTGAAAATGTCATGGGCAACCAAAAAAGTACCTTTTTATTTTTATGATACTTTTGGTATTTTCTACGTTTATGAAGGTGGGATTGTACAATGAAGGACTTTTGATTTCAGTTGAAACTGAAAATGTTATGGGCGACCAAAAAGGCACTTTTCTGCATTTTAATGGGAATTTTTGTATTTCCTACGTTTATAAAGCTAATATAGTGAAATAATGGATTCTTGATTCAATTTGAAAATTAAAATTATATTGGAGACACAAAAAAGTCTTTTCGCATTTTTATTGTACTCTTTGTATTTTTACGTTTGTAAACATAGATTCTTAAAATTAGTGTTTTGTGATCCGAGGTCTAAATCCTAATATTATGGACGACCAAAATTTTTTTATATATTTTGTATACATAGAATTCTGAATAAAGGTAATAATAAACAAAGTGGAAATTTTAGTGAAGGAAAAAATGCTACTTTTATTATTTTTAGGGTAATTTTTGCAAAATATGAATTTTAATTTTTGAAACTCAGTAGCATTGATCTTGCTTTTAGTTAGGAAATATATGCCCAACATATCCTTACTCTCAGGGTACACTTATACAAAGTGGCGGTGCCAGCCCAGCCGACTATTTTTTTGTATTCTGGAGAATGTCAAACTACATATTTAAAAAAATTATTTCATCTTCGGAAATTGTCAAACTCCATACATAAAAAAAGAGAGACAAAAATTGCTCTCCTTTACGCTATCACCTTATGTAATTACACCATGCTTATTCTACTTTTTATTTTTCTAAGTAAATTTATTCAGAGATACAAATTTTCATAAATGGAACCAAAAATATTTAATATTTAAAAATAGAATTTGAGTATTCAATAAATAGTAAGAACTGCGCTAACGAAGTAGCGGGTTAAATGCTAGTTATTTGATATTATTATATGTTATTTGAAATTATTGCTGAGGAAAACTGACAAATCGGTTTAAAACTAACTGAGCTATAAGCATGCAAATACAAATGCTTTGGCATTTGTCCTAAAATTTTCAAACGAAGATCGATGTTTTCAGCTTCTGGACAACAAAGAGGAGTGACAAAACAAATGCCTTGGCTAGCGAAATAAAGGGTCCGCCAAATAACTTTTTGTTTTCGAAAATGCTATAAAAAAAGTGTAGCTTTGGCTGTGTGGCACGTAGCGCCGTCCTGTTGAAACCAAATGTTGCCAATACCCTCCTCTTTAATTTTTGTGAATAAAAATTCGTTCAACATGGCCCGATTACGATCGCCATTGACTGTAACGGCCACTCCTTGCTCATTTTCGAAGAAAAATGGCTTAAAATGGTTTTGGGTGCATCGGCTTTTTAATGTATGCGTGCGGGTTTTCTGTTCCCCAAATGCGGCAAATTTGCTGGTTTACATACCCGCCAAGATCAAAATGAGCTTCATCTGAGAAGATGCTTTTTTTTGGCAAAATCGGCCAAAGTAATAGCGCAATATTTCCCAGCGTTGTTCAAGCCATATTCGTTAAGCGAAGGATAAAACTAATTATCTGTCAAGTTAGACATGAGCTAAGTGTTACCATTCACGAAATAAGCACTAGTTGAAAAAAAAACGTTAAATGGCGGACCCTTTATAATACATTATACAAAATTTAAAATCCATGATGACCGCCACTCTAATATGGCGTACAATTAATTTAGATATGGGTCAAATTAACTCGATTAAATCGTTCAGTATTGGTATCAAACGAAATGGCTTAACCAGTAGAATGTGAATTATAAAAGAGTTAAAATCATAAACAAAATGGCGACTATTTATTTCACAACCCCATCCTATGGGTATCAAACAAAGGGCTTAACCCTAACAATACAGCAACAACTATATAAAATTCAAAATCAAAGATGGCGTCGTAAATAAGAAAACAAAGTGGCGTATAAAATTTAATCTAAAATGTTAGCTAAGTTACAATATGATCACTATACACGTTATACGATTATGGGATCGTTAAAATTTACTTTATTCCACTACTCATATTTAATTACTAATCGGAAGGACAAACGGACACTGTTTTTCGAATTCAGTTTTTTCTAAGCCGATCGATATACTTACACGGTAGTTAACTTTCATGTTATGTAAGTATTAGTTCTAAGTTATTTATGTTCTTCACTTTCTCCCGCACACACAAAATAAGAATCCTCAAAGCTAGACATTAGAACAATCGCATACCATAACAGTTGATAAAATATTGCGAGCTAATAAACTTTAAACACTTTAATTATGCAATATTTTATGTAAATATCATGCGGACAAAATGTGTAGGTAAGAGTTATCGAATGAGGGGATTTCCCAGTTACTACTATGTATGTTCATTTCAGCAATGGTGCCAAGTCTGGTAAAAACAAACATAATTACAAGACATTGATTTTGAAACCCTACTAAATTACAAATTTTTTCCAAAAAAAATTTTTTTTCAACCGTGTAACTTCAAATCCGTGTAAAAAAAGAGTACAAATGTTTACAAATTTTAGTTTTTTTTACTTTCCACCTACAATCAAGAAATCATAAAATTTGTTACTAAAGGCTGTGGCACAATGAATCCGTCGTCCGTTAAACTTCAACTTTTTCAACTGACAACTAAGTTAAAAAACATGTTTTCTTATGAGTGTTGTCACATTCAGTACGTCTCCGTCAACGCAAAGTACGAAAGTTGACCAACTTTTAACTTTTGACGTACGTCGAGTACTTTGACAACTACCATATGGTTGTGCGCAAAAAGCGAAGTCAACCGGCTTTACAGCAGCCGCCGTACTTTTTTGTGATGCATGAGCCGCCACAGAAGCATGCAGTTTTTTTTCGGTTCAAAACTCTTTTTTTATATATAGATTGTATGAATTTGAAGCTAAATTGACATTTTCTTAAAACAATATTATTTTGTTCTATTAATTTTTTGTTATTGTGAAGATAAATAAAAAAAATTATATAATTATTATCGGCCTTCTGCCGCCGCTGTTTGTTTTTGATTAGTCGCAGCAGTCGACAATTTAACTGCTGATTATGATCCGTCAACACAAAGTACTGATTGTGCCAACCCCTCTCCGTCAATACGTTGATGTCAGTTGAAAAAGTTGAAGTTTGACGGACGACGGATTCATTGTGCCATAGCCTTAAGGCAAGAAAGAGTAAAATTAGCGAAATGTTAGTCCTTATAATATAAAATTGATTTATGTTGACAAGTATTAGCATGTGCATTGTATTGTTTTATGTGGCAATAAGAAAAAACTGCTAATGTCAGATTTTTATTTTGACGTTATAGTAAAGGCGTTGTACTGTTACCAGTTATTATGGTGTAGGGTATGTAAAAATAAAATGTAATAACTAGAGAATAATCGTACAAATAAAAAAATAATTGAGATTTTTTAGAAATACAAAGAAAAGAAATCACAGCAATAAAATTTATTTAATTTTATTTTTTGCAAACCCCTTATTACTTATTTTAAATTTACCTTAATATTTCCTTTTCTTTGCCAAGCAATAATTTTTTATTTTATTTATAGTTTTTTAATAAAAAAAATCGTATTCTGTTGTATGTGTGCATGCATATTTTATGCTCATGTCATACGAGAAAAATGTTTTAAAAAAAACCTATTAAAAGTAGTGAGAAATCCAATTAAGTATGTACACACATATACATATACTAGAGTAACACTAACACATAATAAAAAGATGAAGAAGAAGCCAGAATTGTATTATAAGAAAATATAAAATATCACCGACATACAGGGTGGGGCCAAAGTCTTCATGACTTATATTGATCTTGCCATTCCATTTGTAACACATCGAAATATTCATTTTAGACCACATATATACTTTTTCTGAGTCCTGTTTTAATTTTAGGACGATATAGCTATGTCTATCTGTCTGTCCGTCTGATGAAACCACGATAGAGCTCGAACCGAAAAAGTTATTTCTTAAACACAATGTTTGTTTGGTATTGAAACTAGGCAAAATTGGAATATTAGGAAGAGAGTTGTAGCTGGTATTGCAAGAGTAGATCAAAAATACCATGTCCTTCCAACATCGAATAAAATGCAATTGTATCCAAACGCATTAACGTAGAGCCATGAAATTTCTAATGTATATTTTCTGGGTAAAACAATATTTTTCAATGAAAATTGCTTAAATCTATGCATTAGGAAAGGAGTTATAGATCAAAATGTACGAAAATTTACACCGCACGGTGTATTTTCAAAGTCTGAAAAGTAATACAACTGACAACATTAGATGTACGATTTTGAGATTTTGCAAACATTGCTTTTTGGTCAAAGGCTTTGTACTAACGGAAAATGAAGATGATACGTCCACTTTTACGCCCACCTTCCATATAACGCTTTATCTTAAATTCATATAATTTCTCTAAGAATAAATATTTTAGAATAAAGGACTCTATATTGAAATCTCTGAGTTGAGTTTATTGGCAGAAACTATTTCCAAGCGCCTACTATAACGCCCACTTTTCACGTAATCTACTGTTAATGAAATTTAAAAGCTCATAAAATCGACAGAATTAGAGGTATGATGACAAAATTTCGTACATATATCCTTCTGGTCAATGTCATTGTTATGTCAGAAAATTAAGGTAATACGCTCACTTTTACGCCCACCTCCCATCTAACGCTTTATCTTAAATTTATCTATGGACAAAGTTTTGGAAAAATAAAGAACTATATAAATATCTAAGTTGAATTTGTTAGCAGAAACTTTATTGACACGCCTACTTTAACTCCCACTTTCATTAAAATATTAAATTTACGAAAACTTTTTACTAGCATATCAAAGTTATACAAAGTAAGTGATACATATTTTAGTATAAAGTGATTATTCCATAGCGATTACAGTTATTAACAAAATAATAAATTCTGTGCTATAAAAGTGCACAAAATTGGCGGTGGGTAGCGAAAATTCGGCACAGCCGAATAAATTACTCTTACTTGTTGATATTATTAAATATACCAAATGGATATCTTTTACAGTTAGTATGGAAACTAATGTCATTAAAATTACCCAGTGTACAAAATTTTTACTTAAGACCGATACCGCTGTCCATTTGCGATATTGTGTAATGCCACACCATAGTGTATACCTAATGGGGTGCAATTGGCGTTGATGAATGGCTCTTTGATTTTCAGAAACTCATAATCTACAGTTTTATTAATTAGCAAAGACATGCAACTGAAAATGATTTTCATCACTTATAATCAAATTTAAAAAAAAGTTGGCCAGCTATTGAATTAAACCGAAAAATTTAGATGATATTTCTTCGGATTTGAATTCTTGCTTATATACGAATAAGAGTAAATAATTTTTAATGCGCCACAGTGACCTACGAGCCATTTCTATCTGAGCAAAACACCTTCTGGTAGATCTTCTGGTATTTCGTTAACACTCTTGCTCTACACGTTAGGGTGATCGATTATTCGACTTGTTTGTTCAAATAGTTTGAAATTTAAAATTTAAAAAAAACCGGTTGCTATTTTGAAAATTGAGAAAAAACCGGTTAACCGGTTCGAATATATAATATTTAAAGAACAAATTAAAAAATATTGTAAAAAAAGATTATAATTAAATTTATACATAAATATGAAATTTCTACAGTTTATAAATATACGTTTGGCTGCACAATTACGCAAAGACTGACATGAATGCAGTTGACTAATTTGGTTTTAATAAGTTGAATTTAAGGACAACAGGTACTCTTTACAAGTAAAATAAATAAATACAATTAATTCATAAATAAATAAATAAAACTTTTTATTAGGCTGTTATAAATTTTTGTATCTCCTTCGGTACATTTTTTAAATGTTAAATAGATCTTTTAAACTAAAATGCACTAACGTATTTTGTTTTATGTTATTTCTGTAATTTGAAATACATTTTGAAGGCTAGGGAAAACATCTTTAAAATTTCATTTTAAAATTTCTTTCTTATACACCTGACAGACATACAAATATAGGCATAAACTAGTTTGTTCGATGGTTTAATTGAAATTTAATTCAATGCCATTATTTAAAATTAGGATCTGGAAGTAAAGACTATTGGTTTTTCATTATTTTAACTACATTTTTTACCTAAAAGTGATCGATCAGCTAAGTTTATGCTTCAATTACCTTTAACTTTTAACGTTAGGTTTATAGCCTATAAAAAAATAATATTAAAGATCAATTATTTTACATTTGTTTTTTAAACAACAAATAAATTTCTTACAATATTATAGAATAATATTTAATAGATTTATTTTCTGATTTTTGGAAACTTTTTGCGTACTAAATATACTATGGTACGATTGGTTACAAAGATATATTAAAATAAACTTTAAATAACCGGTTTTTTCGGATGAAAAAACCGGTGTATTGGATATTCGAAAAATCAACATTTAGAAAAAACCGCCAGCTGAAAGAGGAAAAAAACTGGGTTTTCCACCGGTTGTAAAACCGAGTCGATCACCCTACTACACGTTCAATATTTTTCGCAATGCAAATTAAACGTGTTTGACCGGTTCAAGGTAACTCTCTTACGGTAGCATTTTTATGTTGACGATAAACTAAGTCAGTACTTCAGTGGTCGAAATTCTGACTGACTGATTTAAATAAGTTTTCAAATAAATTTATTGCTAAAAATAGCAAAACAACATTTAAGAAATTAAAACGTAACAATATGTCTTTATATTTAAAAAATTCTTATTCTTTCTTCTTAGCTGTATTATGTCTTATGTTTATAGTGTGTCGGATCTGGGACAATTTTTGTTCTATAAAACGGTAAAATATAAATTATAAAACAACTTCACACAGATGGTTAACAGAGTAGTTCGCTGCACGCAAACAGTCCAGTGGAGTCTGTATGACTCCATTTTGACTTCACACAGAACATCTACATATCGACCCGTGAGCGCGAAATTATCGTATGTTACTTTTTTTTAGAAATCGACTTTTTTATGCTAATTGGTTCTACATCCATTAATCCATCTGCTGATAAAATATTATAGCAAATAACTGTTTCAGTTATGGCCATAACACTGTGTACATTAAGTCGTATGTAGCAGGGTTATTTACGTTTTTATTTATTTAAAAGTAATAAAAACGCTCTCCTGTAAAATGTTGTTTTTGTAGCATACGATAACTTCGCGCACAGGGGTCGATATATGCGTTTAAAATGACAAACGAAGACGTGGAAATAAGAACTTTTGCCTTACGATCCTCGCATTCCTTAAATTTGTATTTCTCTTTTGCATAACAGAACCAGCAGTATTTTAAGATGTCTGCAAAAATAAATAAGCATGCTACTAAATAAATTTTTGCTGGGAAAGCAAATAATAGTAATTAAATAGAAAATAAAATAATTAAAAAAAAAAAACTAAATAGTTAAAAGAATTCCTTTAATATTAAAATTTTAATATATTATTTACCAATTACAATGTACAAACTAAATAATAATAATACAAATTAATGACAAATTCAAAAAACTGAGAGTCATTTGATTTCTGTGAGTTTTTTTTTCAAGAAATTTATTAGAAATTCTCTTATATTTCTTTGAGAAATCTGTACGAATGTCGCTAAATAAATCTGATTCTATCTATTCTATTATTTTGTACCGGTAAGCAGTAAAAAAAATCATGCCTTCTTATAGCGCAATATTAGAGCGCATTCGAGGGTGCTACAAATGGAAGTCAGAAATTTCTATTAAAAATATTTAATTTTTTACAAAATAACTTACTGCAACTTCTCTCGCTTACGAGGATGCAGGAATATAAGCGAATGATTACCTCTCTTTACTGTAGTTCTAAAAAACACATAAAAGAGACATGATATTACTGCATTAACCATGTGTGAAAATAGCAAATAATTAGAGCATCAAAGAGCCCTACCAAGTGGGACATCTCATATAAAAATCATGCCTTCCTGAAGCAGGTTGGGAAAGAAGAGTACATTTATCTCTCCCTTACAAACCTGCTTCCGGGTATGCAGTAATTTTTGCTGGGTTTCTATCAAACAAGTCGATAAAAAATTCAGAATTTCCCACGACATGTCTGTCATAATTTCGGTCAACCACTTTATATGTGTTTCTGTCATAAGTCTGATAGAATTCTTACCTGTTTGCCGACATTCCTTACAGACAAACTTAGTATTGACTTAAATGTGAAATTCGAAATAATTATATCCCTCAAAAAAAACTTCATTACCACATAGCGCTTCTTAAATCGCTTACTACATAGTTCGTGTTTTTGCAACCAATAAACGCTAATTTCATCCCTATCAGGAGCAGCTAAAATCTTGCCTTTAAGCATGCTGAAATAACAAACAGTACAGAAGACATTCTATGACGTGCTTTCGTATATTAACAATTTAAGCGTTTCTATGGATGAAATATGATAAGGGAATGAAGTCTGCACTGATGAAAATAATTCAAAATTTTTGTTGGATATGTGCTTACGTAAATCGAAGTGATTTTCTTACTAAATATTTTAAAATTTCGCCATATACAACAAAGCACTGTGCGATGACAACTAACAGCTGAAGACAGGCATGCAACAAAATAAGTCACAAGCAATCTAACAACATGTTGATGTAATCGTTCTTCTATCATCTACAGTCTTTTGTGACAAAAAAAAACAAAAAAGAAAGAAAGAGATTCAAAACAACAAATTTACAAACAAATTTTTGATTTATTTCGTTTCTCATGTAAATCCCGTTCCATTTTGGAACAATGTTGTAAAAAACTTTCGCATTTTCTTGTTTTTGTTTTTTTTTTAACTACGCGCCTGTATACACTTGCTTGAAATGTATGCATGAAAGAAAAAAAAAACTCATTTGCAACGATTTGCATAACATTTATATTTTATTTAACAAAGAAAAGAACACAGCGAAGAGAAAAATTTTAGAAGTAAAAAATGCTTAAAATATTTATATAAAAAAGTTCGTTCATAAACAAAAAGTTGTTTATAATTCCCATATGACTTTTTATCTCAAGCAAAAAGCAAAGAAATACTTACATTTATAATCGAGTATTGTAAAAAATTGTTTATAATTCCCGTATGCTTTTTATTATAAACAAGTTTTGCAATTGTACCATATATTTCTCAAAAATCTTACCTGCAAAAAGAGAAGAAAAATAGAAATTAAATTTTTATTTAAAAATCTATATTTTAAAGTTTCTGTTTATAAGTATTTTATAAATAATTTCTTTTTATTTACTATTCCGTTTTGCACAACTCTATGCATATTTCTTATACATTTGTATGATTTTGTTTTATTAACTTTTTTTCTTAGACTAAACCAAAAAAAGTAAAGACTTGATCTTGGGAATATTCATGTTATAACGTCAAAAAAAAAAAATAATAAGAAGAATTAAAATTCAAAAGAGTGAAAAAATGGGGGCAGCAGGTGTTGCCGTAATATGTATTGCATATGCATATGAACGCTTTCAATTACTAGTTAGTGAGCATGTGTAAGTGTGGCACTACAAGGATACTCAAGTGCAAATGTAAAGTTAAATTTTGTGTAAAAAGCTGATGTTTTCAAATATGCAAATGTGTATGAAAATTATTATACTTAAAGGTGTTTTCTATTTCTGCAAAAAACATAGAAAAAAATTTATTTTTTTTTCTTAGTTTTTATAGACTGACAGGAGGAGACAAGAAATGACAGCAGCTGAATGCATCTAAAAAAAGTACAGTTGCTGCTTATTTTTTCAAAAAAAATAAATTATTGAATTTTTGTGTAAGTCTTTTTACTCCTTTTTTTAGGATGTATTTTTGTAATTAGTTTGCGGGACCTATGCTATTTGTACATTAAATACTTTTAAAGAGTACTGTATTAACCGAGGTTGCATCACTTTTCTGGTTTCAACATTTTCCATCCTACAATTTTACACAAGTGAATGACTGGCTGAACACAGTGAATGTATGTCTTATAAAAATTTATAAGTTGTAAATTAAATCCTTTTTGATAACAGTGAAAAAAAAGTACTTTTAAGC
Organism: Phyto melanocephala; assembly: GCA_941918925.1. Lineage (NCBI taxonomy): Eukaryota > Metazoa > Arthropoda > Insecta > Diptera > Rhinophoridae > Phyto > Phyto melanocephala. The sequence goes on along the minus strand of OW799233.1, from coordinate 44,938,407 downwards.
ACACATGTAAATTTCTTTTTAAACTTTTCTGTTTGTTTTTTTTTTTTTCATTTTCTATTTTAACAATTAGGGGGTTGGCGATATTGACAGACTTGGAATTATAATTTTAAAACAATAGAAAAAGTTGTATATTTAATGCAAAACAAAGTTCAAAGAATATGACAAAAATACCGCAGCTAATATTTTAGTGTGCAGTTGATGTCACATTTTCTTGAAAGCGAAAGTAAAGGGTTATCCATTTCGTGGTTCCAAAAGTATAGGACTGGAATGCGACATCTGTCAAACTAAGTTGTTAAACCGATTCTTTTATTTTCAGTTGAAAGTCTGACATTGACGAAAATGGATCGCTTAACTATTACACAACGCATAAAAATTATCTTAACCTACTACAAAAATGGTAATTCTGGCACAGCCACATACCGTGCTTTAAGAGGAGATTATGGTTTACATAAACGTCCAACTACGCAAGCAATTGGAAAAATTGTAAAGAAATTTGAAGATACAAGAGCGGTTACAGATATTGTAAAGCTTGTGCATCATCGTTTCGCTCGTTCCGCTGCAAATATCGCTGCTGTAGGTGTCGATTCCTCGTCGTTCTCAGGAATTAGGACTGTCTTACGGCACATTATGGCATATTTTGCGTTTGAATCAACACGTACATCCATATAAAGTCCAGCTCACACAACAACTGAAGCCAGCTGACCATTCACAACGTCGTAGATATGGCTTTATTGCAAGAGGCATTTCCTGGCCGCGTAATTTCTCGTCGTGGCGATATTAACTGGCCACCAAGATCATGCGATTTGACACCATTAGACTTTTTTTAAGGGGCTACGCGAAAGACCGTATTTATGCAGATAAACCTTTAACTCTTGAGCACTTAAAAACCAACATTCAAGTTACAGTCAAGTTATGGCTGAGATACCACCCAATATGTGTCAAAAAGTGGTCGAAAATTACCTCAAAAGAATCAATGCTTGCAACACTTCGTGTGGTGGTCTTTTAAATGATGTAGTGTTTCACACATAATATCAACGTTCAAACTTTATAATAAAATAGAAATATCATGGAAAAAATATTTTATGTGTTTTATTTACGTTTGCTTTTGAAACCGCAAAATGGATAACCCGGTATTTAAACACATAATTTTGCAATAAAGGTCGAGGGTTAAATAATGAGGAAAATGTTTTTTAAATTATGCAAAATCTTTTATAATGTACCAGTCTTTTTCTAAAGAAAATGATTTTTAAAAATTTTTTTTTATAGCGGTATTTCTATACCCCTTTAGTCATAATACAAGTCGTAATATTTCGATTAGATTTAGTTAAAGGGAAATGTGATCAAATTCGCTCCGTAATCAAGAAAAAAAAAACGGAACAAAAGTTTAATGTTAGTTTTTCGACGTTTATACTATTAGTGTGAAGTAAAATCAGAGTAAAATGATTTAGAAAAAAATCTGATTAAAACCACAAATTATATACATCCATGTAGGGAGGATACCGAAGCATAACTCTTTCATAAACGGGTCCCTTTTCGACCCCCTTCGTTTCCCAGAGTTTACGAGGCTACCAAAAAAAGGGCATTCCCTCTCCCATTGAGTCCCGTGCCGTCCCAGGCGTTTGTTCTAGACTTTTGTGACTTCACATTGTAGACTAAGTCCTTTGTAATCGCCAGTATCTGACCTAGAATAATTTTCCCCATAGCACTCACATACTCATAACGTATGCCTGCCGGTAGTACTAGAACAGGCAGCTGTTGTGCAGCTCACTTGGGACCATTATATTGATCCCTTTGTAATGCCTGAATAGAAAAAAAAGAAGAGAAACAGACAAGTCCAGAGTCTCTGGCGGGAATACTCGCTATCAGGGAAGCATGTAGGGTACTGAATGACGGGAATACCCACGGGAGTATTGGTATATTTATCGACAGTCAGGCGGCACTCTTGTCACTCAGGTCGTACATAACTACGTATAATTTAGTTGGCCAATGTAGAAAGGAACTGTCGAGGCTTGGTCAGCGGGCTGACGTTACTCTAGTTTGGATTCCTGCGCATAAGGGCCACTATGGTAATGAGCGGGCTGATGAACTAGCCAGGAGAGGATCTGCTTTGGATATCTCTAACGCAATTGCAGTTGCAATTTCGTTAGGGACTATTAAAAGCAGAATCTCCAGACACTTTCTCCGGAAGGCTAATGACAGGTGGTGTGGGCTGAACAAGTGTAAGGTGGCACGGCTTGCGTGACCCTCTTTTGATGCACGACGTACATTGCAACTTACCAGTCGAAGTCGGAGGGACATATCGAGGTTGCTGGCGGTATTGACGGGTTACTGGATGTTAGGCAAACATGCAAGTCGAGTCGGACTTCCATCGAACGACCATTGTCGCAGCTATCTGGATAGAGAGAAGGAGGAATCGGTTTTCCACCTTCGCTGCGAATGTCCTGTACTGGCGGCTAAAAGAGACAGACTTCTGGGCGAACATATACTGGATGACCTCTCTACGATATCTGAAGTTGGACTGAATTATCTACTGAGATACCTCACGGCCACAGGGTGGATCTAGTACCCTTACTCTTGCATTTATTCTGAGACACATTAGGAGCTGACGAGTGATGTGGTCCTGTCAAAACGGAGTCATATAGACTCTACTTGACTGTTGGCGTACAGCGAACTACCACGATAACCAACCAACCAACCAACCTCTAGCGGGAATCGAACCCGCAATCCCCAGACTAGTAGACTAGCACACTACTGACAAGTTCACCGGTAAACCCCATTGCCCAAACATTCGCATCCTACATGCACCGCCGTCTCAGCAGTCTTAAGGCACATTCTGCAAACATCTTTCTCCACAACCCTAATCCTGTGCAGATGATATTTGAAGTTGGCGTGCCCTGCAATCAAAGCAGTTATCCAGCTCAGGGTCCTCAGATTATATCTGAGTACCTTGACTGCATTCCTGCCAAGGGGCCTTCCGAGCTTCATACGTGACCGTCTACATGTGGTCGTCTCTTTCCACCTTCTTAGATTCAGAGATTCCATTGTAGGTCATTTTCGTACTTATACCAAAAAGTATTTCTCTTGGTACTTTTCCCAAAAAAAAAAAAAATTTTTTTTTGTACTTTTCCAAATACTTTTACTTTGTACTTTTAACACATTTACTTTTTTGGTATATTTTCCAAAAAGTACTTCTGGTTGTATTTTTAACATTCATATATAGGGCCGTATTCATAAAAAATATTTTAGGTTTATTAAAGGCTTATTTGACAGATGTTGTAGAAAAATTTGCCAAATAAGCCTTTAATAAACCTAAAATATTTTTTATGAATACGGCCCATAGCCTTTAAAAAGTACGCATCGTTGTAATTAAGTACTTTCTTGGTACTTTTTTCTATAATGCGAGTTTAAGTTTCTTTTTTGTTTGTTTCTGAAGCGCAAATCTTTATCTTAAACCTGCATTTTGTTCTTTTTTAAACAAAATATATAAAATAATACTTTTAGAGGTACTATTTAAAGAAAGTTTATTTCTAAACTAAATGAAAGAATAATCAAAATTTATTATTTTCAAAAATTTTCAAAAAACGCATTGATCATCTACATTTCTCGAAATGTACTTTTTTATTGTAATTTCAAGCAAGTAGTACGAAATACGAAAGTTATTTTTGAACAGCAACTTTTTAACTTAAATCCTGTGGGAAAGATCTTAAACTTTTTTGTTTTGTTGAAAACAAAACGAGCTACAAACTGGACTAGTAATGTTCATCAGCCATCAAAGAACGTTGGGAAAACAATAATCAAACTACTAAAAACAAAGTTTTATTTTTTTTTTTTTCAACAAACTTTTACTGATTTATTTAGCAAGAGAATCAAAGTGAAAATGTTAAACATTTTACCTAAAAGGAGAGAATCAAAGAAAAAAAAATAAAAAACCAAAGGAAAGCAAGCCAAAATATGACCCTTAACTACGCAAAAGTGGTTTAGTTAAACAAGACCGTTATTTTTAATGCTTTTTTTTTGTGTGTCAAACAGACGTTAAAAAACAGGAAACAACAACTGAGAGACAAGAACATTGACAGGAAAAAAACAGTAAAAAAAAACTATAACACAACTGCAAGGATTTTTAGAAAGAAAAGCACAAAGCTTTGACACAATTGTCAGACGTAAAACAAAAGATGTTTTTTAAATGCAGGATAAAGTTACGTGATAAGAAAGCACTCTTTAAAGAACACATACATTAAGCTCCCGAAGCCACACGCACGCAATTAAATATATGTTCTTTTGTACGATTGTATGTGCTTATGTAACAATATTAAATAAAAAGAATAAGGACATTGAAAACAGTTTAGTCACAACTGCTGCCCTGCTATCAAGTTTCATAGGGAAGGAGTCGCCATTAACAATTGCAACTCATTTTTATGTTAAACACACCAATAATGCAATTAACGACCTTCTTTTTTCGGCAAATGTAGGTCAAATATAAGTGTACAAATGAAATGTTAAAAATTGTTAATAAAACAAATAATCTCTTTCCATGACAGTTGTTGCTTTCGCTTTGTTTTCATCTTAATGAAAGTATTCTTAATACCAACAAATATTCTTGTTGTATTTAATTTCATAATTAAGCCACAAAAATTCGTAATGTTTTTTTGTAACTTCGCAATGATGTGTCTGAATTTTCTTTTTGTTGATTTAATGTCATCACATCACTTATTCCCAAAAGCATAAAAATAAAACTTCTTTTTATTCATTTACCACTTGCATTACACTCATTTACACATGAACAGTCGTCGCCAGGCTTTCGATAGTAACTTTTGTGCCTTAGTACTTGTTGTTGTGTGTCCTTTCATACATTAAATGTCATAAAATGCAATTAATTTAATTTGTTTTCAGATTTTTTTTTTTTTTAATTTCCACCAGCCTCAATTCCATGTTACACAGAGGGATACAAGTGAGTGAGTAGGGCTAAAGGCTGGGGTACGGGAAAATAAATATATTTTTTTTTTTTTCAACATGACAAAATATTTGCATATGAAATTACTGGCATTAATTTAATAAAGAGACTTTTTTTGGAGAAATGTTCTAGTAGGAAAAGTATATCAATAATTATTGCAACAAAATGCTGTCGGAGTCAAATGGCACACATTTTGTGTAGTTAGAAATGGTTTCTGTGTAAAACATTAACATTTGTTTTACACTAAACATTCTCCATGTCGCAGAAGAACTATTTGTCTGGACAGAAAAGATTCTACGTAACAGTGCAAATTTTGTTCCTTAAAAAAAATGTCTATGTTACAGAGCAATTTTCTGTCTAGAGAGAAAAATTAATTGTGTCACGTAAGCAATTTTTTGCCTTGTCTGAAAAGTTGTCTCTAGCAGAGGACCACCTCATTTTGCTATAAGAAATTACGGGCATAAATACAATCAAAAAGCTTGTATTGGAAAAATTTCAAAGAAAGAAGAGTATATCAACATTTGTTGTAGCAAAATGTTGCCAGGGTAAAGACAAATAATTTTTGTCTTGTATTCTGTTTCAATTTGTGAAATATGTTGAACTATATAGTTATTTCACACGAAGAACTTGTCATACTAAAACAATGTTTAAAGCGAGCAAACAAATAAAAGTTATTAACTCTTGCTTTGAATTTCGTACGGAATAACTATTTTTCATATTATTTAACACGCAATAAAATGTTGCTAGAATGTTGATGGAAACATTTTATATGTTTTTTACATGAAAAACAGAGTACTGAGTAGGCAACATTATTTTATAGGTATTTGTTTTGAATTTGTTTTATAAAGAGTTTGACAACAGTTGGCATGAAATATTAAACAGAATATCAGGCTTAAATTATTAACTTTTGATTAACATAAAACAGTTCTCAATATCGCAAAAAAACATTTTTTTTAGACAGAAAATTTATCTATGTAACAGAGCAATTTTTGATCAAGAGAAAAATGTTGTCTATGTTGCAGAGCAACTTTCTATTTAGAGAGAAAAGTTGTTTCTGTCACTTAAGCAATTTTTTGCCAAATCTAAAGATTTGTTTCTGTCTCAACTTCTGATCTAGAGAAAAGTCTTTTGAACATTACAACTTCTAATCTAACGAAAAAAAATTCATGTTTCAAAGCAACAATTCGTTTAAAGATAATAGCTGTCACACTAAAAGCTTTCTTTTGGGATAGCAAAGTTGTCTATATCATACGATAATACTTAATGTCCATATATAGCCTTTGTCTAGGCAGAAAAATTTATTGTGTCAACATTTAATGCCAACTGCATAAAATACTTACGGAATAATATTGCCTTAGCAGTACTAAGTTATAATGTGAAAGACATATGAAATGTTTCAGTCGACATTCAAGCAGATAATTTTTTCTATATTTTTAATGCCAAATTTTTTTTAATCAATCAACACTTCTCAACGTATTTACTGTTGCACAGTGCAACTTTTTGTCAGAAAAATAAATGTTACCCATTCCACATAGCGACATTTTCATTAATCTCTTCTTAAAATTTGCATTTAATTAAGACATTTTCCTGCTGTGCTTAGTCTTGTTCCAATGCACCAGCTGAACGGAACAGATTTAAAAAAATTATGCAAAAACTTTCAACACTTTGTTGGTAAAACGTTAGACATGTTACCCTTTGAGTTGTAGTAAAGGGTGGTTAAATTTTAAGGGCCAATGCTAAATGTGAACCACATCTAAACTTGAAGTTTTTTTTCTGCATTTCATTTGACATTTCTCAATTTCAGACTAACTCAGTTTAAAAACATCTCAATTTGTGCAAACATCTGTGAATGTCTTCTTAATTCGTTGAATGGAAAACATTGCTGTTTTTGACGATAGTGTGGCAAAAGAGCAATTAACCTCGACTCATCAACGTGCCCAACAATTGAACATCAACATTGTCATTGAAAGTTTTAACAATCGGATGGAGGTGTGCTGCCGAGGTCGCAGCGGCCATTTGGCCGATATTTTGTTCCAGAAATAATTGAACCATACCAATATTATCATAATAAAAAGAAATGACAATAATTTCCTAAATAATTTGTGTTTTATTCAAAATCAACATCGGCCCTTAAAATTTAACCACCCTTTACATCTCATAAATTACCGAGAACACACAACAAGTTTCAGGAAACTGAAATAGACAGAGATTTACATAAAATCCACCTTATTTCATCAAAGTGTAGAAAAAAATATAAGGATAATTCCCAGCCCATCTCCTATAGATACTGAGATGCATAAAATAAAATTGTTCTCGCTAAAATAAAACTGCAGAACACAAAGTTTTGCTGAGCAAAGATGCTACCACTTTCGTACCAGCAACAGACACATCAACAGTATTATCAGGCAAAAAAAAAAACAACAACAGAAACAGTTAAGAAGTACATGCATATGTATGTGCTTTAATTATGTTTCATAATTAAAATAGCTGAAGAAAGAAAATAAGGAATTTCTATTATGCATAAAGCCGTTATTAAATGAAAAATTTCTTTCAGAATATTAACAAAGTTTCTTTCTTTTTAGAGTGTGTGTGTGTGTGTGTGTGTGTGAGATCGTTAGTGAAGAACAAAGTCCTTTCTAGAGCAAAGAAGTCATTTAAGTTTTCCTTTGTAACCGCATTTATTTTGTGCAGCATGTAGCAACATGTTTGTGTGTGTGCGTTAATTACTCAAAAAAGTTAGAGCAAATTAGTTTAGTGTGTTTTTATGTACGTATGGAAATTAGTTATTAGAAATGAGGTTTAATTGGGGTTTTTTTTTATATGTGTTAAAAAATATTTTTGTTTCTTACCATGAAATACTTAAAGAATAATATTTCTGTCAACATTCTAGCAAAATTTTACTTCAAATGAAATGTTTTGAACAATAATTATTGCGTATGGAATTCAAAGCAACAGCTGATCGGTGTTTTTGTGCTCGATTTAAAAATTACTTTTGTATGTGCACTCTTCTTGCGAAATAATAATTATTGTTGCTCAACATGTTTCACAATCTCACAATTTCACAGGGTACAAAGCTTTAATCAAATATGATATAAAAAAAGTATAACTAGCTTATTAGATGAACCAATTAGGTTGAATTAAAAAATATTTTGTAAAGGTAAATGTTTTAAAACCGCTACTTACGAAATATAAGGATTAAGTAAATTATTTAATATTCTTGCATGTAGAACGTTAATTTTGAAAGAAAAATTTTTGCCCAACAAACTGCTTATTTTAACAATAACAAGGCAAAAATATTTTTTTTAATAGAAAAAATTTCATTTGAACACTGATAAAATATAAAAAAAATTCTCAGCAACATGATGCATGTAATGTTGCTAAGTATATAATGTTATATACAAAATTATAATTTTTAGTAGGCTTTTTATTTTTGTTAAATTTCTTTTAATGTGTATTTGAGAACATAATAACCCTAAACATGTTGCTCTGGTTTAAAAATAAACAAAATTAATAATTCAGTCCAACTTCTTAGCAACTTGTTGAATATAATGTTGCTGCATTTATATGTTCATGTTTTTTTATTTTTTTCAATATGCTTAAAATGATTACAATTTGATTTAATTTTATAAATGTTTGATGAAGTCTAATAACGAAAATATGAACTTAAGCCAGAATAAATACGATTTATAATAAATTAAAGAATAAAAAGTTCGAATAAACATTAATTTATAATTATAGACTAAACAAGTTAAGTTAAAAACGATTATCAACATTTTTAAATTCAACTTTTTTACCCCTTTCTTAAGTGTTTAACTAAGATATTGCTTAAGGAGCTACGTTTTTTACATCTGACTTGACAAATTCCACACTTAAAACATTACATCTATAAAAAACATGTGTTGAGACATCTGAAAAATTTCAATTAGAGCGGCCTCTATTTTCTTCTGTCAAAACATGTGACATCAGCCGTTGGCAGAAGTCTATTCTGCTACAAAGTAGTCAGCTACGGTTGCCTGTAAAAGTACAATTTTGACAGACATGTAGATTTACATATGCCTCACAAAATTTAAAGTCAGATGTAAAAAACATGCCGTGTATTATAGCCTTTAGCGCACAACATGTCAATTGGGCATACGTGAATACCTGTATTGGGTTAGGGCTTTTAGTGTCCCTCTTTGTCAACCTAAAGGAGCTAATACACGGCATGTTTTTTACATCTGACTTGTCAAATTCTCAACTGCTAATACAAACATGTCGTGTGTTACCTTTAAAACATTACTTCTGTAAAAAAACATGTGTGGAGACATCTGACAAAATTTTGATTAGAGTGCGCTCTATTTTCTTCTGTCAAAACATGTGACATCAGTCGTTAGCAGAAATATCTGCTGCTGCAAAGCAGTCAGCGTAAAAGTACAATTTTGACAGACATGTAGATTTACATATGTCTCACAAATTTTAAAGTCAGATGTAAAAAACATGCCGTGTATTATAGCCTTATGATATTGCTTCTACATTAAATAACCAATACAGTCGAACTTCCATAACTCGAATCGACGTACGGAGACTTCGAGTTACAGAATTTTTTGTTCAAATAGAAAAAAAGTTATTTTATTATGTATTTTTTTTTAAAATAGTCTCGAATGGAAAACTACATACTTAATAATATAAAAGAACAAGCATTTGTACTCATATATGTATTTAAAAAATTACAATAAAGTAGAATATTCTTAAATAAGTGACTGACATTTTACTTTTATTTTGTTATTTTCAGTAAAAAAAAAAATAACTCTAATGTACTTAAAGCTTTGTAGTGCTCATCAGTTGTTGCGTCATTTGTCTGTAAATAATTTTTTAGTGTTCGGAAAGAACTTTCTACATCATTTCTTGTTTGCTTTTGAGTAGTTTCTCATGCATGTTTTAGCTTCTCGTTGCTGAAAACCAAACGAGGACTGCTTTGTCGACTTTTTTGAATTTTGGGGTCCTATCTCTTTTACTACATAAACGAAATCCAGATTCAAATGAGTTGATAATTGATTCCTTATTTTTGAAAATTGTTGAGACCGTGCTTGGCGAGATGCCATATATATATCAGCCGCTTCCTTTTTTTCTTTAATCCGTCTTCGACGTCTTTTATAAGTTTATATTTTTTTCAATTGTTACGCATTTTAAAACACGTTTAGTTGCCATAATAATTAAAAAAAATTGATTTCAACATTTATCATCTAGCCCGGATTATGTATATAACTGATACTCACGCAACCAAAAAGGAAAAAAAAATTGTAATTCCCCGAAAAAAAATGAAAATAGCACGTAGAATAGACAAACCAGCTCAAGAAACAAACGAAACAAGCAAAATTCTTCGAGTTATAGAGTTCATGTGTATGTTTTTTGTTCGAGTTATGGAGAACTTCGACTTATGGAAGTTCGAGTTACGGAAGGAAAATTGTATGTGATTTTTTCTTTTAACGCTACTGCCAATTAAATTAGTTCGAGTTAGAGAAAATTCGAGTTAGAGAAGTTCGAGTTATGGAAGTTTGACTGTATTTCAATTTAAACTTATTTATGACCACAAATTGGCAAAAAAAAAAACTGAAAATGTTGCTTGTCAAGATTAAATAGAGTTCAACCCTCAACTGTTAGAAAAGCATTGAGACAAAACAAAACCAACATAAAATGTTATAAATCCTCATAAAATAAATTGTTAACAATTTTACACCACAAATACTCTCTCACACATATTTGTATGTGTGTATGCATACAAATTTGACCACAGATGCATTAGAAGCATAAGACACATAAATATAAACATTTTCTCTGCAATAGTTATATTTTCATTTTTCCTTACTCTTGTTTATTTGTTTGTTTGTTTGCTAAATATGTATGTTTAATAAAAAAAAAAAAGCTGTAAATGATATAAGAAAGTCACAACATTAGACAAAAGAGATATACCAGCTTGAAGTGGAAGGAAAAGTATAAGCAACATGTACTCCCTCCACTCGTGTAAATACAAACCAACTAATGTTTATAAACATTTACACAATGACATTTTCTAAAAGTGGTCATTTTGTGAAACACAAAATGCTTGAGGAATACATCTTTACCCAGATTAACATCTAAAAACTTAAGTAAAACAGATTAGTTGTGTGTGGTTGGTTTCTAGCTATTATTTTTTGTAATTCTTCTCTAGAAGTTGCTTAAGAACTTGCAGAGAAGAAGCAAGACAAGATTATTTAAGAAATATAATAAAAGCAAATGAAGAAAACAAAAAATAAATTTAAATTAAAACAGATGTGACTGTAAATGTCTTTGCAAACTTAATAATGGCAGCAGTAGATTTCCACTATATAAACTATACATAAGAGGGTTATTAAGAGATATCTTGATGATTTTTGATACAAAAGGAACAACAACAAAATAAAGTTATTTAACACAACAAACCAATTTAGATTTAAAAAAAAACGTAAATCAAACTGAAAGTAAGAACTATTTAAAATTAATATGACAGTGGAAAGGCAGTATTAAGCCACAAGTGGCATAAGAAAGTCGTGAATATAGGAAAAATATGTTTATACGAAACCATAATTTTGAGAACAAAATTTACTCAACAGAAATCAAAAAAAAACTATATATGTCCGTTTAACAAATTTAAGAAATTTTCAAGTAAACAAAAGCTTTCTTATCAGCTTGTTTAAATTTTTAAAGTGAAATATGTTAAATCATATGTTTTTCTAAAAATATACAATACTTTTATGACAAATCAAGATTTTTGTCATAAAATTTGCGCTCATATTTGTTTACATTTTCCAAAAGAGATAAAATAAATATGTATAAAATATTTAATTTCAAATACTTTAGAAATACATTTTCCTAAGCAACAAAGTGGCAAACATATGATATGTGTTTGTCAGCATAAGAGCAACGTTTGTATATAAAGTAATATGAAAAGTTATTTTGTACCTAATTCAAAGCCAAAGCTTATTAATTTTTTTTTTTGCTCGATATATTGTATATCACTTTAAGCCTTGCATTCTGTTCTCTATTTCATGCTAACTATTGTCAAACTCTATATAAAAAATTCGTAAGATATACTTATGGAATATTATTGACTTATCTGTACTCTGTTTTAAACATAAAAAAACATGCGAAATGTTTCTGTCAATATTCAAACCACATATAATTTCGTATGAAATAATGTGCACAATAGTTATTTCGTACAAAGTTCAAAGCAAACGTTTTTTTTTTCTTTGCTCGACTTAAGAATTGTTTTTGTATATAAAATCCTTCGTATGAAACACCCCTTTCGTACTAGTCAAGTCACTTGCGCAAGAGTAATAAGTAAGATAAAATATCAAAAAGATTCGAGAGTAGATCGGTATTGAAAATCAGAAACATCGATACATAAACAACTTAGATATGAGCAAAAAACCACGACCACCTCGAGTTTTTTTTCACAAAAACCACATTACAACAACAACATACATACAAACGTGTATACTGGTTAAGGCTATAATACACGGCATGTTTTTTACATCTGACTTTAAAATTTGTGAGGCATATGTAAATCTACATGTCTGTCAAAATTGTACTTTTACGCTGACTGCTTTGCAGCTGCAGAGATTTCTGCCAACGACTGATGTCACATGTTTTTACAGAAGAAAATAGAGCGCGCTTTAATTTAAATTTTTGTTAGATGTCTCAATACCTGTTTTTTTACAGAAGTAATGTTTTAAAGGTAACACACGACATGTTCGTATTAGCAGTGGAGAATTTGACAAGTCAGATGTAAAAAACATGCCGTGTATTAGCTCCTTTAGAGTAAACGTGGCATCGAATCCCAGCTGCGACAAAAAAATTTTGTTTTATTTTTATACCCTTCACACAGTGAAAAAGGGTATATATAGGTTTGTCATTCCGTGTGAAATTTCTACAATTTTCATTTCCGACCCCATAAAGTATATATTTTCTGAAAGCTTATGAATAGAGGAGTCGATTAAGCCCTGACCGTCTGTCCGTCTGTCCGTCTGACCGTCTGTCCGTGTGTATGTTGAAATCAACTTTTTGAAGCCCCCCGACATAGGTTGGACCCGGGTAAGGTATTAAAATATCAGAAATATTCGGGAGTAGATCGGTATTGAAAATCAGAAACATCGGTACATAAACAACTGAGATATGAGCAAAAACCCACGACCACCTCGATTTTTTTTCACAAAAACAACATTACAACAACAACATACATACATACAAACGTGTATACTGGTTAGAGAAAACGTGGCATCGAATCCCAGCTGAGGCAAAAAAATTTTTTTTTAAATTTTTTTAAAATTTTTTTTTTAATTTTTTTTTTATTTTTTTTTTATTTTTTATTTAATATATTATATATATTTTTATTATTATTTTTTTTTATTTTTTTTTTTTAATTTTTTTTTATTTTTTTTTGTTTTATATATATTATATATGTATATAATAATTTTTTTTTTTTTAATTTTTTTTTTAAATTTTTTTTTTATTTTTTTTTTTTGTTTTTTTTAACATACATACGTGAATTTACTGTTATTGCATGACTACACGTTGTGAAGGGTATATAAGATTCGGCACGGCCGAATATAGCGCTTTTACTTGTTTTAATTTTTTTTTTAAATTTTTTTTTTTTTAATTTTTTTTTTATTTTTTTTTTGTTTTTTTTAACATACATACGTGAATTTACTGTTATTGCATGACTACACGTTGTGAAGGGTATATAAGATTCGGCACGGCCGAATATAGCGCTTTTACTTGTTTTTATATTTTTTTTTTATTTTATATATTATTTATATTTTTATTTTTTTTTAGTTTTTTTTTTATTTATTTTTTTTTTTAATATTTATTATTTATATTAATTATTTTTTTTTAAATTTTTTTTTAATTTTGTTTAATTTTTTTTTTAATTTTTTTTTATTTATTTTTTTAACATACATACGTAAATTTATATTTTTACAATGGGTTGTTTTTATATATGGGTCAATTTAAAAAAAAAACGCAATTTTTGTGTCCCCGCACTTTACATTACTATTTTAGGTAAAAAAAAACAACAAAAAAAAATAAAAAATTTGAGAGTGATCAGCGAGGAATATGTAACAAAAAAACGTAATTCTCAAATTTGTATGTTTGTTTTTTTTTGTTTATTCAGAATGGTGTTTTGTTTCTCCCTCGGACTCCTTCCATACAAAAGCATGTGTCCCCCGTTAGAATTTTTAGTAAACAAAATTAAACAAAATCCAGAAAAAAATAAATATGCAACATTTAATAACAGTTTTCGAATTATTGAGTTTCTTTCTTGTGTTTTCATTTGTCATAGACGTCAAAACTGAATTAGTGCGAATTTTGTGTTGCAAAGAAAGGTTGTCCCCACAATTTGCATTGAGCGTCACTTTTTTTATAATTCAAGTAATATTACTAGTTTTCAATTTGCATTTAAATAAAGTAAATAACGTAAGGAAAGTACAAACCTAAATTATTACAAAAGTGAAAAAGCGAAAAAAAAATCTTTGTAAAAAAGTGTGCATTTGCGTAGTTTTTGTGAACACCATGGTAAGGGCGCGATAAAATTTCATGAGCGTCACGCTAATTTTTTTAAAAGTGAATATATTAAATGTAAAAAATTGAAGTTGACAATCATTGTTTACATGGTTTCAACGCATTTTTTTATAATTTGTGAGTTTGAGAAAAAAATTGCATACGAAAAAAACCAGAATAGGCAAATATTTCATGAGCATCACTTTTGATATATATTGCTTCATAGCTTAAAATGCTAAATTATGATTTTATTTTTTTTTAATTTTTAAGAGAAAAACAACAAAATTAATGGCGGCTGAATGAGCATAGAGATATCGAGAGAAAATAAAGCTCGATAAAGCGCGTAATGACGAATATAAAAGAAAGAAGAAAGAAAGGTATAATCGTGGTATATTTGAGTTTAATCGTGCTTTTGCAACACAATTCTCTGGGGGACCGGAAATTTATGCAACTGCCACAAGTTTAATTCGAAAGTGGTAAAAATTAATGAGAATAAAAAAAAAACAAAGCCGCTTGTCATTTCATGAAGTTTATACAGATTCAGAATAAGAGTTCGAATGAAAATTTATAAATTATATCAAGTTAAGTTATTGTTTTGCGTCAAATATTTACATACGTGTCTAAGTTTCTTCAAAAAATACTTCCTTTTTTCTATTTATGTTAAAGAAATCAAAGAATATGTATATGTTTAGTTTTGTATGAAAATTTTTGTTTTTTGAAGATTTTTTGTTCTTTTTTTACTTACTTTTTGTAAAAGAATAAACTTTTTTTCGTTAAACTTTAAATTTGGCATTATTTCTTGTTTACGTGCAACAAAATCTCTTGAGCGTCACAAAATATCTTGAGCGTCACAAAATATCTTGAGCGTCACACTTAGTTTTTTTTTCTTTAAAACGCTTATAATTTCTGAAAGCTTATGAATAGAGGAGTCGATTAAGCCCTGACCGTCTGTCCGTCTGTCCGTCTGCCCGTCTGTCCGTGTGTTGGTTGAAATCAACTTTTAGAAGCAACTATATGTTCCTCAGATCTGAGTATGGTATCAATCTCTTGGAAATATCCAGGAATGAATCGCTATTGAAATTCAGCACAATCGCCCCATAACTTTCTGAGATATGAGCAAAAAACCACGACGACCTCGTTTTTTTCACAATTACAACAACAACATACATACATGTAAAAAACATACCAAACAAAAAAAAATTACAAAAAAAAATATTAAAAATAAGAAAAAAATAATAAAAAAAACTACAAAAAAAATTTTAAAAAAATTTAAAAAAAATTTTAAAAAAATTTAAAAAAAATTTAAAAAAATTTTTTAAAAATTTTTCTAAAAAAATTTAAAAAACATATAAAAAAAATAATAAAATATAAATAATATATTAAATAAAATAAAATAAAATTTTTTTTGGCTCAGCTGGGATTCGATGCCACATTTATTCTAACGTGTACGTATGCACGTATTTTATATGGGATGAATGGTGATACAAACAATTGTTATTGCATGACTACACGTTGTGAAGGGTATATAAGATTCGGCACGGACGAATATAGCACTCTTACTTGTTTTTAGTAATAAATACATTTCCGGCAATGCTCATATGGTTTTATGTATTTCAAAGTGTTTTTGCGAAAATTTTCAAAATTTATTCTTTTACAACATGTTTCCCGTATTTAATGGAAAACTTGATTTTCGTCTAAATTTATTAAAGCTTTCAAAGGTTGTAAATAATGTGTTGCTTGGATTATTTTATATCAATATTATCTAAAATCTTTTTAGGACTGGTATTTTAAAACATTTTGCGAATAAGATTTATTTCTTTTAGGCTTATGCTAAGAATAGTTCTTCCTTCATTTCGTTTTTTCTGATTCTGAATGTTGTGCAACATTTTTAAAGTTGCCACGTTTTAAGAAATTAATAATTTAAATAGTTTAAGTACATTTTTGCATGACTTAAAACTATTCTTATTTACATAATCCACTAACATCATTAGCATTTCTGTGGTACTTTATGTTGATTATTGTACTGGTGCTTATTTTACTCTCTGCCTACTTCTCACTCACTCGCTCTTTTTCCTGGCAATCCAAACTTTCAAACACCAGCACGTTGTGTATGATAATTATCACACCACAATAATAAACACACACGTAAAACTCTATTACTTAAAATTTTTTTTCTCTTTTCTTTTTTTTTTTGTGGTTTTTACCCACTTTGGAGCAGTGCCTTTTTTCACTATTTCAAGTAGTTTTCACAGTTGCGGTTTCCGCTTTTGTTGTTGTTGGTTTTTGCCATTTTATTACTGGATACATTACACTATATATTCCATTTCCTGTTTATCATCATTCGTGTACGCTTTTTAAAATGATACTTTATATACACTGGCTCAAGAAATGTTTGCCACTCACACACATATAAAAGGTAAAAGGATACATGCAAGGTGACAAAACACACTTTGAATATGTGTATGTATTCAAAATATACAGGTATTTGTTACATTGTTGTCATGCTAATTAATGAGTTTAAAACGTGTTGCAAAGTTTCCTTTTTGCACTAAAAAAACAACATAAAAACACGCAATAGCAACAAGAACAAAAAAAAAATAAAGAAATGCAAAAAAAATTTGTTAGAAAAATTATCAAGGAATAAATACACAGTTACAAAAAAATTCTGCAGTAAAATACAAATTTGTATATCTGAAGGCCATTAGGATTTATTTTCAGTGTAAGTTACCAGCAGTTGTAGCTGAATATAAAGGGTTCGCCAAATAACTTTTTTTTGTTTTTAAATTCTATAAAAAAAAGTGTAGTTTCGGCTGTGTGGCACGTAGCGCCGTCCTGTTGAAACCAAATGTTGCCAATATCCTCCTCTTCAATTTTTGTGAATAAAAATTCGTTCAACGATCGCCATTGACTACGGCCACTCCTTGATCATTTTCGAAGGAAAATGGCCCAATTATGCCTCTGGACCAAAATCCGCACCAAACAATGACTCGTTTTGGGTGTATCGGCTTTTCAATGTATGCGAGCGGGTTTTCTGTGCCCCAAATGCGACAATTTTGCTTATTTACATACCCGCCAAGATCAAAATGAGCTTCATCTGAAAAGATGATTTTTTTTGGCAAAATCGGCCAAAATAATGTCGTAATATTTCCCAGCATTGTTCAAGCGTATACACATCCATATTCGTTCAGCGGATGGATAAAACTAATTATCTGTCAAATCAGACATGAGCTAAGTGTTACCATTCACGAAATAAGCACTAGTTGAAAAAAAAACGTTAGATGGCGGACCCTTTATTTAGTAAAAGTACTGCAGTTTTGTGTCGTATATACATATGTATTTATATGAAATTACTTTAAAGTTTGTTGCAACTTTGTGTGTTTGAACGTGCATGTATTTTTCTTTACATACCGGCATGTATTAGATGTTTGTTTTTCCACATTTCTCATGAATAAATATTAAACTCTTGCAATAATTTGTAGCACGTAGTTTTCTTTCTTTGAACTCTTTGTTTGGGCTTTGTTTGCTTTGGTTATAAATTAAAGAATTTTAACTTTTATTTGAAACTTTTTGAAAGCCATTAAAATTTATATCACACATAGACATTTGTTTAAGCTCTAATTATTAAAAAATTATTAGGAGAATATAAAACCAAAAACCTAAAATGTTATAATAAAACTTTTGTATTCAACAAATTTTGTTCTCGGTGTTTTATTATTTTAAAATACCAAATTAAATTAGATTAAATTCAGTTTGCAAGTTTCAATCCGCTTTTCTTTTTTTTCTCTTCACAGCTCTGTCATTAATTCCTTCAGAAAATTTTTAACATATCTAGCAGCTACTTATAGGTCCATTCAAAACGGTGCACAAGCTGTGATCAGAATATTTTAAAATTTTTTTTAAGTTTTACACTCTCACAGAATATTTCTAAACAGCAGCTCAGTATCAGCTTAATAGTTTCTATATTTACACTACCAAAATTCATCTAACATACCATGACGTCATTCAAATGTTTTCAAAACATGCTAGCAACATGATGCTGTATTTTTTCTGTTTAAAACTTTAAACTGCTTTCAAACCGGATTTAGAAAAGTTAATAACAAATACTTATATAATATGAAAAATTTTATAAAAACATAAAATTCGAAAAAATAACAATAAAAAACTAAATTATTAAATTTTGACACGCAGTGAACCGCTATTAATGTGGAAAACATGAAATGTTTCTATCAACATGCTTGAATGCATGCATTTTATTACTTAAGAATTAGTATGAAAAACAGTTGTTTCGTATGAATTTAAGTCTAGTATTCTGTTTAAATTTGAAATTTCATAATTTCATCATCTCTTGCTTTGAATTTCATGCGAAATAACCCGTGTTCATATTATTTCATACGAAATAAAATATTGCTTGAATGTTGATCGAATCATTTCATATGTTTTTAACATAATAAACAGAGTACTGATTAGGCAATTTCAAGAAAACTGTTATCAAAATCCCTATAAAAAAAACTTAAATTTATCGAATAACTAGCTTATACCCGGTGTGCTTCGCCACCCCAAATTTTAGTATTTAATTCATATGGCAGGTGCCACGCCCACTATTGTTAATGCACCCATTTTTTGCATAAATATTTATTCGAATATCAAAGTTGCTTTTGCAAAATTTTACTACTCTAATCGATATCGTTTTCCAGATATACGAATTTTAGTATTTAATTCATATGGTAGGTGCCACGCCCACTATTGGATAATGCACCCATTTCTCGCCTAAATGTTTATTTGGGTGTCAAAGTTGCTCTTGCAAAATTTTACTACTCTAATCGATATCGTTTTCCAAAAGTACGAATTTTAGTATTAAATTCATGCGGCCACGCCTACTATTGCAAGTCCGCCCATTTTTTACTCGAATGTTCGTGTGAATGTCAAAGTTTACCGTACTTAATTTGAAGACTCTTGCTGCATTAACTTTCGTGATATATAATATTTAATACTTATTTTTTAATAGGGCGTGGCACCCCGCCCACTTACAATTTCAAACAAAAGTATGGCCTATTGTTCCTTCCAGACATACAGGAAGATTCTGTGAAAATTTCAAGGAAATCGGTCCAGCCGTTTAACCGTCTATAAAGCACAAACAAACATACAAACATACTATGTTGCCTGATCATATAGTATTACGTAAAATACATATGAAGTGTTTCTGTAAAAATTCCAGCAACATTTTTTTTTTTTGGATATATGTATTATGAACAATAGTAATTTCGTACACAATTTAAAGCAAAAGCTGATCTACTTTGTTTGTTCGACTAAAAATATTTTTTTTATGTCATATTGTTCATGTGAAATAGCTAATGTTGCTAAACATATTTTACATGATATAATTTTTAACACAACATGTTATTCAACATCATATTTAAAGGTATTCCTTTAAAAATCTTTCAAAAACTGACAATATTTTTTTCTAAATATGTCATAAATTAAACTTGAACTCTTAGCAACATGTTGCTGATTTTTTGTTGCAGTAAAACTCATCTGAAATACACCAGTATTTAGTAAAATAGCAGTGTACAAATTTGTTTACATTAAAAAGTTAAAATTTAAAGCGAGAGCTGATCTACTTTGTTTGTTCGACTAAAAATATTTTTTTTATGTCATATTGAAATAGCTAATGTTGCTAAACATATTTTACAAGATATAATTTTTAATACAACATGTTACTCAACATCAAATTTAAAGGTATTCCTTTTAAAATCTTTCAAAAACTGACAATATTTTTTTCTGAATATGTCATAAATAAAACTTGAACTCTTAAGAACATGTTGCTGATTTTTTGTTGTAGTAAAACTCATCTGAAATATACCAGTATTTAGTAAAATAACAGTGTACAAATTTGTTTAAAATTTAAAGCGAGAGCTGATCTACTTTGTTTGTTCGACTAAAAATATTTTTTTTATGTCATATTGAAATAGCTAATGTCGCTAAACATATTTTACAAGATATAATTTTTAATACAACATGTTATTCAACATCAAATTTAAAGGTATTCCTTTAAAAATCTTTCAAAAACTGACAATATTTTTTTCTGAATATGCCATAAATTAAGCTTGAACTCTTAGCAACATGTTGCTGATTTTTTGGTGTAGTAAAACTCATCTGAAATACATTTATTTTATTTAGTAAAATAGCAGTGTACAAATTTGTTAACATTAAAAAGTTTTAATTGTATTTTTTTACAATAAACCAACATGTTGCCAGAAACATTAGTTTAAAAGTTATATAGAAACAAAATTAGTATTCAATACTACTAGTCCAATCATTGTAATTAACACCATAAAGTAAAATATACAAGTCACCTTTCCATAAGCTACGCCTTTTTCTATTGAGTTAAAAAAAAATAATTTTTTTTTTTATTATTTTTTTAGAGCTTAACTAACAAATAACTTGTTTATATATCTTTAACAAAAAATTAAAAACAATTTTTGGCAAAAAGCAATAGCAAAAAAAAAATTAAATAAAATTAAAAGTACGTGTTTTCTATATACAAGATATACATACTAAAGAAATTATAAAAAACAAAAATTATTCTACAGAAAAAAGGGAAAACATACATACTTAAACATTTACACACGCACACATACATACATTTTAAAATATTATAAAGGAAACGTGCTTTAAAAATACTATTATTGTTGCATATCAAAGAAAAACGTTTGTTATATTGTATTTTTAATAATGCACAGCAAATATAAATTTATAAATAAAAAATGTTTAATGAATTTAAAATACAATTTAAAGGCAAAAAAAAAAAAAAGAATTTGAATAAATTTTAGATTTGTAAAAATATTCCATTTTGACAAATACACATGTATGAAAAATGGCCAAAACAAAAAATGAATGAAAGTATTAGGATTTCAAATCCAATATAAATATTTATTTATGGTTTTTGAAAATACAGCCAAGAATGAATAGAAATCAAATCATCTACATCATGTTGTTGTGGTAACATTTAATAAAGAATCTAGTATTTATTTAAAACTTCTTTATTTAGCAACAAATAAACAAATCATATACAACAGTAGCAAGAGATTAAGGTTACATGTATAATTTGTTGTTGAAAAATAAAAATCTCTATATTTTCTCTAGCAACATCATTTGAAAAAGAAACCTGAATTCAAATTACATTTCATTTTGCAGAAATAGAAATAATGTTTAAAAAAATTATTAACAGAACACAGCACGTTATATCTTTCATTATTATTTTTAAATCCACAAACAAAACCAAAGGGATCAAAATGTTTTTGGCTATTCTTATGTAAACTCTTTTCGTTTTTTTCTTTTTTTTGTAGCATATAGGAAAAATATACTTTGAACTGTATTTATGTGTGTATTCAACTGTATGGGATGCACAACACAAATACAAACATGCAATAGAAAACAATAGAACAAATATTTTGCAATTTTCAATTTCTATAGCAATATTAAAGCAATTTGAAAGCAATAACGAACTCAATATACCTTAAGTATTGAAGGGAAATAAACAATTTAACATGCTTATTATTAAAAAAAAAAATGCTCAACAAAAATGAACTACACAAAATTTGTTGTCTTGTAACTAAAAGTTTGTCCCTAGCAACTTGTTATAGTAACAGACTTTTTTTCTTTTAAAATAAAAAACTAACCTTAAAAATATTTAATTAAAATTAGAACATATTCCGTTATGAACAATATAAATTGCAGCAGAATTTGTATTATTGTATTTGTATTTGTATTACAGCAACATGTACTTAGCACGGAAAATTTAAAAACAATTACAAATAACTTAAAGCATTCAATTAGTAAACATACATATGTATATCATAGTTTTTAATCCATTGCAACATGTTGCTAAGAAATATATTTCAATATTTAGAGTTTTTACTAAAAAAAAAAGCAAAAGAAAGAACATTTCAGCATAAAACAATTATAAATTATATGTTGTCTCAATTCTTAAGCTTGAGATAAGTTTTTTTTTAATTTTTTTTAATAATTGTATTGAATAATTATTTATATTGTTAATTGTTTAAAGTAAATACAACTTTGCCTGAAAAAATTAGATAGCTTCTTGTGTGAGCAAAATTTTGGATTAAAATAAAATCGATTTTAAGAAAAAAACTAATCTTCACCTTAAGACTTTTTATTAATAAGAAGCACCTTAAGAATTAAGACAACATATTGATAAAGCAACGTCGAAAAATTTTTTTAATATTTTAGTAAAAATTATTTTTTTTATGAATTAAAATAGCCGTTTTTGGCCTCTAGCAACATAATGCTTAAAAGTTTTGTTGTTTAAATTTTCAAATATTAAAAAAGAAGCATAAATTTTTTTGCAAAATGAGACTTTGAGAGACTGTACTTGTATCAGCAACATGTGTCTATAGTTTTTAAAATAATGTTGCCAAGCAAAATACAAGAAATATGTTAAGCTAGCAGTTTTAGGTTAGAATGGTAGACTAATAAACAATACGTTTTCCTTGCTTAAAAATAAAAATTAAAAATTATTATGCTTGGGCTTATTAAGCAAGATATTTATATCAAAAGTACTCGGTTTTAATTTGTAAAATATGTTGAGCTACTTTGGTTATTTCACACAAAGACTTTGGCATACAAAACTAATTTTTAAATCAGCAAACAAGCAAAAATAAATCATCTCTTGCTTTAAATTTCGTAAGAGAAAACTATTGTTCATATCCTTTAATACGAAATAAAATGTTGCTTGAATGCTGACAGACACATTTCACATGTTTTTTTACATCTTAAACAGAGTACTGATTTGGTAACTTTATTGATAAGTATTTCTTACGACTTTTTGTATATATAAAATGTTGAACAGAATACCAGGCTAGAAAAACAGATTTAAAAGGTTTATGTGTCAATTAAGGTCTTGCGAAAAAAATTTAAACAATATCTGTTAAAAATACAACACAAAAATGTTGATATTCTTATTCTTTTTTATCACAACGCTAAAATTAATACCATTATTTTCATAGCAGCATGTTGCAAAGCAAAATATTTAAATAAAGGGTCCGCCATCTAACGTTTTTATTCAACTAGTGCTTATTTCGTGAATGCTAACACTTAGCTCATGTCTGATTTGACAGATAATTAGTTTTATCCTTTCGCTGAACGAATATGGTTGTGTATACGCTTGAACAACGCTTGGCTAAGTGGGCCTGCGATCGACTTACAGAAAATGACGATTTTGCCAAAAAAAATCATGAAGCACATTTGGGGCACAAAAAACCCGCACGCATACATTGAAAAGCCAAAACGAGTGACTATTTGGTGCGGATTTTGGTCCAGAGGCATAATTGGGCCATTTTTCTTCGAAAATGAGCAAGGAGTGGCCGTTACATTCAATGGCGATCGTTATCGGGCCATGTTGAACGAATTTTTGTTCACAAAAATTGAAGAGGAGGATATTGGTAACATTCGGTTTCAACAGAACGGCGCTACGTGCCACACAGCCGAAGCTAAACTCGATGTTTTGCGCCCTGTTTTTGAAGATCGCATTATCAGCCGCAGAGCTGATGTCGTTTGGCCACCTCGGACTATTATTTGTGGGGCGCCGTCAAAGATAAGTGTTACGCCAACAAGCCAGATACAATTAACGCTTTAAAGGATAATATTCGTGAAGCCATTGGTGAAATACAGCTGCTCACAATCGATAATGTGCTTAAAAATGGGACCGATCGTGTAGGCTACTGCATGGCCAGCCGAGGCAGCCATTTGAATGAAATTATTTTCCATTATTAACCGGAAGGATTGTACTTTCAAATAAAAAAATAAAGTTGAGAAAATATTCAGTAGTTTTTTAATAGCATTTTCAAAAAAAAAAAGTAATTTGGCGGACCCTTTATTTTCAAAATAGTGTTTCTTCAAAGGTTACTAAGCTCCAATACATATTTTTACAGACAACTAATCATTTAAGATGACCTTATGGAATGCAAAAATAATAATATTGTAACCAGACCATGATGATACAATTCGAAACAAAGAAGGCGACAAATTAAATAAATTTAATCATACTGGAGGACCATAACCTGAGAAATTGCTAAGCCATTTTAGAAATACGCCCACTACTCAAAAGATATACTGGTGTAATAACAGGTCATACAAAGTTGTGAACTCACCTAGCTCTCATGCGACTCTCGAATAGAACAACAACTATGCCGAACTTGAAATACATTGTGACTGCTGTCTAGAAATCCTTTAGGATTTATTTTGAGGGGACTGGTGTTTTAATCTAGTCGAACCTTGATTAAATTGAATATATAAGTAACTAAGTGAAACTTCGATAAGGCTCAAAATATGAAGATTAAACATACCAGTACATAAAGCTGTCATGTTTTTTTTTTGCAACCAAAAGAATTACCTCTAAAAATTTTAAAAAAATTTTCCTATTTCACAGAAAATTCAAATTACCATCGCTAAAATGTGAACTGAAACTAAACAAACTACAGACACAATAATAATCCTTAAAAAAATAAAAACCTTGTAATTTTCTCCTGCAAGGATTGGAAGCTTAAATTTTGAAGTGTAATTGTCAACATTTAATACTAAATTTAACACCTGCTGAGAATATATCCACGTATGTAGATGTAAATATATATGTTTAACAAACACATACAATAATAACAATAATAGTTGCACAATACAAAACGTATGTGGAGGAAAAAAAATATATTTGCAAGGTGTCGCCTGACAGTCTAAAGTCACATTTGATATGAAAAGCTCTAAAGATATAAAAGGAATAAACTATAAGAGATGGATTTGGGACGCAAGCAGAAAAACCTTTCAAAATGATTACAAAATAAGGAAGAAAAAAAAAAGAAAATTGGAAAAATTGTCAATAAACTCAAGTATTGCATTGAAGTTTTGTTTTATTTAACAAAATTTTATTTTATTAAAATTGGAGGCAGAGTGTTGAAAAGTTTATTCTTCCATCATGTCAAGGTAAGGGCGGACAAACAGACAACAATGAATTGAGTTTCTAAAACTGGTAGAGTTCTTTTCTTTTTTTTATTAAAAACTAGCAAAGCTCGGCGCGCGTTGCTACGCCCCTTCATGAATTTTAATCGCATTCTAAATTTTAATCTAATATTAAGTGCAAGGCTAAAAACTATAACTTTTTCTTTATGAGCGTGACACTGCCCACTTTTCTAATTACGAAACTGTATAGTCATGACAGCTCAATAAGTGTGCAAAGTTTCAGAAATGTCGGTCCACTGAAAGTACCTTTAAACTATAATTTTTTTAATGGGCCTAGCCCTGCCCACTTTTCTAATCACGAAATTGTATAGTCATGACAGCTCAATATGTGTGCAAAGTTTCAGAAAAATCGGTCCAGTGCAAGTACCTCAAAATGATACCTTTTTTTATGGGCGTGGCACTGCCCACTTTTCTAAATACAAAACTGTATAGTCATGACAACTTTATATGTGTGCAAAGTTTCAGAAAAATCGGTCCAGTGCAAGTACCTCAAAATGATACCTTTTTTTAATGAGCGTGGCACTGCCCACTTTTCTAATGACGAAAGTGTAAAGTCATGACAGCTCAGTATGTTTGCAAAGTTTCAGAAAATTCGTCCAGTGCAAGTAGCTAAAACTGATAACTAATTTTTAATGGGCGTGGCCCCGCCCACTTTTTGAATCACGAAATTATATGGTTATGACAGCTCGACATGTGTGCAAAGTTTCAGAAAAATCGGTCCAGTGCAAGAACCTCAAAATTAAAACTTTTTTAGGGGCGTGGCCCCGCCCACTTTTCTTATCACGAAATTATTTAGTGATGACAGCCCTATATGTGTACAAAGTTTCAGAAAAATCGGTCAAGTGCAAGTAGCTAAAACTGATAACTAACTTTTATGGGCGTGGCCCCGCCCACTTTTTTTCACCCATAAACACTCCCTGGTATGTGTACAACAACTTGCCAAAGTTTGAGTCCGATCGGTTTTACAGTTTCAGAGTCTATAGCTAACACACACACACACACACACACACACACACACAGAGTTTCACTTTTATATATATAGATATGTTAAACTGAAATGACATTAAATTATGATACACTGACAGAGAAATCGGTTTAATAAATCAAATATTAAACATGTGGTGTCAATATTATTTTTCTTATTCTGTTATATAATTAGTGACAATGTTGATTAAACATCTTAGTCAATATGTTGCTGTGAAATTTTTTTGAAAAACAAAAAAACAAAATATAAAAAAATTAGTTTTTACTCTATAATCATCATCCACATTTGTTGCAAAACTTTGATAGCAACATGTTGTCTGCTAAAAAAGGCAACATTCTAACTTACATTTGCCTAAACTTGCAAACATCATAATTTAAACGTTGCAAAACTATTGCATATTTTGTATGTTGTGTACGTAGATAAAAAAAAATATTTTCTATTTTTAAAAGTTGTATAAAAGAAATTTTGCCGCAGCAACACATGCCGCTGGCAACAGATGTTGCAATAAAACTTTTTAAGGTTTTTTTTTTCAATATTTTTCTAAAGTCTTAGTTTTCATTTCTGTATCATCTGTGTCTTGAATCAGGCAAGATGAGCCGCAGGAACTGAGGGAAACGAGTTGCCAAAAAGAGTTTTAATTAAATGTACCAGCAAAAGATGCCAGATGTTTGTTACAATAAATAAAAAAAATACTTAATAGAGCAAAAGAAATTTGAAATTTTTTTAGCTAAAAAATATTTAACACAATTCAAAGAAAAAAAGTTAATTATAAAAGCTTTTGTTTGTAAAAAATATTACAAATAAGAATCTACTACTGGTGGCCGGCCACCTTAATGTAACTTTTTTATAACCTAAAAAATGTTATTATATTTTTATTTTCCAATAAAATAATTTCTTTTAGAAATATTTTCTTTTCCTCTTCCTAAGTGCGATTGCTAAATATGGTAAAGCAACAACAACAACAAAATCTTAAAAATTTAATACATTTACTAACTAAAAGAAAACAGGCAGAAGAGTACGAATAAAACTCAAACAAGGTACAAGTGTATAAATGGTGGCATTTA
The DNA here is from genome assembly GCA_941918925.1 of Phyto melanocephala. Taxonomy (NCBI): domain Eukaryota; kingdom Metazoa; phylum Arthropoda; class Insecta; order Diptera; family Rhinophoridae; genus Phyto; species Phyto melanocephala. The sequence continues at coordinate 44,910,827 of OW799233.1, read as the reverse complement.
AACACAATTTTCTTTATATAAAAAAAAGAAGAAAAACAAGCAACCATTTGTACAATTTGAAAAACGTTAAATAAAATTATGCACAATAGTGTGTAGCTTTGCATAGGTGTGTTTGTATATTTCTGCCTTCATAACGATGGCAAACATCTGTGTCTTTACGAAAAGCAAAAAAAACTAACAAAATATAGAACTTTTTGTATGTTTTTATTTAATACCAACACTGCTTGTGCATTAAAACAACAAGAACTGGATATGATGCAATAACATCCTCGAATCTAAATAAGAACAAAGAAAAAATATTTTTAGGATTTTGTGTTCTCTGTTTGTCTATATGAACAAAAATATACGTATATGTGTGCGTGTGTGTACCGGCATACGCACAGCCATACACCTGTTCGCGCCTGTTTTATCCCGAGAGTGCACTTGAGACGAGTTATGCACTCGAGCAGTTAAATAAAATTATTTGATTTCTCATCTATAGCAGACGATTAGATCTTTAAAATACTAAATGAAAATTGAAAAATTTAAATAAAAATGCCCAAAAGAAAATTATGAAAAAATTTTGTAAGAAATTTGAAAAAACATGGTTCGCTTTAGGTAAAAACTTTTCCTAGTTTTCCTGCTATGAGTTACTCACACAAAATTGTATTCGCCTGCAGTTCTAAAAACAAAGAAGATGCTAGACTGTCGAACACAAGCTGCCAATACCAAAATACACACGTTTGTATGAAGACGTTGATTTTGATACACGACCACTGTGGCCACTGTCGCCAATTTTCATCTAAAGGGTCCGCCATCTAACGTTTTTTTTTAACTAGTGCTTTTTTCGTGAATGGTAAAACTTAGCTCATGTCTGATTTGACAGATACATAATTCGTTTTATCCTTCCGCTGAACGAATATGGTTGTGTATACGCTTGAACAACGCTGGGAAGTATGCGTTTTCGCTTCGCTAAGTGAGACTTCGATTGACTTACAGAAGATGCCGATTTTGTCAAAAAAAATCACCTTTTCAGATGAAGCTCATTTTGATATTGGCGGGTATGTAAACAAGCAAAATTGTCGCATTTGGGGTACAGAAAACCCGCACACATACATTGAAAAGCCGATACACCAAAACGAGTCACTGTTTGGTGCAGATTTTTGGTCCAGAGGCATAATTGGGCCATTTTTCTTCAATGTGTTATTTAATACATACCACACAAACCAAATCCAATTCTTTAATTTTAGGTAAAACAAGTCGATAGCCATCGAATGGTGCTTTGCTTCATTGACTGTAAAATTGCGATTTTCGTCGCTCTTGAAGCAGTACGGTTTAGTGATGCTGCCACTCTACAAACCCTAATAAACAGCTCAGGATGCTCTGGTAGCTCTTCGAACTACCTCTTGCTGCACTTCATACCGAATTCGACAATTCTGTTTGTCGACCCCAAAAAAAGCTTTGACGCTGTAGACCATTTTCCAATAGAAAAATGGACCTTCGTCCAACTACCCTAAGGCCCTTTCACCAAACAAAACAGCATTGTGGTAAGTCATCTCCCACCGAAATTGTTTTCAATTTTGTAAGCATTTAAGATTTTATTCCGTTACCATTTTGCATTCATTAAATTGCTTAAAATGTTTGCATACGAAAGTACAGCAAAGTATGTCTTCTGTACTGCTTACTATTTGAGCACAAGAAAAGGGAAGCAAATTTTTTTTTATATATATTTCTACCTTACGGGCTGCCACCCGTAAGGGTTAGGCATGATTAAGCTGTTTCTGGTGGGAATGAAGTTAGCACTAATTAAATGGAAAACAGACACTTACGAAGTAGAACATCGCATACAAAAATCATGTCGTCTAGAATCGATCTGGGAACGAGGAAAGCAATTAGTAAGCGGTTTATAATGAGCTATTTTTAATGAAGTTTTTTCGTGGACTGGCTTCAGTTCTTGCAGTAGTAGTATTATCGCGATCCATACGTAAAATATTCTAGATTTTTGAATAACGCAAGCCCAATTGTTTACTTCGACGAATTGACACATCGCAATCTTTATTGACAGTGGCCCGATACAGTAGCAATATTTCCACCAGTACGCACTCCGCGCATAATACACCATAAAGTTAAGCTGATAATGACGATCATAAGGGTTTTTCGTTTCTTAGTCAATTCATGGGCAACTGGTACACATTACTGAGCAGTTACGGCATTGCCACGTGTCACGAATCTCTCTTTACACTGAAATGCCATTCGAGTGCATGCACATACAGACATTTAAATACATATCGTTTAGAAAAATAATCCCTGGTACTTGAATGTATGTTTGTGAAGTTCATCAACAATTTTACTTAAAATACAACTTTCGTTGCTACTGGCTGCTGTGTATTAGTTTTGCTAAGGAAATTTACTTTACCTGTATCTAGGGCATTTGCAGATTATCCCTGTCAGAAGTAGTCAATGGTAAGATAACTTGAAGCTTAGTATTGTATATTTAAAAGAGAGAGGGGGAGGCATGCTAACACGTAAAATAACCAGAAGTAAACCTAAGCAACATATTCTACACACATTTTGTTGAGGTTTGGCAAAGGAATACTTTAAAACGCAGGGAGGGGAAATAATTAAAGCAGCAACAAGGGCAAAAACAGTGATTAAATTAAAAAAAAAATAAATTAAATTTGCCAATGATATTATGCAACCTTTAGATACGTTTTACTTTATTTCTTCAGACAGATTTTTTTTTATTTTTACGTTAATATTGTCGTCTGTAGTTCTTATAGGTTAGACTAAAATGTGACCCCAAAAAAAGCGTTACACACAAAACAACTTTAAACAGGAAGTTTTTTTAATTTTTTTTACTTAATCACACTCATAACTTATTTTAATAAGTTATTTATTTAAGTTTCATTTAATAGGAGCAAAAGTTTTCCTAACTTACTCTTTAGACATTTTTTTATCGCGAGCTGCAAGAGCGTGTTATTTACGGTTCCATATCTAGATTAAAACAACTAACAGGTAACAGATTTATGTAAATATTTGTTTATCTTTATAAATAATTATACTTTTAGTTTATTTAATTCGGGGAATCTGATATTTTTTTTAATGACAGTTACGTAATTTTTCCAGTCACACAAAAGGTAACTGTCATTTGCGTTAAAATTGAATGGCTTCTATTGCTGTAGCAATTATAACTTTCAATTTAATATTTTAACAAACGATATATTGACGACTGGAGAAGTTTTTCTAATTATTAAGTCGAATTAAAAAAAAAAAAATAAGTTAGTTACGTTATTTTTGCTGTTACGGCTCGTATTGTAAATTAAATCGCTTTACCGATCGGAATTCCTTCCTACACTGACTAACGCACAATCTTGTACATTTGCTGTAGAAAATAAAACGATTTTACTCTGCCAACAATCCTTATTTCATCGTCTTTTGCAACCTTTAGACTGAAGTCTCCCATAGCATCCACATTTTATGGATGCCTCCCTGTAATTCTTAATCTCCCGATTGCCAACGCTAGAAATTCGCACACATGCGCTGCTGTCTCAACATCCTCTAGGCATATTTTGCCAACATTATTATCCTGTATCAGCATCTTTTTCTATTTATCCAACACAGTGTACTCCGATTAAATCCGAACACCTTAAATGTACCCCTGCCACGAGGTTCTTTGATCACCGTACCTTTAACACCTGACTGCAAGTAGTTCTCTTCAGACAGCTTTGCTTGTTTATAAAGTTTATCGATTTCAAAACCTTTGGCCGCATCAAACCCGCTAATCTGGGAAATTGTAGTTTCTGATCTACTGAATGTTTCAGTCGATACTCTCTTAGCTTCATTCCCATCTATGTCCATGTGTTCCTTAGCCCACAACAGCATCTCCTTATTTGTAGAGGCATATAAAGGGTCCGCCATCTAACGTTTTTTTATTCAACTAGTGCTTATTTCGTGAATGGTAACACTTAGCTCGTGTCTGATAATTAGTTTTATCCTTCCGCTGAACGAATATGGTTGAAGCCAACTGACCGTCCAATGCGTTAAGTGGGCCTGCGATCGACTTACACAAGATGCCGATTTTGGCAAAAAAATCATCTTTTTAGATGAAGCTCATTTTGATCTGGGCGAGTATATAAACAAGCATAATTATCGCATTTGGGGCACAGAAAACCCGCGAGTCACTGTTAGGTGCGGATTTTGGTCCATTGTTCTTTGAAAACGAGCAAGGAGTGGCGGTAGTCAATGGCGACCGTTATCGGGCCATGTGGAACAAATTCTTTTTCACAAAAATTGAAGAGGAGGATATTGGCAAAATTTGGTTTCAACAAGACGGCGCTACGTGCCACACAGACGAAAGTTTTTTTGTAGCATTTTACAAAAAAAAAAAAAAGATATTTGGCGGACCCTTTATGATGATCATTCTCTTCCCTTGAACTCGACACTCCAACAAGTAATCCAGTTGCAGTCACTGCAAAACTGTCTCATGTTCGAAGAACAATTGAATAAGACCCCAAATTTTATACCAAATAATGACAAAAAGCATAAATTTGCTTGAAAAATCATAACTCACTCATGCTAAATAACCCATTTAACAAACTCTTACTACTACTAGACTTGAGTTCTTCAGATTCTTAAAATTTGCCTTGTAAACAACATGACAAATGGACGTTTTTCGACTTTTACTTACTGGCTAGTAACGGACTTTTGAACGACTCAGTTTTGGGATGGCTGAAGATCCCACCAATTGATCCAGTCTCTCAGCATATTTCATCTACACTTTTCATTATCGAAATCGTCGATGTAAAATCAAAACGCCAGCCATTATAAGTAAAAAATCGTTCATCTGTGGTCAGTCAACTTTAATTTTTAGTTACTTAAGGTAACATTCTTGGTGTTGCATATGAAAAACAGTGCCTTGGTTTGTTCTACTCCTATCACGAATTCCTCTATTGCATTAGTAGTAGTAGTTAAGGTTAAAAATGAAGCACGACTATTTGTGTAGTAGTGTTATACCTTAAAGTAAAACCACTTACTTTGTTGAAATTCTTATGAGGTTTCATTGTTAAACAAAATCCAAAGAATTCTTTAACAGCATTTAGTGCAAGTTGTTTAGATAATTGTGAGGAATTATTAAAACCACCACAAGTATCAGGGATGCAACTAAACCATAATAAGTCATAAAATGAAAACAACAGCAACAATAGTTTGGGATAATAGTAAGAAAAATTTAAAGTTGTCAAACAATTAATTTTCCCACTAAAACAAAAACAAAGAAGTAACGACATCAAACTGGTTTTAGATTAATATTTTCGCCGATGTTATTTGAGCAAAAATAAATGAAATTTACAATTCTACTTAAATAAAATTTTCCTACAGAAATAAAGATTAAAAGCAAATTTTAAGAAATATCCTAATAAATCACAATCTAACATAAAAACTTTGAAAGTAAAGGCAAGTAAGAGTGCTATATTTGGTCGTGCCGAATCGTATATACCCTTCGCAACATGTAGTCATGCAATAACAATGGTTTGTATCACCATTCATCTCATATGAAATATGTACACACAAATAAAAACAAACATACACATGTACAAATATAAAAACATTCCATTGTTTAATTACAAATTGAGTTTGCGTGTGTTTAAAAAAAAATAAAACAAAATAAAAAAAATTAAAAAAATTTTTTTTCTGGCTTAGCTGGGACTCGATGCCACGTTTACTCTGATTAGTATACCACGTTTGTAAGTATGTGTTGAATGTTGTTGTTGTGAAAAAACGAGGTGGTCATGGTTTTATCCTCATATCTCAGTTGTTTATCTACCGACCTTTCTGATTTTCAATACCAATCTGCTCTCAAATATTTCTGATATTTTAATACCTCCAGGCGATGTCAGGGAACTTTTAAAAGTTGATTTCAACACCCACACGGACAGACGGACAATGCTTAATCGACTCCCCTATTCATATGCTTTCAGAAAATATATTTTTTATGGGGTCGGAATTGAAAATTGTAGAAATTTCACACAGAATGACAAACCTATATATACCCTTTTTTACTGTGAGAAGGGTATAAAAAGTAGCAGTCAGGTCTATTTGAATTGAGATTTTAACTACAAAGTATTGTGAAAAATGTAGCACAGGTTACTGGGCAATTGGCTTCTTTTTATGGCAGTCCTAAGCAAATACATATATACGTAAAAGAAAACTGTTGCTTTAAATATGTATGTATGTATGTATGTATGTATGTATGTATGTATGTATGTATGTATGTATGTATGTATGTATGTATGTATGTATGTATGTATGTATGTATGTATGTATGTATGTATGTATGTATGTTTGTATGTATGTATGTATGTAGGTATGCATATTGAGTTAAAAACAAGTAACAGTGCTATATTCGGCCGAGCCGAATCTTATATACCCTTCACAACGTGTAGTCATGCAATAACAATTGTTTGTATCACCATTCATCCCATATAAAATACGTGCATACGTACACGTTAGAATAAATGTGGCATCGAATCCCAGCTGAGCCAAAAAATTTTATTTTATTTTATTTAATATATTATTTATATTTTATTATTTTTTTTATATTTTTTTTAAATTTTTTTAAAAAAATTTTTTAGAAAAATTTTTAAAAAATTTTTTTAAATTTTTATTTTAATTTTTTTAAAATTTTTTTTTCAGTTTTTTTTTATTATTTTTTTCTTATTTTTAATTTTTTTTTTTTTTGTAATTTTTTTTGTTTGGTATGTTTTTTACATGTATGTATGTATGTATGTTGTTGTTGTAATTGTGAAAAAAAACGAGGTGGTCGTGGTTTTTTGCTCATATCTCAGAAAGTTATTTGGCGATTGTGCTGAATTTCAATAGCGATTCATTCCTGGATATTTCCAAGTGATTGATACCATATACAGATCTGAGGAACATATAGTTGCTTCTAAAAGTTGATTTCAACCAACACACGGACAGACGGGCAGACGGACAGACGGATAGACGGACAGACGGTCAAGGCTTAATCGACTCCTCTATTCATAAGCTTTCAGAAAATATATACTTTATGGTGTCGGAAATGAAAATTGTAGAAATTACAAACGGAATGACAAAGCTATATATACCCTTGTGCACCACAGGTGAAGGGTATAAAAAGAAGAAAAATCGAACGGTTTTTTTACCAATTCAAATGCAAATGTTTAACCACTCAATGGCAAATAGTTGGTTTGGGGTAGTAAAATGACAACAAATTGCTGATTTGGCAAATTTCTAATACATTTTCGAGTCATAAAATATTTGTCAAATAAAATTTTATTTTAAAATATTTGCGCTGTAAAAGGCAAACATTGAAAGAGATGGTTAACTGGTTGGTGGTTTTTTGCAGCTGTAAAAATAAAATATGTAAATAAAAATATTCAAAGAAAGTTGTTGTTTTTTTGGCACGAACTCATCTAAAATATACAAATTTTGTAAAGAATTGTAAATTTAAACAACTGCACTAATATTAATTCGTTTATTATAGCTGCTGTTGTACAAAATAGCAGTAGAGTAAAAGTAACAAGAACTATGTCTTATTTCGCTAAATTCCAGAAAGATTTGCGGATTTTCAAATTTGCATTTTTTATCCACAATTTGTATTAATCTACAGAGAATTCGAAAAAAAAACTACCTCAAAAATCTAGATTTATTTCTCCACTTCAATTTTGGAACAACAAAAGCAAGCAACCAATACAATACATTGTTGCAATTAACTCCATTGTGCCAACACAATTGGAATCAATATGACGGTTGCTATTGCTGTTATTGTGATGCAATTTAAAAAAAGTTTTGCCACAAAAAGATTTTCTAATCGCAAGTCATTGAGTGTAGGAGAAATCTATTTTTTTTAATCTATAAAAGTCAGAGTTTCCCACTACTATGAAGAAGACAAGCTTATCTATGCATATAAATAAACTAGTATCGTGACTAGGGTGATCGGTTATTCGACTTTTTAGGAAATCGGTTTCAAATAGTTTTAAATTTAGAATTAAAAAAAAACGGTTGCTATTTTAAAAATTTAGAAAAAACCGGTTGCTATTTTGAAAATTTAGAAAAACCCGGTTAACCGGTTCGGATATTTAAAATATAATATTTAAAGAAAAAATTAAAAAATATTGTAAAAAAAGATTATAATAAAAATTATAACTAAATATGAAATTTTTACAGTTTATATACGTTTGGATGCACAATAACGCAATAACTGACATGAATGCAGTTGACTAATTTGGTTTTAATTAGTTGAATTTAAGGACAACAGGTACTCTTTACAAGTAAAATAAATAAATACAAAAAATTAATAAACAAATAAATAATAATGTTATATATGTAGATCTTTTAAACTAATATGCACTAACGTATTTTGTATAAAATGATTTCTGTAATTTGAAATACATTTCAAAGGCTAGGGAGAAAATCTTAAAAATTTCATTTTAAAAATTCTTTCTTATACCCCTGACAGACATACAAAAATAGGCATAAACTAGTTTGTTCGATGGTTTATTTGAAATTTAAGTTGACAGACACTCAATGTATTTGTTTTTTAAACAACAAATAAATTTCTTACAATATTATGGAAGAATATTTAATAGTTTTTATTTTCTAAATATACGATTTGTTACAAAGATATATGAAAATAAACTTTAAAAAATAAAAAACCGGCTTTTTCGGATAAAAAAACCGGTGTATTTGATATTCGAAAAATCAACATTTAGAAAAAACCGTCAGCAGAAAGAGGAAAAAAACCGGGTTTTCCACCGGTTGTAAAACCGATTCGATCACCCTACTTCATAGTAACTGGATAAAATGCTTTGTAGAATATCTTTATCGGAAGGACACTCCATGGTGATTGTTTCGCAATCAACATTTACATAATCTTCAACCTCTACACCTTCAATATTATTGCTGTTTGCATATTCCAACCATAACTATGACAGATGGGAATTATGTTCATCTACTATATCTGCAGTTTCTGTAGAATTTATCGGAAACCCCGCTTTCTTCAAACAGTTACGAATTGTTCCACTTTTGACATCTGAATTCCATGCTCTGCGTACGTAGGTGTGTAAACTTATGCCACTGTTTTATTTTTTATGTGACAGTCGTAGCAAGCGTTGAAAATGTAACGTCTTTTACAGTTATATTTTCTGTGACTTAATTGATACAAAAAATCGATTGTTAAAATTCGCAATAGAGAGATTATTTAGTGTGAAAAATTCTATTTAGGTCTTCGCTATAGGGAAGTATGTTAAAGGGAGATCAAAATGTATGAAAATGCTTACAAAAATGTTGTGTTCACGAATTTCATTTGTTATAGAGAAGATTTCGTTATAGAGAAGTTCGCTATTGAGAAGTTCGACTGTATTTTTTTTTTAATCTATATAATCTAGTCAGAGTTTCCCACTACTCTGAAGAAGACAAGCTTATCTATGCATATAAATAAACGAGTATCGTGACTGATTCATCATAGCACAGCCAAAACGCGAAAAGCTAGAGACATAAAATTTAGACGGTATAGATATGCATAGATTAACCAAGAAGGATCTTTAAAAATTCGAACTACACACTTTTATGAATTTTCAACCTGTAAGGTTAAAAACGGGTTAAAACCATATTTTGGTACTTTTTTTGGTACCCTATGTAGCATGTAACGACATAAAGCAGATGAAAAAAAAATTCATTAGTTACTCCGCGAAAACAAAAATATAATTAGAGTTTCGACACTCATTTCAAATTCACACATATAAGGGGTAAAAATTATCCCTCTTTTTGGTAATTTTTTAAAATTATTTTTATTTTTTATATTACACTTTAAGACATGAACTAATTATTATTATCGCCTAATAGAACATGAATTATTATTTAGGTAAAATTTTTAGAAACTTCAAAGAGGACAAAGAAGTTACCCGAAAGGGAAAAATAACAAAAAATATATATAATTCTGGGCCAATTCGGATAAAATTTGTAACGGGGCTTTCACCAGACAAAAAAAATTATATAATTAAGTAACCTCACTCAGAACGGTGTAGAATAGGGCTAAAAATTCAGAAAAACAGTTTAATATAGAAAGATCCAATAAATAAATTATGAGTTAACAAAAAAAAAAAAATATTTGATTTTATACAAATATTCACTTTCAATTGAGTCAATTGAAATGTTTTATTGTTAAATACCAATTTGAAGTTATTAAACATTGAATGTGTAAATTAATATGGGAAATCGAAAGAAGTACTTTTTAAAATTTTTATGGTACCTTTTGTTATTTCCGTGTTCATGGAGCTATGTTTTTGAAATTATGAATTATTGAATCAAATTGAGACTTGAAATATATTGGGCGAAACATAAGGTACTTTTCCGCATTATTATGGTACTTTTTAAATTTTCCACTTTTGTGAAGCCAAAATTTAAAAATTCGAGGATTAAATTAGAGAATTAATCCGAGGTCAGACTGAAAATCTATTCTATCAGTTTCTATACAACCGAGAGAGCTAATTGGGTATCGAATGAAAGGACTTGATTAGTGCAATATAATACACTTTAAAAAATTAAAATCTATGATGGCCGCTACTACAAAATGGCGATCAATGATCTTATATGTGGGTCATATGTTGTATATCAAAATGTACTCCCTTCATTCCCCCCAATATTGGTATCAAATAAAAGGGCTTGGCCAGAAAAATAACGTTAACTATGAAAGAGTAAAAAATCCTAGATAGAGTCCTAGATTAAATGGCGAATATGTGAGCGAAATGTAGTCGTTACTACTTCGTCACCTTTAACCCCCACAATATTGGTATGAAATGAAAGGGCTTTACTAGTATAATACAACTAATTCTGTAGATATTCAAAATCAAAGATGACGTAGGAAAAAATAAAGAAAATGTCGTAAAACATGAAATCTAGGCTAAGCTACGATGTAGTTCGGCATGACCGAATATAGCACTTTTTCTTGTTTAAAAATAATATTGCATTTTTGTCATAAACTTAGTTGTTGTGAAAAGTTTTATAAACACTTTTTAGTAGAAGTTATTAAAAAAGATATTTACTCGGTATACAAGGGGCACTGTCCACTTTTTTATACCCTTCACACAGTGAAAAAGGGTATATATAGGTTTGTCATTCCGTGTGAAATTTCTACAATTTTCATCTCCGACCCCATAAAGTATATATTTTCTGAAAGCTTATGAATAGGGGAGTCGATTAAGCTCTGTCAGTCTGTCTGTCTGTGTGTATGTTGAAATCAACTTTTTGAAGCCCCCCGATATCGCCTGGACCCGGGTGAGGTATTAAAATATCAGAAATATTCGGGAGTAGATCGGTATTGAAAATCAGAAACATCGGTACATAATACTGCTTAGAGTAAGAATTGCATCGAATCCCAGCTGAGCCAAAAAATTTTTTTTTTTAATTTTTTTTTACCCGCCACCAAAAAAATGGTGGGGGTATATTCATTTTGTCATTCCGTTTGTAAAACTTCGAAATATCCATTTTAGACCCAATAAAGTATATATATTCTGAATCAAGGTTTGATTTGATGACGATATATCTATGTCCATCATTCTGTCCGTCTGTAGAAAGCACGATAGAGATCGCACCGAAAAAGCTAGGAAGCTCAAATTTTGCCAGAATCTTTCTTATAGACAAGGTTTGTTTGGTATTGAAAATGGGCTAAATCGGAATATCAGGAAGTAAGTTATAGCTCGCAATGCAAGAGTAGGTCGAAAAAACCGTGTCCTTCGAACATCGAATAAAATGGAATTGTGTCCAAACGCATTAACGTACAGTCATGAAACTTCGAATATATATTTCTTGAGTCAAAGCAATATCTCTTCACAAAAATTGCTTACATCTATGCATTAGGAAAGGAGTTATAGATAAAAATGTAGGAAAATTTATATCGCGCAGTGTATTTTTCAGTATATTTAAAAACAAAAACGTTATAAAAGCAACAAAATTAGATGTACGATTCTGAAATTTTGCACACTTTGCTTTCTGGTCAGAGGCTTTTCTGTAACGGAAAATCAATGTGCCATGCCCACTTCTACGCCCACCTACCATATAAGGTTTTACCTAAAATTCACATAATTTCTCTATTAATAAAGATTTTGGAATAATAAAGGACTATATTGAAACACCTCAGTTATGCTCATTAGCAAAAACAACTTTTACACGCCTACTATAACGCCCACTTTTCACGTTATCTACCGTTAATGAAACTTAACAGCTTAACACCGACAAAAATTAAAGCTACGATAATGAAACTTGCTACAGATATCCTTTCAGCCAATGTCATTGTTGTGTCAAAAAATTAAGGTGCCACGCCCACTTTTACGCCCACCTCCCATATAACGTTTTAACTAAAATTCATATAATTTCTCTATTAAAAAAGATTTTGGAATAATTAAGAGCTATATTGAAATATCTAAGTTGTACTCATTAGCAAAAACGACTTTGACACGCCTACTATAACGCCCACTTTTCACGTTATCTACCGTTAATGAAATTTAAAAGCTGATTATACCGCCAAAATTAGAGGTATGATAATGAAATTTGCTACAGATATCCTGCTAATCAATGTAATTGTTGTGACAAAAAGCTTAAGTGACACGCCCACTTTAACGCCTACCTCCCATATAATGGTTTATCTTATATTCATGTAATTTCTCTATTGACAAAGTTTTTGGAAAAATAAAGGACTATATCGAAATATCTAAGTTGTATTTATTAGCAGCAACTTTATTGACACGCATACTTTAACGCCCACTTTCACTAAAAGACTAAATTTAAGAAAGCATTTTACTATCATATCGAAGTTATTAAGGGTGGTTAAATTTTAAGGGCCGATGTTGATTTAAAACAAAACACAAATTATTTAAGAAATTATTATCATTTCTTTTTATAATGAAAATATTTGTATGGTTCAATTATGTATTTACCATAATTGGGCCCCCCCCCCTATCTTTGGCGACACTCCACTATCTGATGGTCCAAATTTTCAATGACAATGTTGATGCTCAATTGTTGGGCATGATGATGAGTCGAGGTTGACTGCTCTTTTGCCACACTATGGTTCCCATTCAACGAACTAAGAAGGCATTTACAGATTTTCTAACATTTTATACAGACCTGTTTTGCAGAAATTTAAATATTTTTTACAATTCACCCGATTGTGGATGAATTTAAACGATTATGTTGATCAAAAGAATTACGAAGTGCACAAAATGCATTTTGATTTGAACGCCCATTTTTATAAAAAACCTGAATAACTTTAAAGCGCTGCTCATTTGCGTATCTTTCCACGGACCAAATTGCGTAAGTTTGAGATTAAGAAATGTCAAATGAAATGCAGAAAACAAATTTAAAGACTAGGTGCAGTTCACCTTCAACATGGTCCCTTAAAATTTAACCACCCTCTACAAATACAGTGATACTTAATTTATTATAAAGAGATTAGTCCATAGCGATTAACAAAATAATAAACATTGTGCTTTAAATGTACACAAAATCGGTAGTGGGTATAAAAGATTCGGCACAGCCGAATATAGTGCTCTTACTTGTTTTTTTTTTAATTTTTTTTCTAATATTTTTTTTCTAATTTTTTTTTTTTTTTTTTTTTTTTATTTTATATATTATTTATATTTTTATTATTATTTTTTTTTTAATTTTTTTTTTTTTTTGTAAATTTTTTTTTTTTTTTAACATACATACATACATACTTACGTAAATTTATAATTTTACAATGGGATGTTTTTATATATGTATGTACGTATTTCATATGAGATGAATGGTGATGCAAACTACTGTTATTGCATGACTACACGTTGTGAAGGGTATATAAGATTCCTCACGGCCGAATATAGCGCTCTTACTTGTTTAATCACCAAAGGTGTAAGTGCAAAGATTCTAAAGATTCACTAGTCTGTTTGAAATTACTTTGAGTAATTCTGCTTCAATTGTGGATACACAAAAACCGATAAAAATAATATAAGCCCTCCCATCAACGCTAAACAGCTAATCGTATAACAAGTTGAAAAACAGTCATATGTTTACCAAACCGACTTAAGAAATATTCAAAATGTTCGTAAGAAACCCTCATTCACAAGCTTTTAATGTATTTCATTTAGCTCAATTCTCAACATTTGCTGATATGCACACAATTCTGTTCTCCTTGTAACCCCTCCCAAAGAGTATTCACTGCTTTTTTTTCTTTAAGCTTTCCTAAAATTATATCAACTGCATAAACGTCAAGTATTTATGCCTCCTGCGCTTTATTTAAAAAAAACCTATTTTTGCATATGAATGTTTTATTAAGCCAAATATGAATGTGTGCCGGAAAGAAAAAGAATTTTGGTTATTTTAGTTTTGTGTTTCCTCTTTGAAACGAACAAGTATGAAAAAACGTACAAAAACAATGGAAATTTTAAAATGTTAATGCAACAAACAAATGAATAAATTTGAGGAATTGCTACTACAAATACCAGCAGGCATTACGGAATTTGCGGAAACAAAGAATATAGATATAAAAGGAAAATAATTGACAAACAATCTTTCCAGAGACAGATTTTAAAGAGGAAAAGATAGATTCGTGGTAAGCTGAGGCAAACTCAGTATGATGAGAGTTTTTCACAAAGAAAGAGAGCTTTAAAAAGGAAGGACGGATGGACAAGGTAAACAAAAAGGATGATTAAAGTTACTTAAAATGTATGCAATGATTATATGAACCAACGGTTATTGGGTCACTTAGTGATGAAAATATTTGTCGACATAAAGAATTTCTTGGCACTAAGAAACTCCTAAGAATGTTTAAAGAAAAATATTCTTTGAATTGTGTAGAAAGCTTTTCGCATTTGTGAGATTCTAAGCTTTGACGGAACGCAGTAACGGCAAATAAGAAGATGTTGATAACATTGCTGCTTACGCTTAGTTGTGATAGCTTCCCAGCAGTATTTAGTCGTTAAATTGGAGAGTATTCATGAATGCAAATGTCGAGACATAAAATTACAAATATTTTGGTCATTTTCTTATTAATATACATCATCTGGGGTTTGTGCCGTATCATGGCCTTCATCGTCTATTGCTAAAAGCAAAATCAAGGGTCTTCCAATAGAGACTCTTAAGCTTTAACAATTGATAGCGGTCATACTAACAGAGCTATTACATCTATCGAATTAGCTAACATTTATTAAACTTGTTTTGCTTAATCACAATGAACAGATGTAGCGTTCAACAACACTTGAAATTGATGAAATTGTTTTATCAAAATTGACAACGTTTTATCAAAACGTCATTGATAAACAAAGTAACTGAGTTTGAGACGATATCAAGATCCAAGAACGTTCAATACTTTCCGTTAAAAAGTCAATGTTTTGTGTAGATTTTTGGCTGGTGACGTCGTTGGTCAATATTTTTTTATAACGGCGTTAGACAGGACATTACCATTAACAGCAAGCGCTGTAGATTAACGATTACCAACTTATTTTTGTCTTAATTGCATGGAAATGACACATTTGAAATTCTGCAGAAGCGATTTGAGGGCATGATTATCTCACTTAAAAGTGATGTCAACTGGGAACTAAGATCATAACCCTATCGGACATTTCCTTGTATGGTTTTCTTAAGTCGCAGGTCTATGCAAAAAGCTACAATTACAGCAAACATAACATTTGCCATACAGTTTAATATATGAGTCAGAAGAAGCACACAACTTTATAATTGGCAACACCACTATCTGTGACAGCTGACTTAAGAGATCTTTGAAGTTAATTTGATATAGCACTTCAAGCTTAATAAAACCATGGTGGAGCCACGTGGTTTAATTTATATCGAATATCGCAGTATGTAAATGAGAAAAACATCTATGAAATATTTTACATACGCCACGCATTCGAAAAACCGGACTGTTTGATGGCCTTTATAGTCTTTTGGAGTTCTTGGTCCATAACTCTTTAAAAATGGTTTTGACTGTAATGTTAGTCAATGATGAGCGTTACAGAGGCATGATTAGTGACTTTTTCATATCTTACCTCGAAAGGCATGTGCTGTTCAGTGATGCGACTCATTTTTAGATCCAAAAGGCATGACAGTAAGCAAAATTCACACATTTTGAGAAAAATGTTTACGAACGACTATACAACACCAATGCATCCAATAAAAGTCATCGTTTGTTGAGCTTTATGGGCTGAAGGAATCATTGATTCATGTCTTTAAAAATTGTGATTGAAGTTAAGAGTTAACGGTGACAATGTTTAATAACATTTTTGAGCAGATAAGAGGTTTGTGACAGATGGCGCTAAATACCATAGAAAGCAATGAATATTGAAGGAATGATTAAGTGCTCGTCGCTTGACTACGCCAATAAACAAATATTAACGGAACACTTTGAGGCAAACATTCAAAGCTAAAATGCAATAAAATTTACCGCAAAGAGTATGTCCCGGTTGCGGAAGATATATGCAATAAAATCATTAACAAAAATAAATAATATAAGAATATCAATCAAATAAAATCGATTTATTCGGACTCTTAAAAAATCACCCTTTAGAATAAATAAAAATTTCCTCCTGCGCCATATTGTTATTTTATCAATTCGTTTTCACTGTCTGTACTCTTCATTTTACCTCTATTAAATTTAAATTATCTTCAGGTTACTGTGTCACTCTGCCACGACGACAGACTTAAAAAGAAAATATAAATTCACTACTTTTTTCCATTCTCCTGTAAAAAGTATTGTTTTTTTTCTCATTTATCCAAATCATCCATTCATTCATTTTCCTCCTTTTAAGCAATCATTCAATTGTATATTAAATTGTTACTGAAAGCGAAGAGCTAAAGTGCAACAACGATGATGATAAAAAAAAAATATTCATCAGTTTAAGTGACTGAGTCTTGTTTTACCCCTGTAAGATTTTTTTTTAAAATACAATTGCAATGTTTTTTATTAAGCAAAAGATAAAAAAAAAGAATAAATAAAAGACGTCGAATAAAAGATATAAATAAATAAACTACTCATGTTTTGTGTTTATTTTCAGTCATGTTATTTGTATGTGTATGAGTAAGGACGGACGGACGGACGGATGGATGGATACATGTATGGTTTTACAATCAAATGTATGGAGAACATACTGCAAGGGCATTGAATAATGTAATAAATTGAAAAAATTAAAAGTTTTGTTATAAAAGTAATTATATCGAGCGCTGTGCGCGAAATTATCGTAAGTATTTATGTTACGTTTTTTTAAGAAATCGACTTTTTTATGCAAATTGGTTGTTCTGCATCCATTAATCCATCTGCTGATAAAATATTATAACGATAACTGTTTTAGTTATGGAGATAATACCGTGTACATTTTATCGTGTTTAGCAGTGTTATTTACGTTTTTATTTATTTAAATAAAAGTAATAAAAACGCTCTCTGAAAAATTTTGTTTTTGTAACATACGATTATTTCGCGCACAGAGAGCGATAAAAATTTCAATCACCTTAACGATAAGGAAATTATCTTAAAATAACGCTTCAGTAATTTATATTATATATAGGTTTGTCATTTCGTGTGAAATTTCTACAATCTTCAATTTTCCGACCCACCCCATTAAGTATATATTTTCTGAAAGCTTATGAAATAACAGTCAGAGATTAGGGTGCTCCGGTGAACTAGTTAGTAGTGTGCTGGTCTGGCGGTTGCGGATTTGATTTCCTACAGAGACTCTGGACTGGTCTGCTTCTTTTTCTTTTATACTCTATTCTATTCTATTCTTACTATTCTATTCAGGTATCACAAAGGGATCAATATAATGGACCCAAGTGAGCTGCGCAACAGCTGCCTGTTCTACCTACCTACAAACATACAGTCTGAAATTACAGTGTGATTCAATGTTTTGGCGCGAAAGGACCAATTTTCTATTTTAAACTCCCCTATACAATTACAATTAAAAGTTCAAATAGCACATGTTCTTCTTCGTTTTATAAATCTCGTCGACAATGTCTGAAGCCGGTGTTCCAGTAATTGCTAATTTATTATAATTATTAAGCCAAAAATTTCTGTTGAACAACAACAACAGGGAACTGTTAACTCTCCCATTCTTTTTAATATATTTATTCTTGACCTTTTGAGTAAAATAGAGAATATTATCTCTTTTGCAGATGATATTATTATATATCACGCAGATAGGTTAGGTTAGGTTAGGTTGAAAAGGAGGGGTATAAAAGCCCAAACCCATGACAGGTATACACCTATGCCCAGTTGGCATGTTGTGCGCTCCATGTTGAAAACGGAATTCCCAAACAAAAAACCATAAACATAATTTCCCATAAATAACGGACTAGTCCAAGAAACCAGTCCCCTCAATGTAACGCCTTATGGATCTCCAGTTCGAGTTCCCTAGGTATTCCAAGTTCGGCATATTATCTACTGTAAAATTTTCGCGCCTAATATGCCCAAACGCAGGACAATGACAGAGGTAGTGTACCAGGGTCTCATCCTCTTCCTCGCAAGCTCTACATGTCATCTCCTCAGATAATCCCATGCGTGCTAAATGAGTTCTCAACTCCGTATGAGCTGTAATTACACCGGTTAATTTCCCAAGTGTAGGTCTACTTAGTCTCAGAATCTCCTTTGACTTCCCAAGATTTGGGTCACCCCAGAGTGTTCTTGTCACCTTACCGACATCAGTGCTTTGCCATTTTCTGACATGTTCTTCCATTGCCCAACGTTTAAGTTCATCCTTAAATCGTTTAAGGGGTTTGGCGTTCTCCAAAGTTATAGTACTCAAAAGAGCTCCCATTTTGGATAATTTGTCGGCTTTCTCGTTTCCGATCAGCCCGTGATGGCTTGGTATCCATATTATCTCCAGATGTTCACAATTTGCATATGAGTTTATCTCACTCTTGCATTGCAAAACGTTCCGGGATTCAACTTTCTCCTTTCTCAATGTCTTAATCACTGATTGGCTATCCGTAAAGATACGAATCGGAGTTTCGCTATTCGTTTCCTTTATCCATTTAATTCCTTCCGTAATCGCCATGATCTCAGCCTGAAAAATAGTGTTGTGATCTGGTAGACGGAAGTATTTGCCTCTATTTCGGCTTATGTCGTATAAGCCCATTCCAGTTTGGTCACCAATCTTTGAACCGTCTGTATAAAGATCGATTCCGTGGGTGTTTCCCATCCTGATTATCTCATCCCATTCTCCCTCTTCCGGTATAATGGTGATGCAGTTAATATTCTCATATCTCATCGGGATTTTATCACATGTTAATTCACACATGTTAAATCACGCAGATAAAACAATAGAGAAAATCAATGAAAATCTTCAAAACTTGTTTAATATTGTGGAAAAGTTTACTATAGATTGGAATATGACAATTAATATAAAAAAATGTGAAAAAATTCTTTTTAGACCTCCAGTTGATAAATGCAAAAGTAATATAAGGAACAAGTAACAGCACTATATTCGGCTGTGCCGAATCTTTTATACCCACCACCAATTTTGTGTACATTTAAAGCACAATAATTATTATTTTGTTAATGGCTTTCTTTGTAGAGGGTGGTTAAATTTTAAATTTAAAACAGAGGCCGAATTACGGCACTCGAACGAGATCGAAATTTGAAAACTCTTATTAGAATCTATATACCTAAAGCATACTCGATCGTTCGAGTAAAATTTCGATCGATATCGAATGCCGTAATTCGGCCCCAGGTCTGTATAAAATGTTAGAACATCTATAAATGCCTTCTAACTTCGTTAAATGAGAAGCATTGCTGTTTATCGCGATAGTGTGGCAAAAAAACAGCCAACTTCCACTCATCATCGTGCCAAACAATTGAGCATCAGCAATGTTATTTAAAATTTGGACTATCGGATCGAGGTGTGCCGTTGAGGTCGCGGGGCCATTTGGCCGATATTTTGTTCCATACATAATTGAACCATACAAATATTATCATTAAAAAAGAAATGATAATAATTTCCTAAATAATTTGTGTTTTATTCAAAATCAACATCGGCCCTTAAAATTTAACCACCTTTTATAACTTGGATATGCTGGTAAAATGTTTTCGTAAATTAAGTGTTTCAGTGAAAATGGGCGTTAAAGTAAGCGTGTCAATAAAATTTCTGCTAATAAATACAACTTAGATATTTCAATATAGTCCGTAATTCTTCCAAAATATTTATTCATTGAGATATTATATGAATTTGAAATAAAGCATTATATAGGAAGTGGGCGTAAGAGTGGGCGTGTCACCTAAATTTTCTGGCATAACAATAACATTGACTAGAAGGATTTCCGTAGCAAATTTTATCATCATACCTCTAATTTTGTCGGTTTTATAAATTTAAATTTCATTAACAGTAAATAACGTGGAAAGTGAGCGTTATAGTAGGTGTGTCGAAGTTATTTATGCTAATAAATACAACTTAGATATTTCAATAAAGTCCTTTATTATTCGATTTATAGAGAAATTATAAGAATTTAAGAGAAAACGTTGTATGGGAGGTTGGCGTGTCACATTTATTTTCCGTCAGAAGAAAGCCTTTGACCAAAAAGCAATTCCTGCAAAATTTCAGAATCGTAGATCTAAATTTGTCACTCTTATTAGGTTTAAAATTTTTAACATATTGGAAAATACACTGCGCGGTATAAATTTTCGTACATTTTGATCTCTAACTCCCTTCCTAATGCATGCATTTAGGCAATTTTTCTTTCTTCCTTATACTCCGATTTAGCCAATTTTCTATTTCAAACAAACCTTGTGTATAAGACATATTCTGGCAAAATTTGAGCCCACTAGCTTTTTCGATGGGACCTCTATCGTGCTTTTAACAGACGGACATACGGACGGACATAGCTAGATCGTCGTCAAATAAAACCCCGATTAAGAATATACATACCATTTTTTTGGTGGCAGATATAAAAACTCAAATACTTCAAAAAAACACATTACAAAAAAATTTGTTTAGCTCTTTTACTAAAATTTTGCAAAAAATATTTGACCTTGTGTCACAAAAATTGGTCTGCTGATCACGGTCGGATCGTAACGGGTATAAAATGGGGAGGAGAGGAGAGTTTTATCTACTAAATGGTGCTAATTTCTTTTTGTTATCTTATGTTTTCTAGAAGTTATGGTGTATTAAAAAAAGGAATTTAGGAAAATTTAGACCTAAAGATAAAAAAAAATTATTTCTAAACATTATAAACAATTTATTTTCATGTACTAATGGCTAACAAATTTTAAAATTATACAAAACTTATTTCGTTTGAAAATCTTTTAAAAGCAAAATGTTATAGAGCTTTAAAAATCAAAATCTTACTAATAAATTTCCTGTTTTAGCAAAATGCTGAGCATGTCTATTTTGAATCACCCTGTGGCCCTTAAAATTTAACCACCCTTTACAAAAGAATAGATAGATAAAAAAAAATTTGTTAAAATATGTATTTTAAATATTCAAATACTTATTTTAAATCTACTGATGCACATTTTTTTTTAATATTTTTAAATCTTAAACCTCATAAGACTGTGTGTACAACTATATGTAAAGTTGGGCACAAATCATTACTCTAGTTAATTTTTGTCAACAAACTTCGGTCGTTTTCGTTTTCACAAACTCCTATAAAATTCCTTTGTAGTTTGTGCAAAAAAATTTTACTAGAGTCATCTAGTGTTCTACGTGATGTTTAGCAAAGACATCATCCTCAGTGTTTGCAAAATGTAGTAGCGCCTTCAACAGATGTCGCCATCTGCAATGAATAAATGCTAATGAATATGACTAATATATTTTTATAAAAATTTAAAAAAAAAGTGGGCGTGGCACATTTATTTTCCGTTATAACGAAGACTTTGACCAAAAAACCATGTTTGCAAAATTTCAGAACCGTACATATAGTTTTGTCAGTTTTATTACGTTTTAAATTTCAAATATACACTGAGCGGTGTAAATTTTCGTACGTTTTGACCTATAACTCCTTCTCTAATGCAATTTTTGGGGAGAAATATTCTTTTGACTCGAGAAATATATATTCGAAGTTTCATGACTCTACGTTTATGCGTTTGGACACAATTCCTTTTTTTTCGATGTTTGAAGGACACGGTTTTTTCGACCTATTCTTGCTTTACGAGCTATAACTCTCTTTCTAATATTCCGATTTAGCCCATTTTCAATACCAAACAAACCTTGTCTATAAGAAAGATTCTGGCTAAATTTGAGCCCTTTAGCTTTTTCGGTGCGACCTCTATCGTGCTTTCAACAGACGGACAGACGGACAGACGGACGGACATAGCTAGATCGTCATCAAATCAAACCCCGATTCAGAATATATATACTTTATGGGGTCTAAAATGGATATTTCGATGTGTTACAAACGGAATGACAAAATGAATATACCCCCACCATTTTTTTGGGGGCGGGTATAAAAATTGGAAAGAATTTGGAATTAAATCTAATTTATCCAATATGGATATACCCAACAAAAAAGTAGTTAAGTACTTAGGTATTTACTTAGATAGTTTTTTATATTTCAATTACCATGTTAAGGAAGTACTAAACAAAGCTAGAAAGGCATTCTTTGTATATAAATCGTTGTTCTATTCAAAATACATAAAATCTAGAGTCAAAATAATTATGTACCAATCCTTGATTAGACCAGTCATAACATACGGGAGTCCAATATGGTTTAATGTTTTACCTTCTTACATGGAAAAGATACGGGTTTTCGAACGAAAATGTTTAAGAGCTTGCACTTCGTTACATAGATCTCCAAACAGCAATTTTTTAAAGTATATATCTAATAAAAAATTATATAACGCTTCAAATATTATAAGAATAGATAATTTTATTATAAACTTAATTAGAAATAATATTTTAAGATGTACTAAATGTAACGAAAATAATTTGATAATAGCACCGTACTATACAAATGAAGAATATATACAAGCGACATTGCAAAAAGGATTTGTTCCACCTGAGGCATTTTTATATCTCGATAAAATAGGGGTTATACAAAACTAAAATGGCATACCAGTCTTTTATCATAATTTTAGACGGGCCAATATTAAAGCAGTAAATTGCAATGAAACAAATAATTATAATTTACGTCACGACACAAGTATTTCTAATAGAGATTTTTATAGTTTACAGTGTTCGAAAACCAAAAAATTTTGGTGGTTAAATGAATAATCTATTATATTTTTTCTTCCTTTTTTTACTTTTCGACCATAGTTTTTAACAGTCGCCATATAAATGTAATGTTTTTAAACAATTTTTTTCATTACAATCTAATATTATATAAAATATATATCTTCTCCATTTGAAGTACAAAATCTAAATATTTTTTTTTTTAAATCTAAATCTAAGCCATACTAATAATACTCGAGAGCTCGTTTTTGGGACTTTGTATAAATGTGTAAAAATTAATATTGTTAACTAGTGTTTATTATAGTTTAAGTTTGTACAATATTATGAATTAATAAACGTTAAAAAAAAAATTCCTGTTGAACGCCTTCCACAACATTTAGGTACTTAATCAAACTGTTTAAAGTGTTTTTATTACAAAACAATAATAATAACTTTAGCACACATTTTCTCCTCCCCCTAACTGTTTTATCTTTTATAGTTTTGTGTCAAATTCATCTTTCAATTTAGAACGTTATTTTTTCTTTTTCTTCCCTAAACTACTAATACTAAGAACCGTATACAACTCCATCAATGTTCGATTTTTTTCTTCTTCGAATTCTATTAAGAGTTATATTTATAAATAGCTTTACAATTGAGAACGTGAAAAAATTCGTTAGAAAAACGAAATTGAAAAACAAAAAATGTAAAATTGATTTGTAGAGAAAACTATGAAATGGAAAACGACAAAATGTTGAATATTTATTACAGAAAATTTCTATCTCCAAAGCAACAAAATTCAATGTATTGAAATTGAAAATGTTGCAACACAGAAAAAAGGAGAAAAATTTAAAATGAGTAATTGAAGGTAATTTTGTGGTACAATGATGGGGTAATAAAATGCGAAAAAAAATTTAAGGAATGGTAAAAGGATACAAAGAAAACCAAGTTTATTAAAATAGTTAAAACAAGCAAGAGCGCTGTGTTCGGCCGTGCCGAATCTGATAATACACTTCACCGTCAAGTACTTAGGTAAAATGATCACATCGTAGCTTAACCTATATTTCATGTTATACGCCATTCTCTTAATTATTTCCAATGCCATCTTTGATTTTGAATTTGTACTTAGTTAAGTGTATTGTAATAGTCAAGCCCTTTCATGAGATACCCATATTATTGGTGTTAAACAAAATTTTCTCCGCCATTTTCTTTCAGACGCCATCTTAGATTTCTACACTTTTTTTATAATATACTACATTGTACTGGTCGAGCGCTTTTATTTGATACCAATATTGTGGCGGTAAAAGGGGAAAAAGCCGTACCACTATATTTGACTTTTATATTTGCCATTTAATCTAGGACGCCATTTTGCTTTCTGTTTCATAGCTAACTATATTTAATTACTTGTACCCTTTTATTTGATCTCCATATTGGCTATCTTGGTTGTATTGTATATATCGATTTCCGTTTGTAAATTTTAGGAAGAACATTAAAGCAGTTGTACTCTGATGCTTATATCTCAGTTGGTTTCAAACCGATTCGTTAGTTTTTCTAAGAAATAATTTTTGGTATTACGGCTTTTATGTTGGTATCTGAACCGTGTTCAAAAATTATTTAGGAGTTTGAAAAATTTTAATATTTATTTAAAAATATATTTTTTCAAATAATGTTGCCTATAACTTTGCCGATTAGTGACCAATTTGCCATGAATATCTCCAGAGGCTTACCAAATCTATAAATAGTAACAAATGTGTCTATAAATTATTCTAAGGCTGGAAAATTTAAATTTTTATGGTAAAAATAAGCGAAAAAAAAAACAGAGGCAGTCGTGTTTATTTGCTTGTATCACAGAAAGTTATAGGGCTATCGTGCCGGATTTCAATAGAGATATTAGCAATAGATTGATACCACATACAGATCTGAGTTATATGTGGGGTTTTCTAAAAGTTGATTTCAAGCAACACAAGGGCAGAGGGACATGTCTCAATCGACCCTTATTGTCATAAGTTTCAGAAAAAATGTGCGGTCGGAAATGAATATTGTAAAATTTCACACGGAAAGACAAACCTTTATACTATGAAGTGTATAAGAATTGAAATAATTTTCTTTTAGAAATTTTTTATTATTAAATATTAAATTTTTATATAAACAAACTTAAAGAGTAAGAGCGCTATATTCTTATATAACCATCCGAATAAATTATTATTGGAAAATTATCTGATGACCAATGTGTTTTCAAGTAGTATAGTATGATAGAAATAAATGTTGAAGCAGACAGATCGCCTTGTGTCTCATGCCACCAATAGTTAGTGCATTGGTGATCGCCAACTTGTACGTTGTAGACGTTGTTTGAAATAGATAGCTGACGCAATTATATTTGGGCAGAGCTTAACTGCTTGTGCATCCATGGTAAAACCGTGGCATTATTTTATTAATTTATAGACATAAATAAAAAGGATAGGGAAACAGCTGATAAAAAAATTATGATAGAAGGAACGGGTGGAAATTTATTCGTTCCGTATTCTCAATGTATTACGTATGGCGGGTATTTCATTAAAAAAAATCGTGCGGTTCATAGCGATAAATAAAAAAAATGACTAAATAAGTATAATATATTAATTTTTTCGGAAATTTTCGTCAGAGATTAAGCTGGCATCAGTAAACAATTTGCGATCAAAAAGCAATTATCCAAAAATTGGTGTATGGCGGGTATTGAATATAAGCCCTCGATATACAGTTTGTACGATTATCTTATAATCAAATATGTTTACAGTGGGTCAGAAAAAGTACTTATTTTATATATGCAGAACAAAAATTTTAGGATAAGGTAAAAGACAGAGGCAATCATTGTTCTTTCATTCATATCTCAGCTCGTAATGTGTCCATTTTACTGATTTTCAATAGCAAAATTCTCATAAACATTGATATTATTTTATTTCAACAAACACATCGACAAATACGGACTTAGCTAAATCAATTCAGTAAAAAAAATTAGAATTTACTAATGGAATGACCAAACTATATATAAACTGGATAGTATAATAGTATCTTTCTAAAGCTTTTTATTAAAAACAATTTAAAAAAAACAAATCAGTAATCAGTAAAAATCTGTGTAAATACTACATGTTTTATATATAAAGACAAAGTTAGTATTAATTTTCCCAACATGTTGCTTAAGATCCGTCTTATTTGATATTAATCCAGTAGCCCTAAATATGCAACCAGTTTCGAAAAATCTCTCATAAATGTTCACAAATATTTAAAGAAATGACTGTTAAGGCTTTAATAAATAAGTTTACCGTTTTATTTTAATTTCAGCTAGTCACTATAATTTTTCAAACCACATCAACAGCAACGATTGTTGTTTCCTTAATGTTTCTCTTTATGTTTTCCTTAACTATTCCTAGGTGAGTTACCAATCTTACTTATTACCATCATACTCATATATTGGGAGAAAACACTTTGAAAAATACTCATACTTAAGGAAAAGCACAGAAAAGTATTTAAGAAAAATCATAGATATTCAACAGCTTCACCGTTTGTTATAAAGCTGGGGTGTCTTAAATTCACTTGTGTCTTTTTAACATTCTACGTTTCGTCTTACATGTTCGTAGAACTTAATCAGTTACGTTTAACGAATGTTTAGAATGGCAAAAGAATTTAGTATAACTCTCTATGGTAATATTAAGTAGATTTAAAACATTTTCTAGTTTTTGCTATTATTTGTATTTGTTATTCCCTTTTCTAGCAACAATAGCAAAAATCAGCAAGTAACCATAGTACGGACAAGTAATAAATACAAGTCAATAATGGCTTACACGTGATTATGAGGACATAGTAATTTTGTTTTATTTGTTACGTTTGTTTAGCACAAAAACAGAAGACCCCGATGTGCTTCACTAGACCTTTTTAAGAATTATAGAACTGAAATAGTTTTTCAGATCCTACTTATTAGTCTTTATACCAAAATATAGTTTTAAATTGTATCTATGATTTTAAATAATTATTGCAAGTTCTATAGAAAGTAATAGATAGAAAGAGCCCTATAATTTGTCAAGCAATTTTTGTTTAATCTATTTTACACAAGTTGACTAATAGAAAAAAATTCTATTTTAAAAAAATTTTCCAATTCTTTTTTTTTTTTAAAAATTTTGCCCAAAAATTTAGGTTTTTCGAAAATGTTCTATTTTTAGTAGATTTTTTAAAAATTTATTATTTTGAGTAAATTATTCAAAGTTTGCAATTTCTAGTAAATTTTTCAAAAATTTGCCTTTTTAGTAAATTTTTTTAAAAATTTGCCTTTTTAGTAAATTTTTCAAAAATTTCCCTTTTTAGTAAATTTTTTTTAAAATTTGCCTTTTTAGTAAATTTTTTTTAAAATTTGCCCTTTTAGTAAATTTTTCAAAAATTCTTTCTAAATTTTTCAAAAATTTGCCTTTTAAGTAAATTTTTCAAATATTTCCCTTTTTTGTAAATTTTTCAAAAATTTGCCTTTTTTGTAAATTTTTCAAAAATTTGCCTTTTTAGAAAATTTTTCAAAAATTTGCCGTTTTAGTAAATTTTTAAGAAATTTGTCTTTTTTTGAAAATTTTTCAAAAATTTGCCTTTTTAGTAAATTTTTCAAAAATTTGCCTTTTTAGTAAATTTTTCAAAAATTTGCCTTTTTAGTAAATTTTTCAAAAATTTGCCTTTTTAGTAAATTTTTCAAAAATTTCCCTTTTTAGTAAATTTTTCAAAAATTTGCCTTTTTAGTAAATTTTTCAAAAATTTGCCTTTTTAGTAAATTTTTCAAATATTTGCCTTTTTAGTAAATTTTTCAAAAATTTGCCTTTTTAGTAAATTTTTCAAAAATTTGCCTTTTTAGTAAATTTTTCAAAAATTTGCCTTTTTAGTAAATTTTTCAAAAATTTGCCTTTTTAGTAAATTTTTCAAAAATTTGCCTTTTTAGTATATTTTTCAAATATTTGCCTTTTTAGTAAATTTTTCTAAAAATTTGCCTTTTTAGTAAATTTTTCAAAAATTTGCCTTTTTAGTAAATTTTTCAAAAATTTGCCTTTTTAGTAAATTTTTCAAAAATTTGCCTTTTTAGTAAATTTTTCAAAAATTTGCCTTTTTAGTAAATTTTTCAAAAATTTGCCTTTTTAGTAAATTTTTCAAAAATTTGCCTTTTTAGTAAATTTTTCAAAAATTTGCCTTTTTAGTATATTTTTCAAATATTTGCCTTTTTAGTAAATTTTTCTAAAAATTTGCCTTTTTTAACAATTTTTTCAAAAATTTGCCTTTTTAGTAAATTTTTAAAAAAATTTCCCTTTTTAGTAAATTTTTTAAAAATTTCCCTTTTTAGTAAATTTTTTAAAAATTTCCCTTTTTACTAAATTTTTCAAAAATTTGCCTTTTTAGTAAATTTTTCAAAAATTTGCCTTTTTAGTAAATTTTTTAAAAATTTCCCTTTTTAGTAAATTTTTTAAAAATTTCCCTTTTTACTAAATTTTTCTAAAAATTTGCCTTTTTTTAAAAATTTTTTCAAAAATTTGCCTTTTTAGTAAATTTTTAAAAAAATTTCCCTTTTTAGTAAATTTTTTAAAAATTTCCCTTTTTACTAAATTTTTCAAAAATTTGCCTTTTTAGTAAATATTTCAAAAATTTGCCTTTTTAGTAAATTTTTCAAAAATTTGCCTTTTTAGTATATTTTTCAAAAATTTGCCTTTTTAGTAAATTTTTCAAATATTTGCCTTTTTAGTAAATTTTTCTAAAAATTTGCCTTTTTTAACAATTTTTTCAAAAATTTGCCTTTTTAGTAAATTTTTAAAAAAATTTCCCTTTTTAGTAAATTTTTTAAAAATTTCCCTTTTTAGTAAATTTTTTAAAAATTTCCCTTTTTACTAAATTTTTCAAAAATTTGCCTTTTTAGTAAATATTTCAAAAATTTGCCTTTTTAGTAAATTTTTAAAAAAATTTGCCTTTTTAGTAAATTTTTCAAAAATTTGCCTTTTTAGTAAATTTTTTAAAAATTTCCCTTTTTAGTAAATTTTTTAAAAATTTCCCTTTTTACTAAATTTTTCTAAAAATTTGCCTTTTTTTAAAAATTTTTTCAAAAATTTGCCTTTTTAGTAAATTTTTAAAAAAATTTCCCTTTTTAGTAAATTTTTTAAAAATTTCCCTTTTTACTAAATTTTTCAAAAATTTGCCTTTTTAGTAAATATTTCAAAAATTTGCCTTTTTAGTAAATTTTTCAAAAATTTGCCTTTTTAGTATATTTTTCAAAAATTTGCCTTTTTAGTATATTTTTCAAATATTTGCCTTTTTAGTAAATTTTTCTAAAAATTTGCCTTTTTTTAACAATTTTTTCAAAAATTTGCCTTTTTAGTAAATTTTTCAAAAATTTCCCTTTTTACTAAATTTTTCTAAAAATTTGCCTTTTTTTAAAAATTTTTTCAAAAATTTGCCTTTTTAGTAAATTTTTAAAAAAATTTCCCTTTTTAGTAAATTTTTAAAAAAATTTCCCTTTTTAGTAAATTTTTAAAAAAATTTCCCTTTTTAGTAAATTTTTTTAAAAAATTTCCCTTTTTAGTAAATTTTTTAAAAATTTCCCTTTTTACTAAATTTTTCAAAAATTTGCCTTTTTAGTATATTTTTCAAATATTTGCCTTTTTAGTAAATTTTTCTAAAAATTTGCCTTTTTTTATTAATTTTTTCAAAAATTTGCCTTTTTAGTAAATTTTTAAAAAAATTTCCCTTTTTAGTAAATTTTTTAAAAATTTCCCTTTTTACTAAATTTTTCAAAAATTTGCCTTTTTAGTAAATTTTTCAAAAATTTGCCTTTTTAGTAAATTTTTTTAAAAATTTGCCTTTTTAGTAAATTTTTCAAAAATTTGCCTTTTTAGTATATTTTTCAAAAATTTGCCTTTTTAGTATATTTTTCAAAAATTTCCCTTTTTAGTAAATTTTTTAAAAATTTGCCTTTTTAATAAATTTTTTAAAAAATTGCCTTTTTAATAAATTTTTTAAAAAATTCCCTCTTTTTGGATTTTTTTTTTTTAATTCGCTTTTTTATATTTTCTTTTTTGTTATGGACTTGTAAAGTCTCTGACTTAAAACAAAGTCATTTGATTGATTTTAATTTTGTTTAAATTCATTTATATGGATTTTTTTTATTAAATACAACTGGGAGGTAATATTTTTTATAATGAATGGTATCCTTATTTAAACTATAGAATTTATTTTTCGGCATTTGTTCAGTAAGGTGTTGGCAACACTTAAAAAAACTGTTTGACCGCTAGAGGTTAAAGGTTAGTATAAATGCAGCATTCACTGCAAAACTAAAAAA
Source organism: Phyto melanocephala (assembly GCA_941918925.1). Classification (NCBI taxonomy): domain Eukaryota; kingdom Metazoa; phylum Arthropoda; class Insecta; order Diptera; family Rhinophoridae; genus Phyto; species Phyto melanocephala. The sequence goes on along the minus strand of OW799233.1, from coordinate 44,880,386 downwards.
AAAAATCTACCGCAATTTAAACATTTTTTACAAAATATATTGTCAACGAGAAAAGTCACAACTCAATTGAATCACCTTTACAAATAATATGACAAAGAAATTCTTTACAAGACTACAACAAAAGCAAATAATATTTAGCAATACTACCACAAAAAGAACGAGTATTTGCCTACAAAACACAATTACATTTCCGGTCACATTTACTTGAGTAAGTGAGTATTTCAATGACTTTGTATACACACATACATTTAATAACACAAAGTACATTTATTGTATAAAATTTCTTTTAAAAAAAATATTCACTTGACTCTTAAGTAATGCAAGTATACATACTTATGTAAAGTGAGTTTTATGCTTTTTATACTTCATGTTTGAAACAAATTTAGATTTTCTCTAAAGCGTTAAACATTTTAATACATATATGAATCGTAAACAAGTGAATGTCTTTACTTTGCAGGGCAGAGACTAACTCCTGTATCCACAAAAAAAATTTCTGTACCAAAAAGCCCCTCTTTTATCGCTTACTTATCGCTTACCTGCTGGCAAGAGCGCTTCTAGAAAACATGATTTTTATATTCAATGTCCCACTTCGTAAGTTTATGTTTGGCAATTTACAACACTGGTCTGCAAAAAAAAATGGGTCCCTAAACATAATTATGTGGAATATAGTGCTCTTAACTCGTTAAATTCAAATGCGCTTTCAGTTTTCGCGTATCACGTACAGATTTTTTTTTTTATGGACACGGCTAATAGTTTTCCCTAAACAAGGCGACCACAATAACTTATTTCAATATAACTCTTTATAGGCTTGTTCGATTTGAATAATTGAAACACCAAAATATGCGGGATAAAATTACCTTTTAGGAAAAACATATGTTTTCCCCATTTTTAACTGTATTTTTTTAATGAAAAAATAATAAGATTAATTAGAACCTATGTATTTATTTTTCCCAGAAAATCTTGGTGCGGTATCTGATGAGCATATATAAAAGATATAACGGCAAGTAGTCCCCAGAAATTTTAGCTGATTTCTGCTGAGAAATCAATCGTAAAATAGAAGAAAACACTTATAGGAAAAAGCGATCTACCAAATAATAATTAGTTTTTAATTTTCTATTGATATTTGAATCAATTAAGATTTGAATTTATATAATAGAAGTCATGTAGGTGTGAGATTATTTACTTTTGTTATAATAAATGCGTATAAAATATTTCAATATCAGTATTTTATTTAATTAAGAATATCTAACAGACTTGGATTCAGCACAGAAAATCACATAACAAGGTTTTAGTACCCGACTTTTTTTTTTAATGACCAGTGTATTTAAGCAGGAATACCTCAATCATGCCTTCCCTTTACGCACTGTTGAAAAAGCTAGCAGTAAGGGACAAATTTAGAAAAATAATTACTATGGAAAAAATTAGTCTCCTTTTTTTCAACTGCTGAAATAATAAGCATTACAGAAGATAGACTTTGTTGTGCTTTCGTATATAAACAATATAGGCATTTCCATGGATGCAATATGGTAAAGAATTGAAGTCTGTAATGCTTATAAAATTCGAAAAAAATGTTGGTGGGTATAGGTTTACTACAGGGTGGACCAAAAGCCACGCCTGCGTGTAAAAATTGAATAACTTTTTTGTTTATTAATATTTTTTATTTTTTTTTTTTCAGATTTTATTCATCGATTCGTGTTACACCACCATGCAAAATTTAACGACTGAGCAACGAACGAAAGTGGTAGAATTTTACGATTCCAATGGGCGCTCAATTTTACTGACGCAACGAGCATATCGAAATTATTTCAACACCAGAAATGCACCTAACCAAACCACAATTAATCGTTTAATTGCACGGTTCCGACAACAAGGTGCAGTGTCAGATTTGCCACGATCAGGAAGACCAAGAATAATACAGAATCAAGTGAACATTGATCGTGTACGGGTCAGTGTTGCAGAATATTCAGGAACTTCAACGCGAAGACGTTCTGGACAACTGGGCATCTCTAGAACATCACTTCAACGTATTTTACGTCATTTAAACATGCATCCATACAAGGTCCAATTGACCCAACATCTTTTACCAGTTGACTACCATCAAAGACTAATTTGGGCAACACGCTTCGTGGCGTTGTGCGCAGAAAATAGAGAGTTTCTTATCAATTTAATAATAAGTGATGAAGCACATTTTCATCTAAATGGATACGTAAATAAACAAAATATGAGAACGAGTGTATGTAAACAAGCATCAAACTATAGAGCAGCTAAAGAACAACATTGAAGCTGAGATCAGGGCAATAGAGCCTGAAACCAAACCTTGCGTGCAGTTATGCAAAACGCCTGTTTAAGAGCCCAATTGTGCATCGATGAAAATGGTGGTCATCTCTCTGACATTATTTTTCATAATTAAAATTTAGGTCATACAAAGATAATATTATAATTAAAAAAAAAATTTAATAAAAAATAATAATAAACAAAAAAGTTATTCAATTTTTACATACAGGCGCGGCTTTTGGTTCACCCTGTATAAACAAAAGGTTTTAACAAAATAAATTAAATAATAATAATAATATTAAAATATATGGCACCTCCTGCTTAAAAAATATATAATTACTGCCGTATTCATAAAAAATATTTTAGGTTTATTGAAGGCTTATTTGACAAATTTCTCTACAACATCTGTCAAATAAGGCTTTAATAAACCTAAAATATTTTTAATGAATACGGCCCTTAATGTTTAAATTTTACATATGGGCATTTCCATGAATATGTCAACCACGACTGTAAAAATAAAAACTCTTGAAAGTTTTTCAATATAAGTTTATTGATAAAAAAACACTTAAATTTTACTATGCGCAGGTATTAAGAGCTTATTAAATTATTTTAAGAGCATTAAAAAGAGTTTAATCTGATCATCTCTTTGTCTTATTTTAAAGAATTACAATCAACTATTTTTTTTAGCGACTAAATTGTAAAAATAAATTGTAATTGTAAATATGCTTTAAAATTACGGTAACAACAACAATTAACAAGAGCCATAGGTAGGTAGGTAGGTAGGTAGGTAGGAAAGGGGGATGCAGAAAGCAGTATCTGCCTCCTACACCCACACCCGGAGACCAATAAGGCCCATTGCGTTACCCTTTCATGTATTAAGGATAGAAAAGAGAGAGAGAGAGAAAGTTTCCAAAGATATAGTAAAAGAGAAAATAATAAAAATAAAAAAGAGTTAGTAGGAAATAAAATAGAAGAAAGAAAAACATATTCTCTACGAGCCCCATTGCATGTTCACCAGCCACCCGATCCTCATGATGAATCCGATAATGTTCCCCAGCTTGCACTTTGAAACATCACCCAACTCATCGTGGAATCGTATACCTAACCACTTTAGCCTGTGATTATGTAGCCTTGGGCAGTGACAGACAATGTGTTCCACAGTTTCCAACTCCTCCTCATCCTCACACATCCTACAATAATCCGGAGTGTCGCGATCCCATTTACTAATCCTAGTCCTCACAGGACAGTGCCCTGTTAAAACCCCAATAGTGGCCCTCAGACATACCCTACCCAGGCCCAGAAGAACCGTAGAGTCCGCTGAGTTTAACCCGGGCCATAAAGCCCTTGACACCCTGCAGTCTCTTCTGTCCCTCCACGCCATATCGGTCCTGTCAGATACCCACGCCCTGATACGCCCAAAATAGTATCCTAACGGAGGTCTCACCATGTCCTCTTCGCTCGTCGAAACCAATGCCGATCCACCGCGCGCAAGTTCGTCAGCAATTTCATTGCCGACGATTCCATTGTGCCCTGGTACCCAACATCGAAGAGGTTCATGATCCTATTGAGTGCCCTCCTACACTTCCCAACCAACCTAGACTTGACATAATGTCTTTTCAAGGCCTTGAGCGCCGCTTGACTGTCAACGTATAGAGTAACCTCCCTACCCCTTGGAACATGTTCCAATATAAGATCCGTCGCTTTATAGATAGCCAGTATCTCCGCTTGGAACACACTACAGTTATCAGAAAGTTTGTAAGACCTCCTGATGTTTTCTCCCATAATATAGACACCTGCCCCTGGCCTATATCCATCTTCGATCCATCCGTAAAGACTGCACACCCCTCAAACAGTCTGTCGGATCCTACCCAACAATCCCTATCCGGAATTATCAGCGGGGGTATCCTAACAAAACTGATCTCTGTGACCTTGTAGTCTGTCAAATTACCCTGACATCGCACACAATCCTGGAGACCAGTTTCCCATAAAATTTTAGTGTGGCCTATGTTAAGTATTCTACCCAACCCTGACTCACCTAGCCTAAACAAGCTCCTTGCCGCCATTCCCTTCACCCATACCTCTATAGGCATAGTGCCGAGAATGATGTCCAAAGACCCCTGAGGTGTGCTTCTCATAGCACCAGTGATGCCAAGTGAAGCACACCTTTGGACCTTTGTGAGGAGCTTCCTATAACAACCCTTTTCTAATACCTCCCACCATACAGTACATCCATATGTCAGAATGGGTCTTACCACCGTCGTGTAAATCCAATTCACCACCCTTGGTTGTAGGCCCCAACTCTTGCCCATGGAGTTCCTGCAGGTGTAGTAGGCACTAAGGCCCCTTTTCACCCTCTCCCGAGTGTTCTGACCCCATGACAGCTTACTGTCAAGGACTATACCGAGATATTTCGCCCCACTCGCTAACTCTAACTCTACCCCATCAAGCATCGGTCACCTAAATGCCTCGACCTTGTATCTCCTGGTAAAGAGAACTAGCTCAGTCTTCCCCGGGTTCACACCCAGTCCATTCTCCGAAGCCCAAGAAGATAATGTACATAGTGCCGATTGAAGTACCTCGCTGATCGTCGGAAGAAATCTTCCCCTGACCAGCATGACTACATCATCCGCATAAGCCACAATCTTCAAGCCCTCACTCTCAAATCTCCTCAGAATAACGTTGACCGTTAGTAACCACAACAGGGGCGATAAAACGCCCCACTGTGGTGTCCCCCTGGTCACTGTCCTTCTGATGCTGAAATCTTCTAAGTTAGAATTTATAACCCTACTCTCCGACATCGAGGTTACCCAACTAACTAGAAAATCCCTGACCCCTAACCCATACAGAGCCGCTCTAATTGCCTCTATGCTAACATTGTTAAAGGCACCCTCCACATCCAAAAACGCCGCTAACGTATATTCCCTATCCTGCAAGCTGCGTTCTATAAAACCTACCACATCATGCAGCCTCTCTTAATTAACTGCCTCTCTATCCCTAGTTCTGAATGTCGGCATACTGCCCTTATTACAAATATAGAGATTGTTAGTAGTTATGATCCATAAGAAACAAGAAAATATAGAGTCCAAATAGCGGTATGTTTTTTATTTCCCTTGGATGTTATTTAAATGTCACGTACGTAGTGCAAAAACATTATTTGTTTTCGTTATTCGCAAGAGCACCTAATTTAGAACTTAACTTTTTTTTCTAATATTATAATAATTTTATTACCTAAGAATACTATTAGAGAAAAATCTGTCACGTACGATATGTCACGAACGATATTAAATTGAATTTATTATAAAATCATTTAGAGATTTTTTTTAATTAAGTATCATGGATTTTAAATAAAAAATATTTCGTTTAGTATAAGAAATTAAAAATAGATAAAATACTTCTGTTTTATGTCGCGTACGACATATTCTTATGTTTCTGGATATTTTAGACAACACTGATTTGAATATAATTATTTTTTTTTAAATAAAGCAACCTTTGGATGGAACATAAAGATCCAAATTTGTTTCAGTTACTCTTACTTTTGCAAAAGTAACTCCACTTTATAGGAGTACAAATGTCACGTACGATGACATGGAAATGTCCATATATAAACTAATATATGTTTATTTTTTTCAAAAATGTTTTCCATATATGTAATAAGGGAAAAATGAGGTGACACGCCCACTTCAACGCTTACCGCCGCTTTATTTTAAATTTATATGATTTCTCTATGGACAAAAATTTTGGAAGAATAAAGGACTCTACATTGCAATATCTAAGTTGAATTCAGTTACAGAAATTACTTCGACACGCCTACTTCGACGCCCACTTCTTACATAATCTAATGTTAAAAAAAATTAAAAAGCTCATAAAAGCGACAGAATTATATGTATTAGATGATGCAATTTCGCACATATGAAGCTTTCTGATATATTTAATTATAATACTAGAAAATAAAGTTGAGAAGCGCTTTTGAACGCCCACCTCCCATAAAGTCTTTATATTAAATTAATATTATTTCTGTATGGACAAACATTTTGGAAAAAAAACGAAATCTATAATGGATTATCTAAGTGAAATTTAAAAATTTAGTATATTATTATTAAAAGTAGGAGACGCCACGCCCACACAGAGCTAAAATTATTATTTTTACTATCTCTGGCTACCAAATTATACTCTTTGGTTTCGGTAAAAATACAATATTGTTGTAAACACAAAGTCAGTATGATTTTTAATGTAAAAATACTTAAAGTTTCATAGTAAGGACACATTTTAGAAAATAAATTAATAGCATATAAAAGTTATACAAAGAAAGTGATACATATTTTAGTATAAAGAGATTATTCCATAGTGATTACTGTAACTAATCAAATAATAAATTTTGTGACAAAATTACACTAAATTCGACATAGCCGAATATTGTTTTACTTACTTGTTTTAAATAAAAGACGTCATTGGCAAAAATAGCAACTAAATTAGTTTTTTTTATCAGTTTTGTAGAACATATGTACACGTGTTAGCTAGCAAATACAGTAAAATACTTAATTGTCTACAATATTCGGCAATTTTCTAATTTTAAGACTTTCTATTCTTACTTCGCAGATGGATTAGATTTCACCAACCGAATTAGAAAATAAATTTTTTAGTAAAGAGAACAGCGTTTAAAATTTATTTTATTTATATAATTTGTCAGTATCTGGGTAACGAATAATTGGGAAGCAAGTGAAAGTGAGATTACTAAAATCTTACTTTCTCTCTTGTGGAGTCATATCCAAATATTTTTGAATGACAATATGCCCAAAAGTGTTTATAAGTCCATCAGTAATATCATAGATATAAAAATTATATTTAGTTCACACTGAAGATATCATAGAAGACCATGCTGAAATTTATATGAGTTTTACATATACAATTGATTATTTGAAACGATTACTCTTGAGTAGCTATATTTATATCTATACTAGCTAATACCCGGTGTGCTTCGCCGCCCACATCGTAATGAAATAAAAATTTTATAGTTCAAAAATATATTTATTTTGCAAGTGCCACGCCTACTATTACTAAATCAACCATTTCTTATTCAAATAATCATATAGATGTCAAAGTGTCTCTTGCAAAATTTTGGTACTCTAACTGTTATCGCTTCCCGAATATACGAATTTTTGTATTTAATTCATATGACAGGTGACACGCCCACTATTACTAAAGCATCCATTTCTTATCAAAATAGTCATATAGATGTCAAAGCTTCTCGTGCAAAATTTGGGTACTCTAACTGTTATCGCTTCCCGAATATACGAATTTTAGTATTCAATTGCTATGAGAGCTGCCACGCCCACTATTTCCAGAAATGTTGATTCGGATGTCAAAGTTGCTCTTGCAAAGCAGTAGTCCTCTAATCGATATCGTTTTCCAAATATACGAAATTTAGTATTTAATTCATGTGGCCACGCCTACTATTGAAAGTCCGCCCATTTTTTACCCAAATGTTTGTGTGGATGTCAAAGTTTACTGGACTTAATTTGAAGACTCTAGCTGCATTAACTTTCGTGATATATTATAATAATTACTTATTCTTTAATAGGGCGTGGCACCCCGCCCACTTACAATTTCAAACCAAAGTATAGCCTATAGTTCCTTCCACACAAACAAACATACAAACTCACTTTGATTTTTATATATATAGATATTGTATATTTCTTTACCACTCACTGGAGCATAAGACACCATTTATATGAGAAATATTTATCTAGTCTTCATTATTTTCATCGAATAATTGTGTTATTTATACTTGAACTTAATAATTAAATTATTGAAAATAAAGATAAATAAATTAATCTTTTCAAAATTGTGTTTTTTATTATGATTTTTAATTACAATTAAAATTCAGTTACAAATAAGCATTTCTCTTAGGTTTTTTTAAACATCTTTCTGGCCCTTCTTATAATGTAACGCACTTTCCGCACATCAACAAAGACAGTCGGAATTTTATAATTGGCACAATCGTAACAAAAGAATCTAACGCCACACATTTTCCCATTTTTCATTACGGGACTACCGGGATTACCCAAAAAGGCACCTTCTTGTTTCGGTGTGGATGCACAGAATTTTTTAATTGGTAAGATAGTTCGCCTTTTATTGATGTCTATACATTTTTTTTGCTTCATTACTTTTAGCATTGCCATTTTTAACCGGCTAGAACTATTTAAAGCAGTTTTACTCTCCCTATCCCAGCCATATACACTCATATTATTGCCCGGTCTCCACTTAGTTTTACACAAACCAGTTCGGTTTATATGTAAACCTTTAAGTTTTTTATCTAATTTCAATACTGCCAAACCAACTTTTGAGTTTACCATCTGTAGTCTTATTTTAGACCTGACACCTGTCTCATTGGCATAAGTTACTCCAGCTACTATTTCAAAATCTTCTTTTACTTTGCCTTCAATACAACCGGCTGTAGTTACAACTACTCGTCTTCTTATTATAGTGCCAGTACAGATAAAATCATTTTTATGCAGTATTCGCACTATAAAGGGTGCCTCTTCAATGCTTATGGGTCTGTCACTGTACTGAGTTTCCGCTGAATCGCAAGAAATTTGTAAAATAATCAAAAGGCAGATTATTAACAATTTAAAAAACTTTTTTAATTTTAACATTTTAAAATTAATATTTTTAAGAGTCGCGAACAATATTAATTCGGTACTTGTTAATGCTTTGTGTTGCGAGAACTTGTATTTATACTACTTTTTAAGAAATATCAGTTGGGTTTTTACTAATTTTGTTTTTGAGAAGTAAAACACTTGTTTTAATATTTAATTTCTTGTACAATTTTGTCTACCTATTTCTTAATTTCATATTTATTAAATGGGAACACTATAGCTCTAGTAGTTGTATACACGCAAAGAAAAACCATAGTTACAACATGATCACGACAGTCATATTATATTCGCTTTAACAATATTTGGTTGTCATTCATTTCATCATATATTTTGTCACGATAATCAAGCATTTGTTTAAATTGTATCATTTAATATTTACTTTTCGTAAAAATTTCGACATGGTTGTTATTTCAAAATGGTTTGATTTAAGAAAATTAATGCGACAGAAATAACATTATTCAAAAGCATTAAAAATTACAAATAATCATTAAATAATAGGTGAGACAATAGTAAGATTACAAAACAATCAATCTATGATTTTTTTAATAATTTGATTTCAATTGTTATTCTTCTTGCTGAATAAATTTTTTTTATGTTAAAAGTTTGAGATGTCAAACAAATGAACAAAAATATTGGTATAATAAATGCAATTAAAGTGGTTAGTACAATCACTACGGCAAAAGACAATAATTTGCCGTAGAAGAAAAACAAAAATTGCCGATTTCAATTGTAGTCATATATATGGTTATTGCTTAATACTTTAATTAAACATAATAATGATAAGTGGTAACCATTATATATTTTAACCACAATCATGAAACTTAATCATAGTATGTTGCTCTTCGATTATGATCACCACAACCATGTTTTTTCTTTGCGTGTATGTAAGTTTGCTAATAATTTTGCTTTAAACGCAAAGACCAACCATGAAAACATACTTTACGTGGTAGCAAATATAACAAAACATTTAATTGTCTAATTCTTAATAGGCAGATAGATTAGATTTTACTAATCCAAATAAAAAATATATTTGTAAGACAAAATATATTTGATGGTGTTTGTGTAACGTCTAGCCAATATGGGGATCAAATAAAAGGGCTGAAGTATTAAAATATAGTTAGATATGACTAGAAAAAAATCCAAAATTGCGTCCTAGACTAAATGGCTAATATATGAGTCAAATATAGTAGTTACGGTTTTGTCCCCGCTAACAACTACAATATTAATATCAAAACCACCAGTTCAATACAATAAACTTTTAAAAAAGTGTAAAATTCAATATGGCGTCAGAAACAAAATGACGGAACCAAACAATATGGCTATCAAATGAAAGGACTTGACTAGTTGAAGACAATTAACTAAGTACAAATTCAAAATCAAAACTGGCGTCGGAAATAATAAATAAAATGGCTTTTAACATGAAATCTAAAATCTAGGCTTAGCTACGATGTGATGGTTATACCTATGTACATGACGGTGAAGGGAATTATTAGATTCGGCACGGCCGAATGTATTCCTAAAAATGCATATGTAAGTTTCTTCTTTAATAAAATGATATTACTTGCCATAAAAATGTTTTTTAATTTTTATAAATTTTTTTAAATACATGAATTTTAAAATAAGTTAAATTAATTTGATTTCTATTTCTAATATAATAAAGAGGAAATTTGTGCTTGTGTTTGTTTTCTTTGAAGCTACTTATTAAATTTCTAAAATTGTTTTGTCAATGTTCCACGTCATCTCCCACATAAATTATACACATTTTATATCATGTTTTAAGAACTATAAAACTTTGTATGAGTTACTTTGATAATAATTTCACTTCCTTATTCGAGAGAAAAATGGATAGGATCGGAGCAGGGTGAATGGTATTCCCCATCCAAAAAAAGAAAAACATTTGATTTCTTATATTTGACGCGGAAAATAGAAAGGGACCTAAGGGTAAAAACAGGTTTTGTTCAGGAGAACCATTTTAAAGATTTAAATACATGTATCTTTGGTGTACCATCACTGAGCGTGTTGGTATTAGGTTAGGTTAGGTTGAAAAAGAGGGGCATAAAAGCCCAAACCCATGACAGGTATGCACTTATGCCCAGTTGGCATGTTGTGCGCTCCATATGGAAAACGGAATTCCCAAATAACGGACTAGTCCAAGAACCCAGTCCCCTTAATGTAATTCCTTATGGATTTCCAGTTCGAGTTCCCCAGGTATTCAAAGTTCGGCATAGTATCCACTGTAAAATTTTCGCGTCTAATATGCCCAAACGCAGGACAATGACAGAGGTAGTGTACCAAAGTCTCATCCTTTTCCTCGCATGCTCTACATGTTGTCTCCTTAGATAATCTCATGCGAGCTAGATGAGTTCTCAACTGCGTATGCCCTGTAATTATACTGGTTAGTTTCCTAAGTGTAGGTCTACTTAGCCTCAAAATCTCCTTTAATTTCCCAAGATTTGGGTCACCCCATGGTGTTCTTGTCACCTTACCGACATCAGTGCTTTGCCATTTTCTGACATATTCCTCCATCGCCCAACGTTTAAGTTCATCCTTAAGTCGTTTAAGGGGTTTGGCGTTCTCCAAAGTTATAGTACTCAGAAGAGCTCCCATTTTGGATAATTTGTCGCCTTTTTCGTTTCCGATCACCCCGTGATGGCTTGGTATCCCTATTATCTCCAGATGTTCACAATTTGCATATGAGTTTATCTCACTCTTGCATTGCAAAACGTTCCGGGGTTCAACTTTCTCCTTTCTCAATGTCTTAATCACTGATTGGCTATCCGTAAAGATACGAATCGGGGTTTCGCTATTCATTTCCTTTATCCATTTAATTCCTTCCGTAATCGCCATGATCTCAGCCTGAAAAATAGTGTTGTGATCTGGTAGATGGAAGTATTTGCCTCTATTTCGGCTTATGTCGTATAAGCCCATTTCAGTTTGGTCACCAATCTTTGAACCGTCTGTATAAAGATCGATTACATGGGTGTTTCCCATCCTGATTATCTCATCCCATTCTCCCTCTTCCGGTATTATGGTGATGCAGTTAGTATTCTCATATATCATCGGGATTTTATCACATGTTAAATCCGTAATATTTCCCATCGGTAAGATATCCGTTATTCTTTGGTATCTGGTCTTATGTTCTCTTATAAGCCACTCACTTATTGCCATTAATCTTGTGGCAGCTAAGGCCGCTTCATATTTTACCTGTATCTCAATTGGCCAAATGGATAATATTGTTACAGATTTATTTTTAAGTAGCTTAATTTACATTATAAATTATTTTAGTTGTAGTAGTTTAAGTTACTGTAGTTTTATTTGTATTAGTTTATTTCGTTGGTTGTTCGAAAATTATGTTTGTTATTATGTGTAGCATACTTTTAGGCACTTCTATTATTCGTGCATATTACTTAACGTCCTAATTTAAATTTAACGGTTTTCGAATGTACTAGAATGTACATACGAGAACTTTGTCGAATGTTACCGAACACCACTATGTTACTATAAATAGCCACAACACAGCTAATGTAATCAGTATTACAGTAGAGCTTGTAAGGTGCGTATCAAAGTGTGTTTGATAATCAAAGTGATAAGTGTAATAAGTAAAGTGATATTAAAGCAATCTCTGAGTGTGTTTAAGTAAATAAAGTGCTCTTAATTTTATAACGAATTTCAACTGTTTTTAATTGCAATAAAAGAACTCAAGAGGTTTATTTAAAGGAAATAATCCAACGTTTATAAAAGGTATAAACGTAACAACTGGTGTCAGAAGTGAAATTGCATTATAAAAAAAAAAGCAGACAAGAAATTTGAGGAGCTTAAAGTTGAACAACTCAAGAAAGAATTGAGTAAGCTGACATTGCCGACAACAGGTAATAAAGTAGAATTGCAGAAGAGACTTCTAGATGAATTTAAGCGGCGTAATATTGACATTGATGGTTACGAGTTTGACGAAAAAGAAGAAATGGAAGTTTCCACACGAGCAACCACAAACAACATGGATTTCAGTACAATGCTTGCAGCAATGATGGAAAAAATGGAACTTAACAGTCAAAAATTATTAGAAGAAGTTAAAGTTGAAGTTCAAGAAACTTCTAGAGCTAATAATGAAAAATTATTAGCTGAAGTTAAAGTTAAAGTTCAAGAAACTTCTAGAGCTAATAATGAAAAATTATTAGCCGAAGTTCAAGAAAATTCTAGAGCTAATAATGAAAAATTATTAGCTGAAGTTAAAGAAGAAGTGCAAGAAACAGCTAGAGCTACAAACGAGAAACTTCAAGAAATTTCTGAAGCTGTAAATAACCGAGTAGAGGGCATTGAAAAGCTAGTTAATAAAATTGATAAAAAAATATCTGACCTTGAAGATTGCATAGTTACTCAAGCCAGTGACTTCAATAGCAAATTATAAAAATAAAATAAAAATTAATGATCTTCAATGTCATGAGGGACCAGTGCGAATAATTCCAGAAACATCGAGTAGAATAAAGGCTCCAACTTTTGACGGTAGTGCACCATTTAATGTTTATAAATTTCAATTTGAGACAGTTGCCAATAGAAATATGTGGAGCAATGAAGAAAAGGCTATAGAGTTAATTTTGTCGTTAAAAGGCAACGCAGCGCAAGTCTTGGAAAGCATACCTATTGGCTGCAGAGAAAACTATGATGACATAATGGTTGCACTACAACGTAAGTATGGCGGCGAGCACAAACGAGATATATACCGAATGGAATTACGAGGCAGAACACAGAGAGCTAAAGAGTCGTTACAAGATTTCGCAACGGAGATCGAGCGTTTGGTGCAGCTGACATATCCAGGTGAAAATCACCCATTTTTGGATCAGTTTAAAATTGAAACATTTGTAAATGGAATACGCGATCCAGAAATAAAGCACGCGGTGTTTGGCACACACAAATCGACGTTTGCAGAAACAGTTTCATATGCACTTACACAGGAAACTGCAAAATTACTCTCTAAGCCACAAATATGTAAGGTGAGAAATCTCGAATTTTCTGCAGAAAGAGATGAAGTAAGCGATTTAAAGGCTCGTATACAGGCGTTAGAGGAAAAACAAGGCAAAGCCAGAGCCAAATGTTATAATTGTGGTAAGAATGGACATTATCAGCGAAATTGTGGAGCACCAAGAAAGAGGGCTAGATTTGTATCGCAACCTGAATACAGCAAGCTGGAAAACACGCAGTTACCGTTAAAACAAGTTAACACTTATAGGCATGAGCATGACCCTATTACAGAGGGCCCCACAATCTCCATATCAGTTATGCAGCAGGAAAATAGCAACCTTACTGCTTGTGGGTATATCAATGGTCGGAGGCATGTTCTTACAATAGATACAGGAGCATCACAATCAATTATCAGACCTGATATAGTCAAGGAGGAAATCGAACCACTATATGGTGTAAGTCTACGAACAGCTACTGGGGAGTTTGCTAAAGTTTATGGAAAAATAAAGGTGAAATTAACTATTGCAAATATAAGTGTTAATCATGTATTTGTTGTTGCTGACATTGTGGATGAAGTAATCGTGGGCGCTGATTTTATGATAAGTCATAACATTAATCTGCACATGGGACGAAAAGTTATGATTTGGAGCAACATTGAGATTCCGTTGGATTACTGGACTAAACGACTTCAGGGAAATAATTCCAGCACTGAGCACAAAGAGGGCGTCAAACATGGCAATGCGGATGCACGTTCCCAAAAATTCTGCAGCTTGAAGAGCAAATATTGTGCAAAACCTGAGGAAAATGAGTGCGTAATAGATGTTCGACTAACGCATATAGACAAAAGCGGTGAATGGTCAGTGGCGCAAAGAAAAGATCCTATACTGGCAAAGATTATATCAGCCAAGGAAAAAGATAAAAGGGCCACTCGAAACCAAATATCAGCGGAAAGTCCACTGATGAAATCTTATTGGGCGCTGTGGAATAGCCTGAAGGTGGTTAATGGATGTCTATACCGTTTATGGGAAAGTGCTAATGGAAAATCGGTCACAAATCTAATTGTGGTGCCGTCCACTAAAGTCGACGAAGTTTTAAGGGAGTTTCACGAAGGTCTCAGTGGATTTCACTTTGGCATGACAAAAACCCTTAAAAAGTTAAAGCAACGGTTCTATTGGGTTGGCTGTCAACAATCGGTAGCTGGTTGGATAGAAAATTGCGCCCAATGCATCGCAGCTAAAAGCCAAGCAAGAAAAAGTCGTAAGCCATTGCAGAAGTATAACTTGGGCGGCTCCTTAGACCAAACAAACATGTCCAGCAACAAGATGAAAGCCAGATACGACCGTGCAGCAGAATCTGAAGGCTTTAATGAGGGTCAGCGAGTTCTATTATATAACCCACAACGCAATAAAGGATTGCAAAATCATTGGGATGGACCGTATAAGGTGATAAAGAGAATAAATGATGTGGTGTATAGAATCCAGAAATACAAGAGCACAAGATCAAAGATGAAAGTGGTTCATCTCGAGCGCCTCGCTAAGTACGGAAAAAGTGAATTTGTGCCTATTCGGGACGAACAGGCTTAAGCGGGCGGTAGTGTTACAGGTTTATTTTTAAGTAGCTTAATTTACATTATAAATTATTTTAGTTGTAGTAGTTTAAGTTACTGTAGTTTTATTTGTATTAGTTTATTTCGTTGGTTGTTCGAAAATTATGTTTGTTATTATGTGTAGCATACTTTTAGGCACTTCTATTATTCGTGCATATTACTTAACGTCCTAATTTAAATTTAACGGTTTTCGAATGTACTAGAATGTACATACGAGAACTTTGTCGAATGTTACCGAACACCACTATGTTACTATAAATAGCCGAACAACACAGCTAATGTAATCAGTATTACAGTAGAGCTTGTAAGGTGCGTATCAAAGTGTGTTTGATAACACTGCTCTGAAAAAAATAATTTTTTGTCTTCCCATTTAATAAAACTATATGGACTATATGGATTTTGACGCGCTGAACTCAAATCCGTTGTCGGTTTTTTTCCATCAGATCGGGATTTTTTTTTATGGGCGTGGCAAATTTTCCCCCTAAATTAGTCGGGTACGGACACATATTTAATCCTAACTCGAGAACCAGTCATTCGCTTTTCAAAAATAAAACACCAGAAAATGTGTAACAAAATTGTTTTTATTTCAATGGAATATAATTTTCCCCTATCTCTTTTCGTTTTGGAGTTATTTAGAAATTAATGGAGAAAAAAAATTTTTTTCGTGCAAAATTCGTCATATTTTTCTTTTTAAAAATGGAATTAAAAAAAATTAAAGGCAATTATTCAACATTTTAAACTTTTTTCTGCGAGCTACTTGCCTTGAAAATAAAACAAGCCATAAACCATAAAAATCGGTTAAAAAATGTGGATTTTATTGTCAATTTACCGCAGGTACCCAATATTGTAATGCAACCAGCCTTACTTATGATATAAGTAACAATTCGTTAGGTGAGCAGGTAATGGAACTAAAGTACAACGGTATTTTACATAGTTCTTGGAATTAATATTTATAACAGTATTTTTCAATTACCTGTGATTTCAAATTAAGAACATTAGGGTAGATTCTAGTATTTATTGTATATATAGAAGCTAATGGGCAATAAGTAAGTCACTTTTAATTTGAATATCGTGCGGTTAAAATCGGCAACAGTCAATGGATCTTATAGTGTACTTTTTTATTGTGTAAAGATATAAAACAATTAAAGAATCCACAAACGCTTTCATATTACAAAATGTCAAGGATTTGTAACAAATCTCTAAATTTGTTTTGTTAGGTATGTGGCGATCTAACTTTAAGTACTCAACGGGAGACAATATCTTCCAAGCTTAAAGATGCTTATTGCCGTTATTTTGGGTTTCCTATCGATGATAGAGATAAAAATTGGCTGCCGCAAATATGTTGTAGTAGCTGTGGTAAGTCTTTAAGAGGTTGGTTAAAAGGAAGTCATAAGTCTGTATGAAACCGTTTATAAAGCCAGCGATTTGGAGTGAACCACAAAATCATCAAAATGATTGCTACTTTTGCCATACTAAAACACGTGGGTTTACGAAAAAAACAAAAAATAATGTTACATATCCAAATTCTTCATGCGTCAAACGACCAGTTTTCCAGTTTACAAGTAAATTTTTACCTCCATTGCCTCCTACAGACGATGAAGAAGATGGGCTTTCTGCAGCAACTGAATCCACTTACGCCACAATGGGTGTTTCTTCGCATTCATTTGGAAGTCCAACGAGTACACCTTATTTTCCGAATTAAACTGATATGAATAACTTTGTTTGTAAATCAAGGCTTTAAAAAAACCAAGTCTGAGCTTCTTGCATCCCAATGGAAAGAATGGAGTTTGGTGCAAACGGATGTTAACGTCTCTTACTTTCGAAATAAAATGCAGCCTTTTTTAATATATTTCAGCAAAGAGAAAGGTTTGATATTTTACGATAATGCTGATGGACTTTTGCCTCAACTGTGTTTCAGTCATAAATCTCAGGATTGGCGGCTTGTTATTGATTCATCCAAGACAAGTTTAAAAGCCGTTTTACTTCACAATGGCAACAAATTTCCATTGGTCCCACTCGCGTATGCAAGAAATATGAAAGAAAACTATTGTAGCATGAAGATGATACTACAAAAATTTTTATATTCTCATTACTCATGGAACGTATGTGCAGATTTGAAAGTCGTAGCAATGTAAAATGGATTGCAAAGTGGATATACTAAGTTTTATTGCTTCTTATGTAAATGGGATAGCCGCGCAAAAGAAAAACACTACAATGCTAAAATTTGACCGAAAAGAGTAAATTTTATTCCAGGAAAAAAAATGTAGCAGAAGAGCCTTAAAAACAAAAGGAACAAACTCTTCTCTTCATATAAAGCTAGGCCTAATGAAAAATTTTGTCAAGGCAATGAACAAGGATGGTGAAGCCTTTCTATACATTAAGAGCGAATTTCCTAGAATCAGAGATGCTAAAGTTAAAGCAGGTATTTTTGTAAGGTCCACCAATACGACAGCTTATGAAGGACGAGGTCTTCAGAACGAAATTTAATGATGTAGAAGAAAGAGCATGGACAGCTTAAGCTACTTTTTTATGTGTTTCCTTAATAAAAATTAATAATTATTAACAAAAATGTTGTGTTATTTTAAGTAAAATAGCCTGTAAATATTTTAATTTTTTATTGAAATTTGAAATTTTGCTTGTATATGTTTTAGTTGTACGAAAATAGATAGAAGTAAAAAGTTGTCATTCATTGATGCTACAAGGCGCTTTAGTGCGCCCACTCTGACGTTGTTTGCTGCATTACACATATTTGGTCAATATTGGGTACCTGCGGTAAATTGACAATAAAATCCACTTTTTTAAGCCGATTTTTATGGTTTATAGCTTTTTTTATTTTCAAGACAAGTAGCTCTCAGAAAAAAGTTTAAAATGTTGAATAGTTGCCTTAAATTTTTTTTAATTCCATTTTTAAATTGAAAAATATGACGAATTTTGCACGAAAAAATTTTTTTTTCTCCATTTATTTCTAAATAACTCCAAAACGAAAAGAGATAGGGGAAAATTATATTCCATTGAAATAAAAACAATTTTGTTACACATTTTCTGGTGTTTTATTTTTGAAAAGCGAATGACTGGTTCTCGAGTTAGGATTAAATATGTGTCCGTACCCGACTAATTTAGGGGGAAAATTTGCCACGCCCATAAAAAAAAATCCCGATCTGATGGAAAAAAACCGACAACGGATTTGAGTTCAGTGCGTCAAAATCCATATAGTCCACATAGTTTTATTAAATGGAGGATTTTGCTGCAGAGCAGTGTAATCAAAGTGATAAGTGTAATAAGTAAAGTGATATTAAAGCAATCTCTGAGTGTGTTTAAGTAAATAAAGTGCTCTTAATTTTATAACGAATTTCAACTGTTTTTAATTGCAATAAAAGAACTCAAAAGATTTATTTAAAGGAAATAATCCAACGTTTATAAAAGGCATAAACGTAACAATATATTCTCAATGGCCATTGTCGATGTGGTCCTCATGGCGCCGCAAATACTAATGCAGCACTGTCTCTGAATCTTTTGAAGAGGTTTTATATTCACCTTCTTCTCTAAGGATGTCCACCACACTAACGAAGCATACGCAAATTGTAGGTCAGGAACGTTTTGGTCAACCTTGAAAACGCGTCGTCGTAGGTCGTCCCTACCTCTTCTTTTGTGTAGTTGGTTTTTACTGTTTTCTATCAAGCGCGCTGTTTCCATTAGTTTGATATCAATTTTGCTCGCGTTTTTTCGAATCCAGCTTTATTTTCTGAAATTATTAATTGTGAATAATAAAAAATGCTCATTTATAATTCTTTAAAATCGTGAATATCACTCTGTTAGTACGAAAATTTTTTCACATTACCTTATTATGTGATTCGCGAAAATAATTTAAAACTCATAACATTCTTACTATTTGTTTTAGGACGAAATGTTGGACGAATTCGAAAAAGTAGATTTACTTTATCGCTTCCCTGATGACGAGGATGACGACGATCACTTCTGAGAATTCTCGGATAGTGACTCTGAAGATGATACCGATAATATGTACCTTGAAAAATGTGATCTTGATTTACGCGAAGAAAACTTAGTTGCTCGACTGTATGGTTCAAAAATACCTCCGTGTTGTTCAATCAATCGTTTATTCGGAGTTTTCAAATCAAAATATGCCCAAACTAAAGCTTCGTACACACGGTTGTCAGATCGTACAATATTGTGTGAAAAATTGGTAGCAAATACCTTACAACCGTGTGAACTGGCAATTTTTGCATAACAATGTTGGCAGAAAAGTCATTGTCATACCATTGATAGACGGCAACCTGACAACAATATTGTCAGATATATTGCAATCGTCTGAACAACCTTCATCGTTATTGTCAGACCATTGAAACATGTTGTCAGATAATTTTATATTGGCAGATGTACAAGTTTTGTGCATATGACAATGGCGTCATTGTCATACAAGTTAGTGATGTCAGATGTATAAAATGTTGCTTTTAGTATTGTTGAATAGAATGTTGTTTTTAGGAATTTTCTTGTACTTTCTATTATATTTATACATAAAAACAATTAAGAACGTTATATTCGACCATGACTAATCTACTATATATGTCACCAGCACTCGCTTGAATTATGCAGATATTAACTTTATCATAATTTACAAAGAAAAGTTGATAGCAAAAATATACATACATATGTTTGTAGTATATGCATAAATATATATAAACACTATAATCATAGACGTCTATACATACATATACAAACTACATAATCTCGGACTTCTATACGTTCATACATACTTGCATATACGAAATAATACATGCTAACTATGCCTTTTCATTTGATACCAATATTGTAGAGAGTAAAATTTTAATTATTAAAATATAATTATATTTATTGATTTATCCTCTTAAGACCTGAATAAGAACAAATTAATTTTTTTCGGTTTTTATATATTTATTTTACTTTTTAGGATAAAAATATAACAATTATTTGTTATTTTATTATTTTTTTTTTATTAGGAGTAATGGAAAAAAGTGGTGCACATATGTGCACCTCAGCTCCTAACATATATTTAACAACTGTCAAAATGCTTAACGGTATGGTAATTTTCAAAACAGTTATTTTTTAAAATACATAGATATACAAAAATTTATAAAGCAAGTGAATCCAACCAACAAGTTCAGTTCAAAAATAAATGTTTTTTACTCATGATCATGGCCTACTAGAAATTTTTTTAAACGTTAAAACAAAATTTAAAAATAATGAGTGCAATTTGGTTTTGATGCCTGCTATTCATTTTTAGTAAAGCCTATAATCATATAAAATGCAACAAAAGTAAAAAAGCCACATCAAGATGGCATTGCTTGAAAAATTGAGTTATAACTAAAGGTACACATATGTGTACCTGCGGTCTTAAGAGGTTATAGCGTAATCTATTTTACTATTCAAGCCCTTTTATTTAATACCCATATTGAATTACAAATATGTAATTCGCCCTTTTGTGTTGGACGCCATCTTAAATAAAGAATTTTTGTTAGGTTAGGGTCAAGCCCTTTCATTTGATACCACTATTGATGGCGGTAAATTTTTAATTACAAAAATCATCTGATGTATACAAATTTGTTCGTTATTTTGTCATGGCGTTCATCTTGATTTTTATAGGTTATACATTATATTCTGTATTCTACTTGTCAGTTCCTTTAATTTGATCCCAATATTGCAGGGGGTTAATAAGATAAATTTTTAATAACTAAAATTCACTCATTATACAAATTTGTTCGTCATTCTGTCATGACGGCCATCTTGAATTTGAACCTTTTTCATAATTTTTTTACATAAATTGTATACTAGGAAAAATTTAGGAGATTTTTTTAAAAACGTGGGAATTTTAAGTATGCATCTTCATATGGCATCACTGCAAAACGCTCTTTCAATGCAACAGCTGTTGTGCAAAAAAAAATTGTTAATTTTCTTGCGTGTTTCTTGTTTCAGTTTAGATTTGTTTCAATAAGTGGAGAACAAAATGAAAATAATAAAAATTATTGTAAATATGAAGAGGACGGTACAGAGTATTCCATTTTTAAATTTGTGAAAGTTTTTCTAGATCCCCAGACGCTATCGGAATCTAAGATTGTAAAAAAAAAACATGACCAAAGCAATTTCTGACAACAGATCTGCCAATTTTTTTTATACCGTCATCTGACAACCGTCTAAACTTACAATTTTTTGTCGGACAACATCGTCAGATAATGTTATTGTCAGAACAACATCTGCCAATAAAATTGTCAGCTTTTCTGACAAAAGTCTTACAACCGTCAGAACTGACAATTTACCTTATGGAAGCAATTCTTCATTGTCATTCCATTGTTAGCATATGTTTAGGTGTAGCAATTAAGTAAAATCTGACAACCGTCTGTACAGAGCTTAATGTCGACTGCTTCATGAATGTAGTTGATTGTGTTAGAAAATCATCTCGTAATAGATTTAATGTTCCTGTACCTATTCGACTTCCAAACTCAAGTGAGCCTGTTGTTGAGTGGAGAAAATGGGACGAATACTTCTCCACTAAATATAAAACTTTAGTTGGAATATCGAGGTACATATCATCACTTTGTATTTATTGCTCAGTCACCAGTGCAATGTAAACTGTTTGCGAATTCAGCCAGCATAAATGAAAACAAACATCTGAGTAACAATACCAGTTTCGATGACAAACCAATTATAATTCCGTCACTTGTATAAAGAGATCCGGGGTTTATGTTTTGACGATTCAAAAAAAGATTCGGTTGCTCCTCTTTCTTTGGTCTCTGGAAATGGACCACTTTTGGGGTATGGGATCGGTCTCATTCGATGCTCAGATGTTGTCCACATCAAAAAAAAAAAAAGTTAAAATTGTTTTTTTTACCTTAGATCCCTTTTCTCTATGCGCTGTCACATATAGTGAAATAAAATCACTCGGAATTGCCATTGTAGTGTTATTGTTTATAACAACAATTTCATGGCAATTCCGAGTGATTTAATTTCACGCGTAATGTTGAACACAGGCGATAGTGTTATCTCTCCACAAATGTTTCAATAGCTGTTACACTAATGGATTAAATTATTAAAAGCATTAAAACTATCAAAAAGTAGAATGCACATGCATACACACTACTATATATGCGCTCGTGCATTTTATATCTATATAAAACAATAACGTATAGATATAAAAAACCAATACAAATTTGCTGTTTCTGTGCACCGGGTAAGCTGCTAGTATTTAATAAAAATAAAAGAAATTCATGTTATCGGTAATTAAAGAAATGCTCAGTTAAATTTTTTGAAATACAAAAAAAAAAGAAAATCAGTTTTAGCAATAATATTATTATCTTAAAAAAAATACCTCCTATCCTCTATACAAAATTTCTTATCCGAATTACATTAAAAATTTCGTAAGCAGGCAACACTTTTCCCTCTATTGATATATTTAATAAAAAACAAGTAAGAGCGCTACATTCGGCCGTGCCGAATCTTATATACCCTTCACAACGTGTAGTCATGCAATAACAGTAGTTTGTGTCACCATTCATCCCATATGAAGTACGTACATACATATAAAAACATACATATATAAAAACATCCCATTGTAAAATTATAAATTCACGTCTGTATGTTAAAAAAAAAAAAACAAAAAAAAAATAAAATAAAATAAAAAAAAATTTAAAAAAAAATTTTAAAAAAAAATTTAAAAAAAAAATTTAAAAAAAAATTAAAAAAAAAATTATTATATATATAATATATATAAAACAAAAATAAAATAAAAAAAAAATTAAAAAAAAAATATTAATAAAAATATAAATAATATACTATATTATTATAATAATAATATATTATTCTTAATAAAAAATAAAAAAAAAATAAAAAAAAATTAAAAAAAAAAAATTTTAAAAAAATTGAAAAAAAAATTTTGTTTGGCTCAGCTGGGATTCGATGCCACGTTTTCTCTAACCAGTATACACGTTTGTATGTATGTATGTTGTTGTTGTAATGTTGTTTTTGTGAAAAAAAAATCGAGGTGGTCGTGGGTTTTTGCTCATATCTCAGTTGTTTATGTACAAATGTTTCTGATTTTCAATAGCCATCTACTCCCGAATATTACTGATATTTTAATACCTTACTCGGGTCCAACCTATGTCGGGGGGCTTCAAAAAGTTGATTTCAACATACACACGGACAGACGGACAGACTGACAGAGCTTAATCGACTCCCCTATTCATAAGCTTTCAGAAAATATATACTTTATGGGGTCGGAAATGAAAATTGTAGAAATTTCAAACGGAATGACAAACCTATATATACCATTTTTCACTGTGTGAAGGGTATAATAAACTGGTACAACACAGTAAACGTCTATTGTGTAATGTGAGTATTTATTGCTGTTTTGAGTAATTATGCTAATGATTTACATTACAAACAACATATGACTGAATGCCAAAAATGATGAAGGAGAAGTGTTCATTGTGTTTCAAAGAGAGCAAAACACAGTACTCACATTCAACAGTATGTATGACGCAGCAAGCACGCTTCATTTTGAGAATTAATGCACAATTTTGCGATTTGGTGGCATTCATGCAGGACTGTAGCGCATAATAAAACACTTCAGTGCTGAAACAACAAGGAAATATGTAGTAGTTGCAGGTTAACTGGTAGCAATAATACTAGTGGATGCAAAACATGTAGCGAAAGTAGTTACTGATGTGTGAGAATCTTAAAACCTCCCTGAAGGAAACCTGGGGACAAGTGTCTCCAAGTCACCAGTTTTGTCGACTATTGTGGTGACTTCTTGGCGACATTGTCAACAAAGTGTCTAAATTTTTTTTTAATTTTCTTTGATGAGAAAAAATATGTATACACAATAAATAAGAGCTCTAATTAAATGAAATATACCTAGTTTACTTTAAATATTTAATATTTAATGAATTCCTTAATTTTTTTTAATAAAACATCATATTTTAACAAAAGTTTCATTAACGACGTCTATTCCAGACAAGTATCAAAATGTAGACTAGAATTACTTAAATGCACTATTGAATCTATGGTGACAATGTCTACATATGGTCCCAAAAGAACTACCTACTCAGTAGTACCAGTGTCAGTAGTAGATTTCCAATGACACGCACATGGAAAATGTCTATAGTAAAAAACCATTGTCGGGGGTATAATAAGTCAGTAGTACTGGTGACAGTGTCAATAGTGAATCAGTACTGATTCACTAGTGACATTTCCTACAGGGCTTTGATACACAAAACCTGTACGAACATATACAAACAACAAGTCAAACTCTTGCACCAAAAATAGAACACACACATATAAACGGAAGTTTAAACTGTAACTTAAAGAATGTTACAACATTTTCTGTAAATATTTTGCAAACGAAAAAAAAAACTGGCAAAATTATAGCTGCAGTGTCAGTG
The DNA here is from genome assembly GCA_941918925.1 of Phyto melanocephala. Lineage (NCBI taxonomy): Eukaryota > Metazoa > Arthropoda > Insecta > Diptera > Rhinophoridae > Phyto > Phyto melanocephala. Next base: position 44,855,466 of record OW799233.1, on the reverse strand, counting down.
AAAAAAAGAAATAAAAAGAAAAAAAATACAAGCTCTTAAGTACGCAAAACTGATATCAATAATGAAAATATACTAGCGAATAAGGTTCACTATAATGGTGGATGATGACGACGGTTATATTGATGATGAAAATGATACGATTGTTGATAATTGATTATAATCAATGAAGGTAATTGTTAGCGTTTGTGTGTATAGAATAGATGTAGATGATGGCTTATTTTGTCTATGGATACCCGTTGGCGAATGTCGTCAAGGTTCATCCTGACAAACGCTGACAATGTTAAGTCATCGATAACAAATACTGATTTTTTTCTTTAGCGTCATAAATGAATTTTCAAAGTAAATGTCCAAACACTCATAGATGGCTTCAGTTGATTTTGTCTCGTAGGCCTCCGCGTATTAATGTGGCCTAACAGACAATATCATCACGATTTATTGGCACACAGCCTGCAAAATAGTACGACAATGTTTGAATCAGACAAGTCTGACAAATATCGGACACTTCGTACAGATTTCTGTCAGACATATCTGTGAAATTTGCTGTACGACGTGTCTGATAGATTTTTGACTGATTTCGTACAGATGTGTCGGAAGGATTTTATTTATTTCTTTTTACCGACATGTCTGATATACATATTTCTCATTGATTTCGTTCCGATTAATCCCTTTAATTTTTAGTATATTTAGTTTTTTTTTACAATCGTGTAAAGTTACAAACAAAAGTAAAATTTAAATTTATATAATTATTTTCAGTTGCTAAGTTCTCTAAAAGACAACAAATTATTAAGTCAGATATTTCAAAGTAAATAATAGTAATTAAGAAACAAATAGTTAAAATGAAATAAACAATAACAAAATTAACAAATAAACAAAGTTTTAAAAAAACAAATACTTAAAAGAATTTTTTAATATTTAAAATAACAATATTTTTTTTAATATTTAAATAACAATTACAATGTTATTTAAATAATAAAAAAAATAAAATTATACAATAACAAATTTAAAAAACGGAGTTTCATTTGGCTTCTGTGAGAATTTTTTGCGAATTTTATTAGAAATTCTTTAATGTTTCTGTAAGAAACCTGTACGAATGTCGCATAATAAATCTAAATATCCCCTGCATTTTCTATCCAATTTCTATCAAAATTATATCAGACAGAAAACTCAGAATGTTCCACGACATGCCTGTCATAATTCATGTCTGACAGAATTCGTATAGAATTCTTACTTGTTTGCCGACATTTCCTATAGACATCTGAGAGATTTCGAACAATTTTGCAAGCTGAGAATATACTGTTATTAATTCATAATAGATAATATCGCTAAGCGGGTAACTGCTATTGATTTATAATAGATAATATCGCAAAGGTTTAACTTTCATAAGTATAGTGACTCCTTAGGTAGGTAAGGCTGGTGCAAAGTTACCCTCACATCCTTACCCGGAGGCCATTACGGTCCATTGTGACGCCTTAACATAGAATAAAGAGAAAAATAGAATAAGAATAGTAATAGTTAGAATAGAAGAGAAAGAGAGGCGTGTTTGCTTTAAATATTAAAAAGAGAACTCAACAAGGTTTTTGTTTGTGTCACATTGGCTCTACACCATAGATGCGCAAAAATGTAGCCGTATTGGTGAGATAATTTTAAAGTACAGTGCTATGAAAAAGTAAGCTCACAGAATTTTATCAAAATTAAATCACAAAAAATTATTTTTTAAAAATGTAAAATAATGCAGTTCACGCCGAATTTGGTATGTTTTAGTTAAAAGAAAAAAAAGCGTAAAGATTTCCACAAAAATTTATTACGAAAAACTGTTCAAAACTAATAAAAATGCAGTAAATACTGAACTTGTAATTTTTTACTTGTTGAAATAGAAAATTTTCAATAAATTTTTTAGTTTTAAATTTGACTTTTTTAAAATAAAATATTTTTCTAATTCCTTTATAATTTTTTTTACGCATTGTATTTTAATAAATATCAACACAGCCGATAAACATGCGCACTGGTCGCTGCTTCATGGACGACTAAATTAAAGGAAATAAAAGTAAATGACGTGGTGTTGCAAACAATTATTTCATGAAATGGGCACCTATGCTATATACCCAGAAAACAGAAAATCACATTCATTGCCAATCGAATGGCTCAGTTCCTGCTATAAATTTGTGATTATAAATTTCTATTTATTGCAACAATCATAATTTATTAAAGCTGACTACATATTTATATTCCGAAACGAAATTCTGTAGATACAAAAGAAAAACTTTATTATCACAACTAAACTATGCGGCACTCACAACCGATACTGTTGTGTCTGTGTAAAAGACTTAAGTGATGCATCTATATTTGTAAAATGCTTTAGCTCTGTAAAACTTTTTCAAACTTACATTTTTCAATCATTAATTATGTTATGCAGTTTATGTTCAAGTGACTTAATTTTCATTTAAATATGAATAGGCTTTTTACATTCTTATTTTACACTTACCTCTAAATTTACATTCTGGTATCATTTCATCGCTATGATCGTCACAATCAGAGTCACCGTCACAGAGGAAACGTACCGGTATACATTTACCACTGTCGCATTGAAATTGTTTTTCACTGCATTTTGATGTGAGATTTCCTGGAAATTAAAGAAACAGATATGAATATGTGTAAAATACTTTTAAATGTAAAACTTTAAAATCATTCCTAGTTGAGAGCCTGCATTACTGAACCACTTTTGTTAATACAAATTGTTATTTTTATTATTGCATATTGCAATCAATACAAAAAATACATTTAAAATACAACTTGACTTCTTGGTACTTAACAGCTAATAATCAGTTGTGCTTATAATAGAAGAAAAATTTTAAATATTTTTTTAAAAATATTTTGTCATGTAAAGGTTGTTTGTTGAAAGGAGGAGAATTTTTAATTGAAATAAAACACTATGACATCAACTTTTAAATACAACTTCAACCATGTTGCGGCCACGACTAACGCATGACCATCGAAATAAGTATGTCTCTATGCCGCTCACAGTTGACTGCATCGATCTGACCATCGTTATCTGTGAAGATACAGGGTGTCCGCCAGGATGGTGTACTTCTTTGTTTTGCCGCCATTTTGGTAAACATTAGTCTTGACAGTTCATATTTGGCAGTCGTGAAGTAGAGAAGTGGGAAATTTATTATGAAAAAATATTTTGAAAACCAACGTGTTTTAATCGCTAAGACATTTTATCAAAATCAATCATCGATTACTGTGACGATGAGAAAATGAATTTTTTTTTGAGAAACAACGTGCCAACAATCGTGTAGTAAATGATTTCAAAGAAAGAGGGACTGTAGCTGAAAGGCCCAAGCATGGACCACAATGTACTGCAAGATCGGCCGAAAACATTACTGCTGTTTAAGAAAGTGTTAAAAACAATCCATCAATCTCAATTCGACGCCGTGTTCAGGAGCGTGGTTTTTTAAAGAACAACTTTGGCCACAATTTTGCACAAAGATATGCATTTGTTTCCATTTAAAATTCAGTTGACACAAGAGCTTCTTACAGAAGACCATTTACGCCGCCGTACATATGCCAATAGGATGTTACAGCTCACCCAGGAAACCACCAGCTCATATAGCTTTGTCATTCCGTTTGTTATTTCTATAATTATTATTTCCGAACCCATAAATTCGCCATGTTCGACTGTCCGTCTGCCCGTGTGTTGGTTTAAATCGACTTTAAGAAGCCCCCACATGTTACTCAGATCTGTATCTTTGGCAAATATCTGGGAATGAATTGCTACTGAACTCCAGCATAATCGCCCCATAACTTTTGGATATAAGCAAATAAACACGACTGCCTCTGTTTTATTTGTACCAAGAAAATCAAAATTGTTAAGCCCTATGTTAATTTATACAAACTTTTGTTACTGTTTATAGGTACGATATGCCTCTAAGGATATTACTAAAAAAAATCGGTAACTAACCGACTAACCGACAAAGTTATAGGAAATTGTAAACATCTGGAGATAATATGGATACCAAGCCATCACGGGTTGATTGGAAACGAAAAAGCCGACAAATTATCTAAAATGGGAGCTCTTCTGAGTACTATAACTTTGGACAACGCCAAACCCCTTAAACGATTTAAGGATGAACTTAAACGTTGGGCAATGGAGGAACATGGCAAAGCACTGATGTCGGTAAGGTGACAAGAACACTATGGGGTGACCCAAATCTTGGGAAATCAAAGGAGATTCTGAGACTAAGTAGACCTACACTTAGGAAACTAACCAGTGTAATTACAGGTCATACGGAGTCGAAAACTCATCTAGCTCGCATGAGATTATCTGAGGAGACAACATGTAGAGCATGCGAGGAAGAGGATATGACTTTGGTACACTACCTCTGTCACTGTCCTGCGTTTGGGCATATTAGGCACGAAAGTTTTACAGTGGATACTATGCCGAACTTGAAATACCTGGTGAACCTGAACTGGAGATCCATAAGGGGTTACATTGAGGGGACTGGGTTCTTGGACTAGTCCGTTATTTTTGTGAAAATATGTTTATGGTTTTGTTTGGGAATTCCGATTTCCATATGGAGCGCACAACATGCCAACTGGGCATAAGTGCATACCTGTCATGGGTTTGGGCTTTTATACCCCACCTTTCAACCTAACCTATCCTATAGGAAAAAATAATTTTAAAAAATTTATGTATTTTATAACATATCGAAATAATAAAGCTCCAAATGAATTTTTCGACATACTTAGGCCACCAGAATACAAACCGTAGTTTTGAAAATAACTGGTGAGAAAAACTGATAAATCGGTTTGAAACTATCTGAGATATAGGCACAAAAATACAAATATTTCGTTGTTTCAGTTTTAGGAATCAAAAAATGAGGCTTGACTAGCAAAATATAATGCACTTTTCACAATATGGCATTCTAAACAAAATGTCGGATAATTGCTTTTTCAAACCCCTTCCTTATGGGTATTAAACAAAAGAGCTTGACCGGGGGAATAAAGTAGAAAAGTAAAATCTATAAAATAGTGGATATATGGATCATGTACCACCACAATAGTGGTATCAAATGAGCAGGTTTGACTAGTAGAATACCGTAAACTATAGAAAAGTTAAAATCCAAAATGGCGCCCTAAACAAAATGAAGGAAATTTTTTTTCTCAAACCTTTCAATATGGTTATCAACTAAAAGGGCTTGACTAGTATAATACAGTTAACTACACAGAGAAAACAGTATCGGTTGTGAGTACCGCAATAGTTGCCAATCGCATAGTTTAGTTGTGATAATAAAGTTTTTCTTTTGTATCTACCAAATATCGTTTCGGCATATAAATATGTAGTCAGCACAAGTAAATTATGATTCTTGCAATAGAAATTTTATAATCACAAATGAAATGTTTGATTGCAGGAACTGAACCATTCGATTGGCAATGAATGTGATTTTCTATTTTCTGGGTGTATATAAAAATTCGCAACTAAAGGTGGCGTCAAAATGGCGTTAAATCTCAAATCATAGCTACGCTACAATGAGATCACTTTTCCTATGTACACAAAGGTGAAAGGTATTATCAGATTCGGTGCAGCCAACGCCTTGAGGATTATCATCGTTGAAAATGCAGTAATTCTGTTCTTTTACATTGACCATTTAAACGAAAGTGTACCTAAGATTGATAAATGAAACTAAATTAAACGAAACATAACGAATGTTGAAATGGATACACCTTTTTCTGGCTTAAGCCTATTTGAAATAACTTGGTAAACCAATCAAACCTCAAAACAATCGAGAACACTCAAATCAAATTCACAGAAAACAGTGCTGCTGCCAACTTCATGCTTTATACAAACAAAGCAATATCTTCAGTTATAAGTAAAAAAAAATTGCCTGTGTAATAGAGCTACTTCTTCTACAGTTCAATGTCAAAAATTTATCCGAGTATACACCGTTTTAGACATCAAAATGTTGTCTTTGTAGCAAAACAATTTCGTATATTTGAGACTAAAAAGTTATCATTCACTACCTGAGTAATTTCTTCACATTTAAATACCTTCGTCTGTAACGCAGTGCATCTTCTGTTCTATACAGAAAAATAGACTATGTCACAGAACAATTTTCGCCCTACATAGAAAGGTTGTGTATGACGCAAGGCAAATTGTTCTATTGTTAATATACAAACTGCCTTTGTCAATGGACCAATTTTCTCTGTTAAAAAAGTTAAATATATCTTAGAGCAATTTCTTCCTGTTTTGCCCACAAAAATATTGTCTGAGACATAGAGCAACTTTTCGTCTATGTACAGAAACGTTTTTTGTAATGCAACTTTTGTTGCCTTGAATTTTGACTAATATTTGTTGTTCACTGAATTAGATAGAAATTAAAGAAACAGAATGAAATTTGTTGTACTCATCTTGCTATTGTTTAAATTTAATATTTATTTTATACTTTTTTTTTACATTTTAAAACTTTTTTTATTTATTTGTTTTTTATTTGTGTGTTCTTTTCAAGCAAAAGATAATTTCTTTTTGGCACAAACAAGCTATTTGGTTTACGACCATATAAATATTCAAATTAAAAGTTTATTAAAACAATTTTTTTGTTGCCTTCTCATATGAAATAAAAAAAAATATTTAATAAAAGAAAACTTTTTGGTAGGTTGTTTGTTGTATCTGTTTTTCATGAGATTTTAATGATCATGCTGAAGGGGGAAAAACAGCAAAAAAAAATAATACAAACAATACGCACAACAAATATTTGACTTTGATTTATCACAAAGAGTTTTGCAAAAAAATTTATTAAAAGAAATTTAATATGTAGGTTTTACAAAGATGAAAGCTTTTTGTGTCTTTGCATAATTCCTGTTGAAGTGGCAGGTATATTTCTGTTCTTGTTGTCTCTCCATACGTCCATACGTTTAATGGTAATTTTAAACAACTCACAATTTTCCAAATTAAACTAATTTTCATTGCAATTGCCATTGTCATCGTCATCTTTCCTTCTCTCTAGCCATTTCACACAAAGTGTGTAAAATTTTTTCCCACCACTACCACCTTTTGATGGCAGCATTTTGTAAAAAGAAAGCCCACATTTTTTCTAAACTTAGTGGAGATTTTCTACAAGTTTACTTCCGTTTTGTCACTTCCGGCTTGACGCCGGTTTAAATTGACAGTTTAATAACCAACGTGACTAGAATACACATACACACTTAAGGCACAAGCCAGAAACAAAATATAGAACACGAACAAAAACATAAATGTCAACTTAAATCGAACATTTTGTGTGTCCAAAAACAAAATCCGAAATGGAAAATTAAGACTGCAAAGAGAAACACGAAACACAAATAACTTTTTGCCTGCACAGAGCAAAGAAATGTTGCCTTTGCAAAAGTGCCGCTACTTGTGGACGAAAGAGTAGTGCATATGCTACATAGCAAACTTTTTATGTAGGCGAAAACTTAAAGCCGTCGAAGAAGTAATTAATTGTATGCGAAACAAACTAAGCTCATTTCTAGAGTCAAACTTTATCAACGGCAACTTTTTGTCTAGAGCAACATTCGTTGTACAAAAATCGCTTTATTTTACAGAGCAATTTTTGTTTTTTGTATGTCACTCAACAAGTTTTTGGCTGGCAAAATAAACCCCATTTGTTGGCTAGACACAAGAGTTGCAGAAGAATGTTTAAACCAAATTTTAGGCCTTCCCATGCATACAATTTAATCTAGGGCAACCTTTTTTCTAGATACAAAAAAAAAATTCGTTTAATGTTTTTATTACATCACTTTTTTGTTGTCTGTTTCACTGGGTTGCTTTGTTACACAGAAATAGTTATCTACGTTACTACAACAATTTTTGTTCTAGCCAGAAAAGTTATGAATAAAATTAAGTGTCTTATACAGCAGTAGTTTGTAATTTGAAACAACTCAATGTTTAGATTTAAGAAAGAAACTATTGCTCTATATGGAAGCAACTTTATATGCAGGCATTAGTTGCCTGTATTATTCAGTAACTTTTTGTGTTTTTCAAAGTTAATTAGTTTAAATTAAACGAAAACTTTTGAATTTTTACTGAATTGCTATCTGGCCAAGATTTTAATTTTTTTTTTGTTATCTAGACCTTAAGTTTTCTCTACCCAGCTTTATTCAGATGCCACATTTCAAATTGCTTGAAATTAGTAGCAACAACAGCGTGTAATATCCGTATGTGTAAGAGATGTGTGTTTTGGAAGAACATCAATCTAAAGTTTCCAGTTAAACGAAACCCTTTTGTCCTTCTATTTTTTTGTTCTTCCATTCTATTGAAAATATTTGTTTAACGAATTATTTTTCTTTGCCATCTTCCTCTTACAAAGTTTTTAAGGATTTTTTCGTTCTGTTCCTCAACAACAAAAAAAAACACACACTTTTAAACATCTTTGACATATGATGTCATATTGATGCTAAAACAATGAGGAAAGAAGATTAAATAGAAACGAAATCTGTTGGCAAATATTGCTAGTTTTGGACGAAAGAAGTGAAAAACTAGAAGAAAAACAAGTAAGAGCGCTATATTCGGCTGTGCCGAATCTTATATACCCTTCACAACGTGTAGTCATGAAATAACAGTAGTTTGTATCACAATTCCATATGATATACGTACATACATATAAAAACCATACATATATAAAAACATCCACATTGTAAAATTATAAATTTACGTATGTATGTTAAAAAAAAAAAATAAAAAAAAATTAAAAAAAAAATTTAAAAAAAAAAATTAAAAAAAAAAATTAAAAAAAATTAAAAAAAAAAATTAAAAAAAAAATAATAATAAAAATATAAATAATATATTAAATAAAAATTAAAAAAAAAATAAAAAAAAAAAATTTTTGGCTCAGCTGGGATTCAATGCCACGTTTTCTCTAACCAGTATACACGTTTGTATGTATGTATGTTGTTGTTGTAATGTTGTTTTTGTGAAAAAAAAAATCGAGGTGGTCGTGGGTTTTTGCTCATATCTCAGTTGTTTATGTACCGATGTTTCTGATTTTCAATACCGATCTACTCCCGAATATTTCCGATATTTTAATACCTCACCCGAGTCCAAGCGATGTCGGGGGGCTTCAAAAAGTTGATTTCAACATACACACGGACAGACGGTCAGACGGACAGACTGACAGGGCTTAATCGACTCCCCTATTCATAAGCTTTCAGAAAATATATACTTTATGGGGTCGGAAATGAAAATTGTAGAAATTTCACACGGAATGACAAACCTATATATACCCTTTTTCACTGTGTGAAGGGTATAAAAATGAGAAAGTTTTAAAGAATATTGTCTGTTTAGTTGTTGTCGTTGTAAAAGGACATCTATAATATGTTGACATATTTTGCTGTTGCTGTCACTTGTTTTAATCAAATTTACAGATAATTTTTTGGTTTTTAATAAATTTATGAAAGTTCTTGTATTTTAATAATAAAAATGACAAGATGTTTAATGTAAATAAAAAGAGAACGAAAAAAATGTCAATATGCTAGACTACATTTCTGTGGCTTGGAGCTAAAAGGGCCAATGTAATTTTTTTGCTCTTTTGAGTTAATCATTGCATTAGATTTGTTTTCTTGCACTATTTCATTATGGTAAAACAGCTTAAGTCATACTTAACCCAGAACAGCTTCATAAACACTGTTGCCATTTCAGCTATTTTCTCGTCAAATCTAGCGATTTTCAAAAATTTTTTGCGGGAAAAAATATGATTTAGCTATTAGCGGGAAATCTAGCGATTTTTGCGATGTTAGTTTTTAACGTGTTTTAAATTCATTTGTTGTATACATTCTTAAAGAGTAGCTACCAATTCATTTGTAAGGCATCATTTATGGCATCTGAAAGCCAAAAACCACGTACATTAAATTCAAAAACCAATTTTATCTTGCAAAGTTTATATAGCTCGAATAATTTGAGTTCTAAGTTTGTGAATTATACAAAAAAACTATTTAAAAATAGCTTGGATGAAATTAGAAATATTGCAAAAAAAACTAATAAGATCAAAAACTTGTGCATGGTTAAGCCATTAAAAGTTTAAGTCCTGGGTAATGCAAGATTAAGAAGACGATACGAAAAGATATTGATGCAAGTGCTTAATGTCAGCAAAATTGTACAAATACAAGTCATCTGCATGAGAGGATTATATTGGAGAAAATTTAAATTAAAAGAAGGCTTCATTTATATCTCAACATACGTCAGTCAATTCAATTTGTCTCCTTAGTGATTTATGTAAAAATGGTTTCGATGGAACGAATGAAACCCGTATTAATAGAACCAAATGCTTAGCGATAAATAAAAATGTTTTAGTGACCCATCTCTTAATGGAAGTTAGAAACGATGTAGCAGGTTCTAAATATAGTGTATTAGGAAATAAATCAATAAACGTTGGTGTCATCAAGTGGTACATAAATTTAAAATAAATATTCTTTTTGATATTCTTAGGTATTTTAATAATTATTTTTAATACCGAAAAACAACAAATTGTGTTTACATTTTTTAGCTTGGCTGAAACGGCCAATGCGAAAGCTTCAACTACGATATATTTAAATCAACATTAAAGAAACTAGATTATAATTTTACATGTGAAAGCGAGAATATAGAGTATTGGCTTTAGACTTTTAGTGAATAAATCCCAAACTGTTTTTAGTATGAATATTATATTATAAATATGTATAACGTAATTAAATAGTAATACTTGATAAACATTATTATTTTGAATTTTAATATAACGTACACATGTACATACCTTCATACAATGTAAATTATGTATTAAAATGTAATTAATAAAAGCTGCCCTCGTAATAAAAATTACTGTACTTTTCTTTTTTTCCTTCTGTCATTATTTAAGAAAAACTTAGCGATAAAACGCTAAATTTTCCGCGCAATAAAAAAAATTGACGAAAACTTGGCTATTTTTTTGTTAAATTTATGCCAGCAATTGAAAAAAAATAAATAATTAGCGATTTATCGCTAAAATTTTGATAATTTTTAATTTTTTGCTATTTTCTAGCTATTTTTCTACTTATTTTAGCGATATTCTTTGAGAAAAAGTTGGCAACAGTGTTCATAAATAAAATGCTGGCCAATGTCACTATGAAAGAACATATAAAAGTTAAACTTCAATTCCAATTTTCTCAAAAGTAAATATTTTGACATTGGCCCTTTTAGCTCCAAGCCACAGATTTAATGTTGATGTGAAGTGAACAAAAGTAATATTAAACGGAAATACTAAGAAAAGGAAAATTATATGTATGAGAAAATTAAATGTCTTATTTATAGCAAATTCTGTTGTGGAAATAATATTATTAGGGCTATAGAGCTACACTTTTGTCCCTTATGTCACAAGGCTATATGTGTTCTAGACAAAAAAACTTATTTGTGTAGAAGAGCAGCAACTATTTTAGTAACAAGAAAAACCTCTCTCACAGAGTAACTTTTGATCGAAACAGATCCACCGATATTTTTATTCCTCATCCATATAATGAAACATTTGTTGCACAACCTTCTCAAATCCCTTTATAAAATTGCATTTCAGTCAACACAGTACTCAGCTTATGAAACTTTTATTTTTTTACACTCTCATATGGCAAACTGCTTAGCGAATGAGAAGAAAAAAAAAGAATTGCATGCTCCTCTTTCACCAACAAACTCACAAGTTTTGCAACAATTGTTCCACAATGTGGACGTCTACTTAAAAAACAAAAACTTTTTAATAAAATTATTTCATAACAAATCATTTTTATATTGGCTAAATACTATGTTCACACACGCGCCTTAATTGTCAACTTATAATATTCTCGCAATTAAGGGCCTTTATTGAGCTCCATTTACCATACTAAAAACTATTTTTAAATTGAGCAATATATACTTAATTGTTTCACTTATTGTCCTAAACTCGAAATACAACTCTTGAGAAGTATGTTCAGTGAGAAGGAAATTCTAAAGGTGGCATTTCCAATGTCAAACATATAAAAATACAAAAAATAAAAAGCAAAGAAAATGGAAAATGGTTGATGGAAATTTTAATAAAATGTTTGAATAAATTCAAATACATACATACATATAAGTATATATATGAGTACAATTGTAAATATATTTTATGAACAGGAAAAAAAACTGAAGAGAAGGAATTATTTGATTTGGTATAAATACATCTTATTTTTACAGCTATCAAATGCTAATGGAGTAAGATAAATTGAGTATGTGTGAACACTTATTTTAATTGCTCAAACATTACTAAATTGAAACAATTTAAAAATAAAATTTTATTAAATTGCAATCATTTAAAGAATATTCTCTAAAACTATTTCCGATATTAGCCAAATGAAATGCATTTTCGAAACCAGCTATAATTTCATCATCAGCACTCTTTATCGGTATACTACTATGTAATTTAAAAGAATATTAATATATAATTATTCCATAACTTAAAGATTATATTATTTTTATTCTGGCTCAAGTTCATTTTTATACAAAATTTCTCATATATTTTCTTTTTCATATACATATGAAGAAATCAGTTTTTATTCTATAACATTTTTTTAGAAACAACTTTTATTCGTAACCATTCAATTATACCAAACACAATTATTTTGCTTTATTTCTTCGATAGTCCTCTTTCAAATCTTTCTCTCTTTAATTTGTCACTTTCCATCAAGCGCGGATCTAGCCTACGCTTAAGGGTGGGAGGCGAATTTTTTTTAAAATATGTTTATGAATATGAAAATGTTTCTGGCTATCAAAACTGTTAATAATTTTGTTTAAGGGAGGTAAATTTTCTTTCCCCGTCCCCTAAGAACTCATGCCTTTTTCGGTGAAATATTTTATTTTCGCTCTAGATGACAAAGTGCATGCGTTAGAAATTGCAATTGAATTGTTATTTTATCTTGTCAAAATAATAATATTCCACATAAATGGCTTGTTATTTGTTTGTTTATTTGTTGCATTTTTATTATTATTAATTAATAGCGATGCCATAGAAACCGATTTGCTCACACAAATTTTGTTTGGACGACATTATAATTGACAATGTTGAAAAGCAATTAAAACAAATAAATTTTTATTATGAGTTTTACATTTACTTTAGGTCTAATAAATAATAAATTGATTGCAAATAATAACAATAGTATGTGTTTGGAAATGTTCAGTTACGACGACAGCCAGCAGCAACAACCTTACACAATATGTTTAGCAGTGATTGTGGGTGGGGTTGTGGATAATGAACTTTTGTATGTATAATTAGAAGGGGTTAACACAGTTAAAGCAACAGTAAAGTGAACATTTATAATAATAATATGTTGCTTCTAAAACTTAATGCTGAATTAATGGCTTAAACTATTTATGTAGTTGTTTTATTTATTGTTAATCGTTTGTTATTCAGAATAACGTACATATTTACCTTTTATGTCATTTGAAAGAAATATTTTGTTTACAAAAAAAGTATTTATTTTTATGTATGTACGTACACAAATATTTTGTACTTCAAAAATTAATATCTCTTTCATTTTTTGTTTTTCAATTTTAAACAAATAAAAGTGTTTTTTATTATTATGTACACAAATGTACTTTGTATTTTTGAAAAAAACTTAAATTCTTGTGTTTTTAATTCCACTTTCTGGTTTTACATATTGCGTATAAACAATCTATTAAAACATGGCGAATAACAGGGAAAGCATTGAGAGACCAAGTTGAGAAGAAACAAATAAGAGTGCTATATTCGGCCGTGCCGAATCTGATAATACCCTTCACCATCATCTACATAGGTATAATTCCACATCGTAGCTTAACCTATATTTCATGTTATACACCATTTTTCCTTTAATTATTTCCGACGCCATCCTTGATTTTGAATTTTTACGTAGTTAACTGTATTCTACTAGTCAAGCCCTTTAATTTGATACCCATATTGATGGGCTTAAAAAAATTTGATCCGCCATTTTGTTTTAGACCCCATCTTAGATTGTACATTTTTTAATAATTTAGTGTATTTTACTGGTCAAGCCCGTTCATTTGATACCAATATTGAGGGGGTTCCAGAAGTTACATTTTAAAATAACAGTTCTAACCCATATATAAATTTATTGTCCGCCATTTTGTTGTGGCGGCCAACATAAATTTTAATTTTTTTATACTGCTTATATTGAGCTAGTGGGGTCCTTTCAAATAATACCAATATTGACTCTCTCGGAAGCTGAAAAAATTTGATTTTAGTTAGTAAATTTGAGTATATGTTTTTTCCAAAAAAATTTTTGCATATAACTTTACCGATTAGAGCACGCTTTATCCAAAAATTTTCATGAATATCTCTAGAGGCTTATTACATCTACAAATAGTAGCCAATTATTCTATGACTGAAAAATTTTAATTTTGGCGGTAAAAATATGGGAAAAAACAGAGGCAGTCGTGGTTTTTTGCTCATATCTCAGAAAGTTATTGGCCGATTTTGCTGAATTTCAAAACCGATTCATTCTCGGATATTTCCAAAAGATACCATACCATACCCAGATCTGAGGAGCATATGGTTGCTTCTTAAAGTTGATTTCAACCAACACACGGACAGACCGTCAGGGCTTAATCGACTCCTCTATTCATAAGCTTTCAGAAAATATATACTTTATGGGATCGGAAATGAAAATTGTAGAAATTACACACGGCATGACAAACCTATATATACCCTTGTGCACCACAGGTGAAGATTATAAAAATAAAATGTTGTTTAATTTTGTTGGTTAATTAAAAAAATAAATAAAGCTGTTGCATGACCTTAGGCTCAAATAATAAAATATTGTTAAAATTATTACACTTGTTAATTACAACAAAATTTGTATCAATATAAGTATAATTATTGTTTCATACGTATTTAACATTTAATCTTTTTGTTAATAATTTTATATAATTTGCAATATTCTGTTATAAACCAACATCGTTTTATATTAACACATACATTTTTTCGCTCAGCTAGGATTCGATGCCACGTTCACTCTGACCAGTATACCACGTTTGTATGTATGTTTTTGTTGTAAACAAAACGAGGTGGTCGTGCTTTTTTTCCTCATATCTCAGTTGTTTACGTACCGACTTTTCTGATTTTCAATACCGAATAATTGGAATATTTTAAAACCTCACGAGTGTCTAGGAGATGTCAGGAGGCTTCTAAAAGTTTATAACAACACGCACACGGACAAAAGGATAGGGCTCAATCAGCTCCTCCTATACTGCTATATACTTTATAAGGTCGGAAATGAAAATTGTAGAAATTTCACACGGAATGACAAACCTATATATCTTTTTTCACTTTTGCGTGGAGGGTATAAAAATAAATAAATAGATAATAGATACTCGTATCCTGATGATGCTACACAAAGAGGTAGCGAAATATCGAAAAAATAATATAAAAAGGAGAACAAATAGTTTTTCATTATTAAAAGACCTAAAGCTTAAAAAAACTATTACATATTTTTTGTTGCTATTTTTCTACTTATTTTAGCGGTTTGGAAAAAAGTTGGCAATATACAGCCTAGATGTGTTATTTATTATGTACAGCATACTTTAAGGGTTATTTTCCTGCATATTACTTAACATTTATGCTCTAAACACATAGACGACAGCAGACAGCAAGCAGCAATATGTCAAAAATAAAATCCATGTGTTTAAATGAAAACTATTATTTTGACTGCAGCACAGCAGCACGACTGCACAACAGCATTTGCTGCTGCTGCCAACTTAGGCTATTTTCTATTTTGACGGGCAGCAATAAACAAATATAGTGTTGCCATTATATATATAAAATTGGCAAAATAAGAACAAGAACTTATTTTTAATGTAAAACATAAAAGAACATTACAAAAATACAAAAAAGAAATCAATTTATGTGTTTTTATTATTTTCGTGATATTATTACATTTTTTTAATAATGTGTGCGTGTGTGTGTGTGTGTGTGTTAGCTATAGACTCCGAAACTGTATAACCGATCGGACTCAAACTTTGGCAAGTTGTTGTACACATACCAGGGAGTGTTTATGGATGGAAAAAAGTGGGCGGGGCCACGCCCATAAAAATTAGTTATCAGTTTTAGCTACTTGCACTTGACCGATTTTTCTGAAATTTTGCACACATATCGAGATGTCATGACTAAATAATTTTGTAATAAGAAAAGTGGGCGGGGCCACGCCCCTAAAAAAGTTTTAATTTTGAGGTACTTGCACTGGACCGATTTTTCTGAAACTTTTCACACATACTGAGCTGTCATAACCATATAATTTTATGATTAGAAAAGTGGGCGGGGCCATGCCCATAAAAAATTAGTTATCAGTTTTAGCAACTTGCACTGGACCGAATTTTCTGAAACTTTGCAGACATACTGAGCTGTCATGACTTTACACTTTCGTCATTAGAAAAGTGGGCAGTGCCACGCCCATTAAAAAAAAGGTATCATTTTGAGGTACTTGCACTGGCCCGATTTTTCTGAAACTTTGCACACATATTGAGTTGTCATGACTATACAGTTTCGTATTTAGAAAAGTGGGCAGTGCCACGCCCATAAAAAAGGTATAATTTTGAGGTACTTACACTGGACCGATTTTTCTGAAACTTTGCACACTTATTGAGCTGTCATGACTATACAGTTTCGGAATTAGAAAAGTGGGCAGTGCCACGCTCATAAAGAAAAAGTTATAGTTTTTAGCCTTGCACTTGATATTCGATTAAAATTTAGAATGCGATTAAAATTCATGAAGGGGCGTAGCAACGCGCGCCGGGATTGGCTAGTTCATTATAAAATACACATCAGCTGATTATTATGTTGTTGCTGTCTTCAAAATAATTATGAAGCTGACTTCAGATCAAAATTTGAAGTTGGCAGCATTTGAAGCCGTGAAGTTGTGAAGTCTGCTGGCGTCTATGTGGTTAGAGCTTAACATTACGTCTTAATTTAAATGTAACGGCCTTTGCGAGAACCTTGTGGAATATTACAAACCGTCACTATGTTGCTATAAATAGTCGAACAACACAGCCAACGTGAACAGTACAACAGTTGAGCACGTTACAAAGTGAGTTTGATAAGAAATGTGTAAAACAATAAGTGAAAAATAATACCGTAGAAACAATATCTGAGCGTGCTTAAATAAATAAAGTGATCTTACTTTTATATTAAATTTTAAGTGTTATTATTTGCAATACAAAAAGAATCCCCAAGTTATTTAAAGAAAATTAACCAACATTTATAAAAGATATCAACGTAACAATATTCACACTTTTTGTATAAAATGTAAATTCTAATAAAGACTTAAACCCCGTTTTATATTCGTTTCGTTTTACATAAAAGGTATATAAACGTTTGTTGGTCTGTTTGTACCACAGATGAATTATAGTTCTGAAAAAAAACTGTCTGCAACACAGGGCAATTTTCTGTTTTGGACCTACCTGATGTTCTGTATCAAAAAGCAACATTTGTTTTATCACAGAACACTATCTTGTATATAAATATATATTCATCACAATACAATTTTTTTATAGACCAAAAACTTAACAGCATTATAGAGCAACTCTTTATAAAGATGTAGAGATATAACAGAGCAACTTCTCTTTTTTAAGAGCTGCTGTTCGATTTGCAAGCAATTTTTGTACAATTTTAATTTGTAGGGAACTTTTTCTCGTACCCAGAAAAGTTTTCTGCACCACAAAGCAAATTTTTTGCGTCCCAGAGCAACTTTTCGTTTAGACAGGAAAGTTGCCATAACAGAACCATTTCTTGTTTAGACAGAAAAATTGCCTGCATTAGAGAAAAACTTTTGGTTTATTAAGGAAACTTGCCTGCAACACAATGCTATTATATGTAGAAATGTTGCATGCATCACAGAGCAATTTTTCCTTTAAACAGAAAAGTTGTTGGTATATCAAAGCGAATTTTTGTGTAGACAGACAAGTTGCTTGCATTACAGATCAACCTTTTTGTTTGCCCAGCAAAGTTGCCTGTATCACTAAGCAATATTTGGTATTGGCAGAAAGGTTGTGTTCGTGACAAAGTAAACTTTTGTTTATACTGAAAAGTTTTCTGCTATAAACAAAAATTTTGTCCGAGTCACAGAGCAATTTTAAATGTTGGTCATGTTAATAAGCAACTGTTGATTCTAGACTGCAATTCTCATATTTGTTACAATTAAAATGTGCATAAATTTAAACATTTTATAGGTCATAATATGATGTGTATAAAATTCACTATCAGGAAAAAAAAATTCAAATTAAAACCATTTTAAATAATTTTCTTTTTTGTTTTTAAATAAATATTTGCACTTTTACCACCAACCTGTCATTGCAATTATTGAAAGGTTTGTTGCAGTTTTACGTTTTTTTTTGTTGCACATAAATAACATTAAATTACATAGCGAATGTGTGTGGATAAGGCATTAAAATTTAATTTGCATTTGAAACAATGACATATTGCAAAATAGGAAAATGTTTAGAATAGCAGAAAAATGAATGAATTTGAATAAATATGAATAATTAAAACAAATATGTATGTCGCTGAAATTAAATATTTTTTAAAACTCAAACTGAAATAAAACCAGGTGAAATGCATAAATGTATGATTTGGACGCGCAAAAAGGGCGGGTAAAAAAAAGAAATATTCAAAAAAATTTTAAATTTTGCAAAGTTAAAAAAAAAAAAATAGTCTCTAGTGCTTACAAAATTGAAAACTTCGTAGTGTATGTGTCACAAAAGCCTCATTTGCATATATAAAGGGTGGTTAAATTTTAAGGGCCGATGTTGAACGTTAACCACATCTAAACGTCAAGTTTTTTTTTCTGCATTTCATTTGACATTTCTCAATCTCAAACTAACTCAATTTGAACCATGGAAAGATACACAATCGATCAACGCGTTAAAGTTATTCAGGATTATTGTGAAAATAGGCGTTCAAATAAAAATGCATATCGAAGAAAATCATCTTTAGTGATGAGGCTTATTTTACCCTCAGTAGATTTTTCACTAAGCAGAATTGCCGCATTTGGGCGCATGATAATCCAAGAGTGATTGTCGAAAAAGCAATGCACCGACAAAGAGTTTGGTGCGGTTTATGGGCTGGCAGGTACTGTAAACGCTGTTCGCTATTGTGAAATGATAACGAACTTTTTATGGCCCGAATTGTAAGACATGAATGTGGACGATATGTGGTTTCAACAGGACGGTGCCACTTGCCACACAGCTAACGAATCAATGGCTCGTTTGCGTGATAAATTCAATGGCCGTGTTATCTCACGTGGTGGCGATGTCAATTGACCAGCAAGATCATGTGATTTGACACCGTTGAACTTCCTTCTTTGGGGTTATTTGAAAGAAAAGATATACGTCGATATGTCAGCAACAATTCAAGAGCTAATGGATGTGATAATTCGGCACATAAACGGCATAAAATCTCATTTATGCCTTAGCGTCATCGACCATCTGATGGAGGTGTGCTGCCGAGGTCGCAGCGTCCATTTGGCCGATATTTACCACTACTATCGTAATAGAAAGAAATGACAATAATTTCCTAAATAATTTGTGTTATACTCAAAATCAGCATCGGCCCCTAAAATTTAACCACCCTTTATATTGTTGTTGGAATATTTTTCTTCCACGGTTAGACCTAGCGAATTGAAGCCGGTTGTATAAATATATTTGCTGTTGAGATGTTATAATTGTGTGCAGAGGTACGAGGCATTTAAACGTTGAAAGATCAGCAAATTTAAAGTGAAAAATTTCTAAGGAATATGTTGAAAATATGGTCACGACTAGAGATGGGTTTAGACCCAACGCTGGATATTTACCCATTTATACCCACTGTCATAACCGGGTATTTATCTAGTTTCGGATAAATACTCATTTGAATAACAAATACTCGTTTTTACGTAGAGGAACAGAAATGTGAACATTTTCGAATTTATTTTGAACATATTTTTTTAAGTGTATTTCTCGCTCAGATAAGGTACAACAACAGCAATTCTTAATAAGAACCGCATATCAGCGTGCTTATGGGAATTTAATGTTATAAGTCGGAGCGTGAAATTTAGCAAATTAGCTCTCTGTACTTCAGCTGCTACTGAACGTTCCTTTGGCACCCACAGCTTCATTCACTCAACAAAAAAAGGAACCGTTTAACAACACAAAGGGCAGGAAAAATAACATATGTGTCGTGCAACTGGAACTTGCTTTTTAAAAATAGTTCAGCACCTTTAGCAGAAAGCACGCACTCCACTCAATTTGAAATGAATTTTTCACTAGAAGGTACTCAAGACGATATCCCTTCAACTTCAACAGGAATCACGCACTCTACTCGATATGAATTTTTATCGGATAGGGACAGCGACAGCGATTAGAAATAATTTTAAAAATTATTTCATTTTTTATTTAAAAATCTAATTCATAATACAAAATTTAATTCTTTTAATTTATTTAAATTTTTTCTTTATTCTGATTATACCCACATTTTGGGAAAATACCCAGGTGCTTGGGTAAATACCTGAGTATTTACATTTAAATACTCAATTTACCATTTGGGTATTTACCCTTGTCCTTCGCTAGTCACGACATCCTTTCTGAAAAATTAATCTAGCGTTGTTATTATACACTGTTGTTATTCACTACTGCAGTTCGCGGAGATTCCACATCCATATAGAAGTACTGGAATTAAGTGTGTTTTGGCTAATAGCATACGGATGGCATTAAATCCTTAACTACCCATAAGAGCCTACCAACAACGTCGTTAATGTGATTCTACCAAGTGAGTTGACTGTTAAAAATTACCCTTAAATTAGCAGCAGTCTCTACCAAGTTAATTATTGTCATTGATTTTCCTTTGAATATCAGGAAATATCTTTCTAGATTGTGATGGCATAATAAATTTAGATTTTAAAGGATGAAGGCATAACCCATTATTGCTGGCCCAGGTATTAATCTTATTCAAATCATTATTTATAATATCTACACAAGAAGATATGTCCTCAATCCTAGTACTGTTATAAAGCTGCACATCGTCGGCATACACATGAACTGTGTATCCATTTAAAACTTTAACATAGAGATACAATTATAACATTCTTATTTCTTCTCTCTAAACACCCTTTAATTGAGCGAAGTGTGTTACAAAAATATAATAAATCTCTATAGTTCTCATATACATAAGTATATTTGCAATTCAATTGAAAATCAAACTGACATCAAATGAAATGAACGAATAAATGAATTAAGAAAATGCCTGAATAAATTGTTGCCGAATATGAAAACTTGATTCAGTGTCTAGTTTTACTTTTCACACCCAAATGATCAGCCCCTTCAGCACCACCTGCTGCTCATTTAAATCAAAAATTTCTACATTAAACGCAATTTCACATAACCATGCATACAAATACACACTCGTATAACACTCATGTGTTCGGGCAAAATATACTAAATTATAATTTACATTCTAAATGAGACATAAATTTCAATTAAAATTTTCCATGTATGATGTGTGTGTGTGTGTGTGCGTGTATAAAATGATTTTGCACATTTGAAAAGTTTAGTAGAAAAAATAAAGGTAGCAATCACATATCTATCATAATGATTTTTAACAATTTATTTTCTTGCTGCTGTTGTAGTTTATTTGAACTGTAAATACAACACTAAATACCACACAACACCATTTAAAAGTTCTTTTTTTATATGTTTTCTCGATGTTCACAAATTCATAAAAAATTTCCCATACACAAAAAGTTGCTTTGAAAATTCTCTCTTAAACAAAATATTCGCCTGTGTTCTGCATTCCGAGTGAAATTAAATCACTCGGAATTGCCATGAAATTGTTGTTATAAAGACCCCTTTCTGATTAGGCAAGTCTCTTGCGAAAGTTAGTTTTTTATTTTCCTTTGAACTTGCTTTCACGTTCAGACACAGCAATTAACTTGCCCAAGTTTCGTTTTCTTTTACATTTTTATACCCTTCACACAGTGAACAAGTAACAGTGCTATATTCGGCCGTGCCGAATCTTATATACCCTTCACAACGTGTAGTCATGCAATAACAATCTCATATAAAATACGTGCATACGTACACGTTAGAATAAATGTGGCATCGAATCCCAGCTGAGCCAAAAAAATTTTATTTTATTTTATTTAATATATTATTTATATTTTATTATTTTTTTTTATATTTTTTTAGAAAATTTTTTAAAAAATTTTTTAAAATTTTTTTTTAAATTTTTTTTTAAATTTTTTTTTTTAGTTTTTTTTATTATTTTTTTCTTATTTTTAATATTTTTTTTTTGTAATTTTTTTTGTTTGGTATGTTTTTTACATGTATGTATGTATGTATGTTGTTGTTGTAATTGTGAAAAAAAACGAGGTGGTCGTGGTTTTTTGCTCATATCTCAGAAAGTTATTGGGCGATTGTGCTGAATTTCAATAGCGATTCATTCCTGGATATTTCCAAGAGATTGCTACCATATACAGATCTGAGGAACATATAGTTGCTTCTAAAAGTTGATTTCAACCAACACACGGGCAGACGGACAGACGGATAGACGGACAGACGGTCAGGGCTTAATCGACTCCTCTATTCATAAGCTTTCAGAAAATATATACTTTATGGGGTCGAAAATGAAAATTGTAGAAATTACAAACGGAATGACAAAGCTATATATACCCTTGTGCACCACAGGTGAAGGGTATAAAAAGGGTATATATGGGTTTGTCATTCCGTGTGAAATTTCTACAATTTTCATTTCCGACCCCATAAAGTATATATTTTCTTAAAGCTTATGAATAGTGGAGTCGATTAAGCTCTGTCAGTCTGTCCGTCTGACCATGTGTATGTTGAAATCAACTTTTTGAAGCCCCCCCGACATCACTGGGACCCGGGTGAGTTATTAAAATATCAGAAATATTCGGGAGTAGATCGCTATTGAAAATCAGAAACATCGGTACATAAACAACTGAGATATGTATGAGCAAAAACCCACGACCACCTAGATTTTTTTTCACAAAAACAACATTACAACAACAACATACATACATACAAACGTGTATACTGGTTAGAGAAAACATGGCATCGAATCCCAGCTGAGCCAAAAAAAAATTTTTTTTTTATTTATTTTTTTTCTTTTTTTTTATTTATTTTTTATTTAATATATTATTTATATTTTTATTATTTTTTTTTAATTTTTTTTTAATATTTTTTTTTGTTTTATATTTATTGTATATATTTTAATTATTTTTTAAAAAATTTTTTTTAAAATTTTTTTTAATGTTTTTTTTTATTTTTTTTTAATTTTTTTTTTTATTTTTTTTTATTTTATTTTTTAACATACATACGTAAATTTACAATTTTACAATGGGATATTTTTATATATGTATGTTTTTTATATATGTACTAGCCAATCCCGGCGCGCGTTGCTACGCCCCTTCATGGATTTTAATCGCATTCTAAATTTTAATCCAATATCAAGTGCAAGGCTAAAAACTATAACTTTTTCTTTATGAGCGTGGCACTGCCCACTTTTCTAATTACAAAACTGTATAGTAATGACAGCTCAATAATTGTGCAAAGTTTCAGAAAAATCGGTCCAGTGTAAGTACCTCAAAATAATACCTTTTTTTGTGGGCGTGGCACTGCCCACTTTTCTAAATACGAAACTGTATAGTCATAACAACTCAATATGTGTGCAAAGTTTCAAAAAAATCGGTCCAGTGCAAGTACCTCAAAATGATACCTTTTTTTAATGGGCGTGGCACTGCCCACTTTTCTAATGACGAAAGTGTAAAGTCATGACAGCTCAGTATGTTTGCAAAGTTTCAGAAAATTCGGTCCAGTGCAAGTATCTAAAACTGATAACTAATTTTTTATGGGCGTGGCCCCGCCCACTTTTTTAATCACGAAATTATAAAGTCATGACAGCTTAATATGCGTGCAAAGTTTCAGAAAAATCGGTTCAGTGCAAGTACCTCAATATCTGAACTTTTTTAGGGGCGTGGCCCCGCCCACTTTTCTTATCACGAAATTTTTTAGTCATGACAGCTCGATATGTGTGCAAAGTTTCAGAAAAATCGGTCAAGTGCAAGTAGCTAAAACTGATAACTAATTTTTTATGGGCGTGGCCCCGCCCACTTTTTTTCACCCATAAACACTCCCTGGTATGTGTACAACAACTTACCAAAGTTTGAGCCCGATCGGTTTTACAGTTTCGGAGTCTATAGCTAACACACACACACACACACAGAGTTTCACTTTTATATATATAGATGTACGTATTTTGTATGAGATGAATGGTGATACAAACAATTGTTATTACATGACTAGACGTTGTGAAGGGTATATAAGATTCGGCACGGCCGAATATAGTGCTATTGTTTTTTTTTAATTTTTTACATTTCTTATTTTTTTTTGGTTTCTTAATCAAAAACTAGCTTGTACTTGCCGAGTACAGGCAAGTGTATACTCAAATATGAGCAATTTTCTTCCTCCTTACCCGACCCTACCCCTTTTAACTATAAACACAAGATTTGCGCAAGTCTCTTGCGCAAGATACTTGCCTAATATGAAAGGGGTCAAACATAACACAACCTTGGCAATTCCGAGTGATTTAATTTCACTCGGAATGCAAAACACAGGCGATTATTTAAAACCCAAACTAAACTATAGGTTTTTATAAAAAAAGAGAATATACAGTTTTTCAATAGATTGAAAATTATACGTATAGTCCGTAAACAAAACTTTTTTTTTAAATTATTATAAAAAGAAAATTTGTCAAAAATGTTCTGTGGAACGAAAATTTGTCGAAAACTTATCAGAAATAAAAAATTCCCTTATAAAATTTTCTTTAGCTTAAAGTCTATAAAAAAAATATTTAATACAAAATTTGTTTAAACATTATTTTAAAATAAAATCTTTATTGTAGAAAATAAAAAAAAATTTAAAAATAAAATTTCCAAAACAAACCGAAAATATTTTAAATTTCTCCCAACATTTCAATTAAATATTTACACCCTTCACCTGTGGTGTACAAGGGTATATATGGCATTGTCGTTCCGTTTGTAACTTCTACAATATTCATTTTCGAGTCGATTGAACATTGTCCACGTGTTGGTTGAAATCAACTTTAAGAATCCCCCACATGTTGCGCAAATATCTGGTAAATAATTTCTATTGAAATCCATCAAAATCGTCGCATAACTTTCTATGATATGGGCAAATAAACAGGGCTCCCTCTGTTTTCACCCAAAAAACCCAAACCCGTTTGGGTGCTAACGATTATAATTCGAAAGTCTTAACTACAAAATCTGTATTACAACTAGGGTTTGGGATTTCCCGGTCTTTTTATTTTCCCGGGAAACGGGAATTACAAAATCGTCTTCCCGGGAATTCCCGGGATTCCCGAAAATAATATTTTTTTTAAATAAATAATGTTTGTTAACATTAACATCACGATTTGGTTAATAACTCATTGTTTTAGTAGTAGTTTATTTTCCATTAGAGTCCTTATTGTGTCAGCATTACATCTTCCGAAAATATAAACTTAACCCAAATTATAAAAATAATTATTGCCATGTAAACAGATATCTTTTTTGGGCAACACTACTCCACTCGTCTAATACAAGAGCAAACCTCAAATTGTCGCAAATTTGACTCGATATTGTTTTCACCATCGTATTTTTTATTACAATGTTTTTAACATCAATTTCATTTTGGTAACGACATATTTTTACTGAAAAAACTTTGACGAATAAAAGAACCTTGTGTAATTGTTCGAATAGATATTCCATCGACTGCAGCCAATTTTGAAACAATTTCTGGTAATGTTTGGGTGTCTAAAAAACTTTTAATGGTGGAATTTTTTTTTTATTTGGTGCAGGTGTTGAAGAATCGTTTTCAAATTTTATTTTATGAACCAAAAGAAAGTGCCGTATGAGACCACTAGTACTACCGCCCTTGAACATTAACCTTTTCGGGCAAATATTACATTGTGCTGCGTTGTCTACTTTTTGAAAATAATTCCAAACTTCAGACATTTTGCTTCTAAACCAAGTAAATTAAAAAAAAAGTATTATTAGAAAAATTCAATCATAAATAAAAAAAAATCTACTTACAAATTCTGTGACCACTTTTAAAAACAATTTGTACATACGATTATATTTATAAAAATGAACCACGGAAACTACAGCTGGTTTTACGGTTGTTATAAAAAACATTTATATACAAGAAAACAATTAATTACGTAAGTATATAATTAATTCACTTGGAATTTATAAGCACTTTTTAAAAATAATTCCAGAAAGTCGTTAACTTTGGCGTGAAATATTTTTGACCGACGATGTTTGTTTTTCTTTTACATACTCGTATTTGAGAAAAGTTGTAAATACTTAACAATTAAAAAACGCTAACAAATTAAAAACCTTACTTTTTATTCAAATATTTTTTAAATTTACCAAAACAGATAAGAAATTAAATATATTTTCTAATATACTACATATTTTTTATTTCCCGTTTTCCCGGGAATAAGAGCAAAATTTTCCCGGGAATACTAAGTGGTTCAAACCCTAATTACAACTCAAATAATCGCATTATTGTTTGAACACAAAAATATTATATCAAATTATAAACCAAATGCATTTACATATTTGTTTTCATTATTATATTTTTCATTAGTCTGTAAGAAATATTGTTCTTTAGACTTTAATAAATAAATAAATACATTGTTATACCCTTCGCCTGTGGTGCACAAGGGTATATATAGCTTTGTCATTTCGTTTGTAATTTGTACAATTTTCATTTCCGACCTCATAAAGTATATATTTTTCTGAAAGCTTATGAATAGAGGAGTCGCCCGTCTGTCCGTGTGTTGGTTGAAATCAACTTTTAGATCCAACTATATGTTCCTCAGATTTGTGTATGGTATCAATCTTTTGGAAATATCCGGGAATGAATCGCTATTGAAATTCATCAAAATCGCCCAATAACTTTCTGCGATATGAGCAAATAAACACGACTGCCTCTGTTTCTGCCGCTATTTTTACCACTACAATTAAAATTGTTCAGCCATAGAATAACTTATAGGTAACTTTTCTACTGTTTGTAGATCTAATATGCCTCTAGAGATATTCGTGAAAATTTTTGGATAAAGCGGGCTCTAATCGGTAAAGTTATAGGAAAAAACCTTTTTTTTAAATATATTTTTCAAAAATTTACAAACGAAAATAAATTTTTTTAGCTTCTAGACAACCGAGAGAGTTAATATTGGTATCATCTGAAAGGACTTGACTAGCGCAACTATAAAAAAATTAAAATTTATATTGGCCGCGACTACAAAATGGCGGACAATTAATTTATATACGGGTCAAATCTAGTATTTTAAAATGTCACTTCTTGAAACCAATTATTATTGGTATCAAATGAAGGGGCTTGACCAGTAAAATACAGTAAATTATTACAAAATGTAAAATCCAAGATGGTTTCTAAAACCAAATGACGGATACATTTTTTTTACCCCATCAATATGGGTATCAAATTAAAGGGCTTGACTAGTAGAATACAGTTAACTACGTAACACTTCAAAATCAAGGATGGCGTCGGAAATAATAAAAGGAAAAATGGCGTATAACATGAAATATAGGTTAAGCTACGATGTGCGATGGTGAAGGGTATTATCAAATTCGGCACGGCCGAATATAGCACTGTTACTTGTTTTTGATTACGATTATACTTAAAATCTTAATTTTTAAATATACATATGTATGCATTTTACACAAATATATAATTCGTTAATTTCGCTTGGAATAAAAAACTTGAAATTATAAATTAAGACTTTCCTCAATAGTTATCTTTTATTCAATTAGGTGAATAATTGAAAAACATAATTGCCAGTTTTTGATTAGCGTTTTGGCGATGGCTACTAAAAAAAAGTGACAACCCTGGAAACGAAGAGATACAAGTTATTAAACAGATTTCGTTTAGATAAGAGCGGAATGTATATTGTTAAGCTCTTGCATGAAGTCAAGTGTAACGTATTTTATTTATTTTTTTTCATAGTTTGTTTGATTTTTATTTATTTCCTTTCTAATCAAAACAAATTGATTTATTGTTGTTAAAAAAAACAAACAAAAAACACATACAAATGAAACCTAAAGAAGCCAAACAAACAGCTACAAAAAGAAAAACTAGAAAAGAGGCGATCAAATATTTAACAAATTTGTTTTATTAAATCTTTCTGGTGTACCACCTTAAAAGAAAGTGTCCTTTTTAGCACATTTGTATGGTTTGCAATACACTTGCACACTCTAAAATGTATCGATGCATGAAGAGGAGATGTAGGACAAACTTAAACAGAATTGTAAAATATAACACTGAAGCAAATGGATGAAATGTGTGTGTGTGACAACTGTAAGTGGTAACTGATAATGTCATTGTTGTAAACAAAATAAACACAAAAATATATATCGTCGTTGCTATAACAAATTTAGTTATGTATTAGAGTATTAAACTGCCTATTGTTTATTTTTGAACCCATCAAGATACCCTTAAACGGTTTGCTGGATTTATGTCCGACCAAAAATGGCAGTAATAATTTTTTTTTTTAATTGTCACATAACCGCTTTTGTCAGGACAGTGACGCTATGTTGTTTGTATGTATGTAAGTATATAATACTATAAAAATCGTATATATACAAATTATACAATTATACAAAATTTTCGCTTAATTTACTTAATTGTCAATGTTCATTTCATAAAAGAAACACTTTGATAAATTTTCTTTTTATGCAAAATTAGTAAAAAATTTTGGTTCTTTAATAAATTTACAAAAGTTTTGTAAAAAAAAACTAGATATAAGTGATGTTTGAAATTTGTTTATTTTATTAAAAAACGAATGGGAAAAAAAAGAATGGGAAAGGTAAACACAGGAACCTGTATGTATGGAGACAACTGCATAGACGATGCAAAGCACACTTTCTTCAAGTGTGAGAGATGGAGTGTGGAACGACACAACTTAGAGGAAACCGTAGGGGAAATATCCCCGGAAAATATCGTGGATCATGATATAAAATGAGACTAAATGGGAACACGTGGCAGCATATGTTGAAAGGCTACTACGCGCGAAAAAGCGGGACCTAGACGTAGGCATAACGACGGCTGTTCGATAGAAACAGAAGAGGAGCCCCGCCCTGAAGTAATGCAAAAGCGGTCCTAGGGTGGAGAACGGCTCGAAAAAGGGGGGATTTTAGTGGATGCAAGCTCCACATACCAGAACTGTGACGACAGTATCTGAGATGCGTCAGGCATTTTCCTCCCTTCCCAAAAAAAAAAAAAATTAAAAAACGATTGTATTGTAATGGGGTTTCTAATAATCGTGGCAATCGTAAGATCATGAACAGAGAAAACAGTATTGTTGTCAATCGCATAGTTTAGTTGTGACAGCAGTCAACACTAATAAATTATGATTATTGCAATAGAAATTTTATAATCACAAATGAAAAGTTCGATTGCAGGAACTGAACCATTCGATTGGCAATGAATGTAATTTTCTGTTTTCTGGTTTAATGACGTTTGTCATATTTTTTCTTTATTTTGCGGTCGCTAATGCCAATTTAAATGCTGGAAAAATAATACGTCTGCAAAAGTTATTTTTAAGAAACACGATCTACAATCAAATCGATGGCAAACGTTAAGTTTTTTTAAGGACCGCTAGAACAAACGAAATATTTAGGTAGGCAGGGAGAAGCTAAGCGACACCTTCAAGACCCACCTTTGGAGACCTGTGTGGTCCATTGTTTCTCTTCGATAAAACAAGAAAAAAAATTGGGAAGAATCAGGAAAAAAAAAACAATTATGAGCAAAAGTGTAAACTAATTAAAGAAATAATGTAGAAGAATAGTAACAGTCCTATCAAGCCTTTATTATCTATCTACTAACCACCCAATCCCCATGTTGGTTTTCGCTTCGAGACACCACTCAACTTATCGTGGAATCGTTGAACAAACCACCTTAACCTACGGTTTGCAGTAACAAACAGCATGATTCATCGTTCAAATTTCTTTCCTTATTCTCATACATCCTACAGTTATCCACAGCATCGCCATCCCATCAGCCCTTACTTGACAATGTCCCATTACAACCACAATAGCTCTCAGACATACCTTATTTAGGTTTAGCAGTACCATAAATCCTCTGACACTCTGCACACTCCCTTCTGTTCCACCATGCTATACCAGTCCTGATATACACGCCCTAACTGATCCAAAATAGTGGCTCGTAGGTCGTCTTACTACGCCCTTTTCACAAGTCGACCCTAGTGTCGATCTACCGCGCGCATGTTCATTTTCAATTTCGTGGCCGACAATTCCACTACGCAATAGTTAACTCTCAAATGAACTGTAATACGCGCTAACTTTTAACATTTGCTATCAGTATATTAACTCTGGCAACTCATCATCGATAGATTGATCCTTGAATAGCGCTTTCAAAATATCCAAATATTATAGTCTTCTGTACGTTAAACTTATACACGACACCGTAATGAGGCTCTTTTGTGACGTAACGTTTTTCTGTATAGATAAAATTGTCATATGTGTACACAACAGACCCTACAGCCTCAACTACATCCAGAAAAATGGCATTAGTAAAATTAAAGCGGAAGCTCACGTTAGGTTGATGGATATCATAGCCGCACCATGATCAACGATGCGGTTTTAACAGGAGATGTCGTTTGAACAGGATAGTGCTACGTGGTGATAACTTGATTTTGGAAAAATGGACCTGTCAATTAGGCTTGAAGAAAAAACTTTCCGATAATTTTCTATGGGGTCACGTGAAAACCACTGGTTTATGCTGGTAATTCAGCAACAATTGACAACGAAGAGGTCAGCAAGTGCATGTTTTTAGTGACATTCAGGCAGTAATGCTAAAAAAGAAGAAGCCACAAATTGAACGTCCAGATTACGTTTTATTAAGAATAATGTTCAAATGGTAATGAAAACTTCTATGTCATTACAATTTACACATAAAACAAGTATTGCTTAGTGAAAAAGTGGTCAGCGTTGAGCCCATAATGGCAAATAATATGGCCTTTAAAAGTAAACCAAATCTACACGGTTTAGAGATCTAATTTCAGATGTCAAACCCATGTGTTAAAGATGCGCCGATATCCGAGAAAGAATCCAGAACTGACGACGCACTGTCTTGCCGCTAGTGGAAAAGTAACTTTTTTTCGATTATTTTTTTCAGTGTTTTTAATGATGCAATTTTGTCACAGACATTCCAAGTAAACAAAAAACACATAAAGCTTATTTTTATGTTGGCCCGTTGATTTTTAATTGATTTTAGAAGTCAAATATACAAAATTTTCACGAAAAGAGGGGATTTCAGGGCTGTATTCAAAATGATCTCATTTGATTTTGGTGACAGATATTTTGATTCGGAAAATAAAATCTGCCTTCGGACAAGTATCTTCTGTAAAAAAAGGAATGTTGTTTAAAACATTTTCATATGCACCTTTTTTAGAGCGAAACCCCGACTAAAGGTCAATTTTTCCTTAAAATTTGGGTTAGGTAAGCAATATCTAAAAAGTCCTAGAGAGTCCTAGTTCCAAACCACTACAGAAATGTTACATAATTTGTTTTCAACGAACTGTGAAAAAATCAGCTGCCCATACCTGCCCTCCTGGGAGTTATAGCGATTTTAGTATATCACTCTCAGTATTTATTCCATAGAAATAGAACAGAAATTCTCGGAATCACAATTGAGAAAAGATGAAGAAAGGGGATATAAAGGCAGCTTTGGCTTTCTTCATGGACATGAAACTCAGCGTTTATCAGTGGCAAAAGTTAAAAGAATATCATGAAAAATACAATTACTTTCCTAGTTACAGAAAACTTTTAGAGGAGAAAAAGAAATGTTATCCAGAGGATGTCGAGGTAACTGAAAAGTCTGCTTCAGTCAAACTACAATCTCTTTTGGATCACACCGCGAATAGAATACTGGAATCCCAATCAATTGATCACCTTCAAGCATATGCAGAGAAAGAAATGTTATTGATTAGCAAATGGGGTATGGATGGATCTTCAGGACATAGCCAGTATAAACAAAACTTTACTGACAATACAGCAACTGATAGTAGCTTGTTCAGTATATCTATGGTTCCTTTAGTTCTTTCATGCAATAAAGAACAAGTATGGGAGAATCCAACACCATCATCAACCAGATATTGCAGACCAATCAAGTTTAAATATGTTAAGGAGACTGGAGAGTATACAAAGCAACAGGACGATCTCATGAAAGAACAAATAAATAGTATACACGAAACGATTATCAACATAAGCGGATTACAATTTAAAGTAGAACATAAACTGGAGGAAACAATGGTTGATGGAAAAGTCTGTAATTCTTTATCTGATAACAAGTCTGCAGCAACGTGTTGACACGCAAAGCCCAGTGAAATGAATCAGTTGGACAGAATTGTTAAAAGGACACCCAATCAGGAAGCTTATAGATTTGGATTATCAACTTTACATTGTAGAATAAGATTTATGGAAGCCCTACTGAACATTGCTTATCAAATCACTGTGCGCAAGGCAGGGGAAACAAAGAGAACTAAGCTTAGTGAAGATGAGAAGATTATTAGAGATCAAAGAAAAAAGAAAGTTCAACAAAATCTGAAATATCAGCTCCAAATAACTGTTGATGTTGTGAAACAAGGAAGTGGAACAACTAATGATGGTAACACAGCAAGGAAATTCTTTAGTGATCCTGAGAAAACCGCTCTGGCCACAAGAGTAGATACCGAACTTATAAGAAGGTTTTCTAGTATTCTTCAAGCTATAACTTCTGGATATAAGATAGACTGCGATAAGTTCTCGAAGTACGGAAAAGAAACTGGTGGTCTCTATGTAAAGAAATATTCGTGGCATTATATGCCACCAACTGTCCACAAGGTTCTTATTCATGGAGCTGAAATAATTCGTTAATTTTTGGTCCCCATTGGCCAACTATCAGAAGAAGCATTGGAAGCAGGAAACAAGGACTTCAGAAACACAAGGCTTTACCATGCGAGGAAAACATCAAGAAAAGACAATTGTGAAGACATATTACATTATCTGCTCGCCAATTCTGATCCCGCAAACACAAGTAGGAGAATACTGAAGGAGAAAAAACACCTGGAATTATCAGAGGAAGCAATGAACTTATTGGTAGATGACTGATAATTTGTAATTTTTCTGTAGAATGCAATAAAATATGCTTGTGTTATAAAATAGTATCTTCAAAGTTTTTTTTATTCTACATCTATTCTAGCACTCCACAAAAATGAGCATAACTCTCTTAAAACTGAAGCTATTGACTTCAAATTGGTATCAAATTAAAGCTTTTATTGCCACCTTTCAAATAAGAAATGAAATAGATTTTGGTTTTATATAAAATTTCAGAGTTATTCAACAAATATCGAAAAATCATGAAAATTTGTCGTTTATAATTCTTGTTCGGACCACCCTATAATTTATTTTAAAAACTAATCATAGGGTATTTATCAGAAATAAAAGAAGAATTAAAATAAATTTTTTTTTAAATTCTTCGAACAATTTTTTTTTTGACTTTTGTTGAAAATTTGACCCAACAATTTTTTTCGGTGTAAATTTTTTTTTTCACTCATTCTGTTTGGGATTTCATTCTGACCAATCTGTTGAAGTTTCTCATCGATACAATTAAAATTACAGTTTAGGCAATATGATTTCCAAAAAATTCTGGTTTCGCAACACTGTGCGACGTCTTGCCATACATAAGAACTTAATTGTTTTGGTGTGTTAAACTTGGCAAAGTATAGGTCGTGATGATGGTCAACACCAGTGGAAGATCCAACTGACCCAGAACGTCAAATTAAATGCGAATAGACTACATAGTAGTTGACTGTAGAGTGTTTGGAAAAGAACTTAAATTTCAACCCAAAAATCTTCTTGGGCAATGAGATGAACTTTTTACTATATTATTTTGCTAACAAGCATAAGTTCTTAATAGAATGACGCCAATTAACAAAAGGTGGATCAGCTAACCAGACTCCACAACAAATAAGTTTCTGTTTGATCTATATTTTGAATTGACAGTATCATAAGGCTGTAATTTTTTAAAAACGATGTTGTGAAGGCCATCAACGGCGAGCATTGTAGATCAATCATAATCGATTTTTTTCGTATCGCAATGGACAGTTCAAACGAACGATTTAAGCGTTTTTTATTTCTCAAGAAAGTGTCTTAATCAAACATCTTTATTCTCAATCCATTAGCTTGAGGTTTTCAGATGTTAAAAAGACTTAAGCTTTGCGCCGAGCCCATCAGATATGTTTCAAACAGTAAAACAGCGACATAAGTATTTATAAACTGTTTAAATTATAATATACATGAGGTCTTCCATAAAAAATCATGGTTATCTCACGCACAGATTGTTTTGCTATATTTCAGTATTGGCTCGCTCTTAAGAACTTTTCGAATATTATTCTTATTACTTGAGTTGTCTATTTAAAAACTAATTTCTTTTATTAAAACTTGGAACAACTCATTTTTTATAGTTTTTTTTTTTTAATTAAACAGATGGAACTTTTATATAAAATTACTGATTATATTGAACATTTCACATTCTTTTAGTGTGTTGTTATCACACGGCTTTATCTAACGTTTAACTGATTGTTTTGTATTTTATTTGTCAAAAGATTTAACCAATGACTAGTGGTAAAGACTTGCAACGCTTTTAATCAATCATTTATTCTGAAGTAACATTGTCTTTGACTTACTGCTGTGGTAATACTAGTAAAAACACTTTTCCAAGGACACCTAATTCCATCAAATTGAGGACAGGCAATTTGTTACTGTCTTCTTTCTTTCATCCTTAGAGATCTATATTGATGTATTAGTTAAGGAAAAAGGGATAAAAAAACCAATACAAATATTGTATTAAGATTAATATCAAGAAAAAAAATATCAATCTAAAAATAATAAAAAAAATTCTAATTTTTCTTAAAACTTCGCAGTATAAATTGCAAAAAATGTATTTAATAAATAAAACAATTTCTTTAATAAATAATTTAGCCTTAAAAATGCTTCAAATAAATAGGGCGTGTTAAGCACCATCATTTAATTGAATTAAATTTTTTTTTTCAATTTTATATATGTAAAGTGATATTTTCTAAGTGTCATACACTTCCTTTCACACATACACACATTAACGATTCAATATACAAGGTGAGATTGTGTGCAAAGTGCATATCAATTTTTGAATTTTAGACATTAACACTTTCCCTATACTTATTGCACAAGTAACAATAGGTCCACAATTGCAACGAATTTTTAGCCGCGAATATTCGTCATCAAAAATACCCATTATGAGAATGCGTACAATTATGGCGGCGAACGGCGAACAAATTGGCAAACGGTGACCATTTTTAATTATATATTTTCTTAAAGCTTATGTGTTGGTTGAAATCAACTTTTAGAAGCAACCATATGTTCCTCAGATCTGTGTGTGGTATCAATCTTTTGGAAATATCCGGGAATAAATCGCTATTGAAATTCGGCACAATCGCCCCATAAATTTATGAGATATTAGCAAATAAACACGATTGCTCTGTTTTTTCCCATATTTTGACCACCTTTGTTACTATTTGGCTAAAGCGTGCTCTAATAATATACACTAAAAATTTACTAACTAAAATCAATTTTTTTCAGCTTCCGAGAGAGTCAATATTGGTATCCTCTGAAAGGGACTTGAATAGCGCAATATAAGCACTATAAAAAATTAAAATTCAAGTTGGTCGCCACTACAAAATGGCGGACAATAAATTTGTATATGGGTCAAATCTGGTATTTTAAAATGTAACTTCTTGAATCTTCTCAATATTGGTATCAAATGAAAGGGCTTGACCAGTAGAATACAGTAAGTTATTAAAAAATGTACAATCTAAGATGGGGTCTAAAACAAAATGGCGGATCAAATTTTTTTAAGCCCATTAAAATGGGTATCAGCTGAAAGGGCTTGACTAGTAGAATACAGTTAACTACGTAAAAATTCAAAATCAAGGATGGCGTCGGAAATAAAAAAGAAAAATGGCGTTTAACATGAAATGTAGGTTAAGCTACGATGTGGGATTATACCTATGTACATGATGGTGAAGAGTATTATCAGATTCGGCACGGCCGAATATAGCACTCTTACTTGTTTTAAAACGAAATTTAAAATTATTTAATAACTAGCCTGGGCCCGCGACTTTGTTCGTCTGCGTAGTTTTCGGAACGAAGTTTAGCCTCGTAATATAATAAGTCAGATTGTAGTAATCTATCTGTGCAGCAAATTCAATTTACATCCGTTTAGTAATTTTTTGTGTGATTGAGTAAAAATATCACAATTTTCAAACATACAAACGTAGAAAAACTTTTATACTTTTATTCTTAATTATAGAAAATTTAATAAGAAAACCAGTTTTAATTTCTTTGAAATTAATTTTTAAAATTTTTTTTTTAATTACAGTAAAAATTGAATTACAAATATGCTTTTGTCTTATGCCTTCTTGCCCTTTAATTGCTTTTTGGCATTTCTTATAATGTTACGTACTTTCCGCACATTAATGAAGACACTCGGCAATATATGATGGTCACAGCCGTTATTCCATGATAGAATGCCACAAAACTGCTCCTTTATTACTGCGGGACCTCCGGAATTGCCAACACAGGCATCTTTTTTTTTCGGTAAGGATGCACAAAACATTTTACTGGTTAAGACGGTGCGATTTCCAAACATTTCCGTACATTTTTGTTGTTCCAGCACTTGCACCTTTGCCATTTTTAACCGGCTAGAACTACTTAAATCAGTTTTACTCTCCTTACCCCAACCATATATTTTTATATTAGTGCCAGGTCTCCAATTTGTTCTACACAAGGTAGTTGGATATATACGTGAACCATCAAGTAGACTACTTAATTTCAGTACTGCCACATCAACACCTGAGTCTATTACCGATCCAATTACATTAGATCTTACACCTTCCTGACGGGCATAAGTAATTCCAGCAACTATTGTTAAATCCTTCTCTTTCTTGTACTTAACACAATGGGCTGTAGTTACAACAAATCGTTTTGTTATTGCACTGCCAGCACAAAGAAATTGATGTTTATGCAGCACTCGTACTATAAAGGGTACATCCTTAATGGTCGTGCGTGTGCCGCCTCTTATGCGGGGCTGAATTTCAGCTACAGCTGAAGAAAATTGCAAAATAACCAAGTGGCAGATTATTAACAATTTAAACCACTTTTTTAATTTTAACATTTAAAAAATAATATTTTCAGGAGTTGTGGACAATATTAATTCGGTACTTGTTAATGGTTTGTGTTGCGAGAACTTGTATTTATACTAACTTTTTAACAAAGTCATTTGAGTTTTTACTTGTTTACAAAATAAAACACTTGCCTTAATATTTAATTAATTCTTTAAATAGTTTTCTTTTCTTTTCAATCCTTTATAATGGCTTTGTTTCTAACATGTTAGAGCTAAAATTAATGAGGTTATAGCGTTAGTGTAAATAATTTATTTTGTGTATCTTTGTTCATTGATTTCAATAAAGTAGCTTTTGTAGTTGTATATGTAGGTTTGTTAATGAGTTTGCCTTTAATGCAAAAACAAACATGAATTAGAGCATCAAGAGTTAAATGTATCTTGCAAAATCACAAAACAATGTATTATTTACGCCATTTTGCCTGTTAAATTACTTAGAATCATGTTAAAAACGATAAACGGAAGTTAATCCAACACACTTCAACATAATTGTCGTATAAGGATGTATGCGTATAGGGCATATAAAAGTCGTCTTCAGCAAACATAGCGGCTGAATTTGTTTTTTATTAGTTTTGCAAAACATATGCACACGTGTTGGCAAATACAGCAAAACATTCGATTGTCTCTAATATTCGCTATATTGTATTAAGACTTAATTTATACTACGCAGACAGATTAAATATTTGCGTTTAATATTTATTTTGACAGTATCTGGATTACAAATAATTGGTTAACAAAGGAAAGTAAGGCGAATAAAAACAAGTAAGAGCACTAGATATAATACAAGTACTAGTATAATTTTTGATACCCACCACCAATTTTGTGTACTTTTGTAGCACAAAATGTATTATTTTGTTATTAACAGTAACCGCAATGGAATAATTTCTTTATACTAAAATATGTATTACTTTCTTCTTCTTACTAGTAAACTATTTTCGTAAATATAGTCTTTTAATGAAAGTGGGCGTTAAAGTAGGCGTGTCAATATAGTTTCTGCTAATAAATAAAACCGAGATATTTTAATATAGTTCTTTATTATTTTTCAAAAAACTTTGTCCACAGAAAAATTATATGAATTTAAGATAAATTTGAATTTTAGATAAAACGTTATATGGGATGTAGACGTTAAGGTAGGCGTGCCACCTTTATTTTCTGACATAACAATGACATTGATTAGAAAGCTGTATGTACGAAATTTAATCATCATGCCTCTAATTTTGTCGGTCTTATGACTTTCTAAGTTTCATTAAAAGTAGATTACATGAAAAGTGGGAGTTATAGTAGGTGTGCCAAACACAACTTAGATATTTCAATATAGTCCTTTATTATCCAAAAATCTCTATTCATAGAGAAATTATATGAATTTGAGATAAAGAGATATATGGGAGGTGGGTGTGTCATATTTAATTTTCTTTAGAACAAAGCCTTTGATCAATAAGCAATGTTTGCGACTTTTTAGTTTTATTAGGTTTTTAATTTTTTATACACCGAAACATACACTGTGCGGTATAAGTTTTCGTACATTTTGATCTATAACTCCTATCCTAATGCTTAGATTTAAGCAATTTTCAGGGAAAAATATTGTTTTTACTCAGGAAATGTATATTTGAAGTTTCATGAGTCTACATTAATGCGTCTGGATACAATTCTATTTTATTCGATGTTGGAAGGACACGGTTTTTTTTGCCTACTCTTGTATCACGAGCTATAACTCTCTTTCTAATATTCCGATTTATCCCATTTTCAATACCAAACAAACCTTGTGTATAAGAAATATTCTGGTAAAATTTGAGCCCCCTTAGCTTTTGCTGTCCGACCACTATCGTGCTTTCAACAGACGGACAGTCGGACGGACATAGCTAGATCGTCATAAAATTAAACCCTCATTCAGAATATATATACTTTAAGGTTAGTAAACCCAACCTTCAAAGTTAAAGGTAATTGCAGCATAAACTTAACCTTTCGGTCACTCTTAGGATTGTATGAGTCGTGATTCAGCTCTGGTCGGGTCAAGAGGTCGCGCGTTTTTGCCATTATCATTTAATGGCAATCAGGTTGTCCCTTTTTATCTGACTTCGCGAGTTTTGCATCTGACTATCGCGTAGTTAACTGTGTGGCGTCCAATAACTGTGCTTTGGATACAGTTTCCAGATTATTCTACAATTAACCGCGTTCTTTTATTTTAATTGGAGGAGTAGCAAATAAACTCAATTTACTTGTTACTGGAGGAGTACCAAATAAACTCAATTTACTTGTGACTAGAGGAGTTCCATAAAACTCAGCAGTAATTATTATTCAGATGTCTCCGATGGAACCAACGTGAATACCCTGACTTTTTGGTTATGTATTTTATTTGAAGTGTGATAGTGTAGACTCAAATTGTAATAAAAAAATGTTCTATTTGATTTTTTGATAATCAAACCTAAAATCATTTTATTTCGCTCTGACAAAATCCGCTGAAAATCTAAAGACTTGTAGAATAGTGTGAAGCGACCTTTATTAAACAACAGAAATGAACATAATAGTTTAATACAAAACATTGGCGGTCCTGCTTAGGTTTATCACTTTAGCGTTAGCGCTTAGCATAACGCTATTGACTTTAAGATTGTTTAATTAAATCATAAATTTTTACATAAATAAGTAGTTTTAATGTTGGTATCCAATAAGCTTGCGACAGTTGGAATTTTTTGTTACTCTTTCTAGCATTTTTTTTTCTGGAATCTCACGCTTTGACATTGACGTTTATGTTTTGCAAGACCTTATTTTTAAAGAAACACAAACAAAGACCGAACAATCAATCAGTTCATAAACCACACCAAACTGATTTTTGTGGTGGCAAAATTAGTTCGTAAAATGTCCCTCGTTAATGAATGAAATTTAACATAAACAAAGCGAATCTTTAAAAAACTGTTGTAGAGAACCCATTGACTTTAATTAACAAGTTGGAATATGCTAGACATAAAACCAAGATCATGTCGTAAATTTGCCAAGTTGTTTCGTGTGGTCTTCCATCACATTCTCTGCCTCTAAAACATTTTCTTTTCTTTATGGGCTGAATTCATTATATTACGTATTATCTTATTACGTACACAAAGACTCAAATTTGTGGCTAATAGAAATAGTGGCCTTGGATAGTCGTCAGTGTGCACAATATTTGGGTCCTCTAAAAAAATCACCCTTAGTATGGAATAGCACATCGGGAAAATAGCCTCTTCGAATTTACTAGCACATGGCACAGAAGTTTTATTTCAAATAAACCTATAAAAAGAAATCGAATGGCACTAAATCAATGGCGTCAAATCGGAACAGTGGACGACCAGAAACTATTTCGCTCAATTATTCGTATAAAAGAAGTCATCATATGGCTACATTAAGCATCAGCTAAAATCCCTAACAAACAGTTACACGTTGTAGATACGTTTTATATTCGACAATCACATGTTGGTTCTTTGAACCTCAACAAAGGAGACAATTTAAACATTACCAAAGTCATAAGGTGAAACATCCTTTCAACTGCTAATGAATTATTGTCTTCAACACATGACTTATTAAAACAAGACCGCGCTTGTAGTTTCCTAAAATCTGTTGGTGTTCGTGATGAGTTTACCACAACTGTGTTGAATTGGCTTGCCAAAAGCTGGATACTGTCCTTTACACAATGCAGTAGTTTGATGATTTTAAGTATATAGTTGACTTTTTTTTTTAGAGTACTGTTAGCAAATTGCCAGTGATATGAAATAAAATAAGTAAGAGCGACATACTTGGCCGTGCCGAATTTGATAATAAAGGGTGTTTTTTTAAGCCCGATAGAACTTGAAATTGTAAAAAATAACACAAAAAATTAAATTGTAATCAAATTTTTTTTTTATTCGAAAGATCAATACGTGACATTAACATTTGAAAATGATTTTGGGCATATGGGCACCGCGGCTGTTCTTGACGAAGCGCATTCTGGACGTCCAATTTTGGGCCACTTTTTCGAGCACTGCTGGCCGTATGTCACGAATAACACGAACAATGCTGGCCTCCAAGGCGTCAATTGATGCTGGTTTATCAGCATAAACCAGTGACTTCACGTAGCCCCACAGGAAATAATCGAGAGGTGTCAAATCGCACGACCTTGGAGGCCAATTGACAGGTCCATTTCTCGAAATCAACTTATCGCCAAATTTTGATTTCAATAAGTCGATGGTTGCGTTCGCCGTATGGCACGTAGCGCCATCCTGTTGAAACCACATCTCCTCCGGATCAATGTCATCCATATTTTCAGACAAAAAATCATTGATCATGGTGCGGTAACGATCTCCATTGACCGTAACGCGAGCTCCGGCCTCATTTTTGAAGAAATAAGGTCCGATGATGCCACCAGCGTGAAAACCGCACCAAACGGTGCATTTTTCTGGATGTAATGGTGTCTGTAGGGTCTCTTGTGGATTGGTCTCGCTCCATATGCGGCAATTTTGCTTATTAACAAACCCGTTAAGCCAAAAATGCGGCTCATCGCTGAACACAATTTTGCGATAAAACAACGGACGTCCAGAATGCGCTTTGTCAAGAACAGCCGCGGTGCCCATATGCCCGAAATCATTTTCAAATGTTAATGTCACGTATTGATCTTTCGAATAAAAAAAAAATTTTGATTACAATTAATTTTTTTGTGTTATTTTTTACAATTTCAAGTTCTATCGGGCTTAAAAAAACACCCTTTACATAAAGGGAAAATGGCCACATCATAGCTTAGCCTAGATTTTATGTAATACGCCATTTTCTTTATTTTTTCCGACGTTATCTTTGATATTAAATTTTTACATAGTTAACTGTATTCTACTAGTCAAGCCCTTTCATTTGATGCCCATATTGTTGGGGTTTCACAAATTTGCTCCGCCATTTTGTTTTAGACATCATCTTGGATTTAACGCTTATAATATAGTTGTACTAGTCGAGCGCTTTTATTGTATACTAATATTGTGGCGGTTAAAGGCGGCCAGAGCCGTAACTACTATATTTGACTCATATATTCGACATTTAATTTAAGACGCCATCTTGGATTTTGTTCTTTTCATAGCTAACTATATTTTAATAATCAAGACCTCTCATTTGTTTCCCATATCGTCTCTCTCGGTTTTTTATAAACTGAAAAATATCTAATTCCGTTTGTAAAT
The DNA here is from genome assembly GCA_941918925.1 of Phyto melanocephala. Taxonomy (NCBI): domain Eukaryota; kingdom Metazoa; phylum Arthropoda; class Insecta; order Diptera; family Rhinophoridae; genus Phyto; species Phyto melanocephala. The sequence continues at coordinate 44,812,980 of OW799233.1, read as the reverse complement.
TGTAGGAAGAACACCAAAGCAGTTGTACTTTGCTGTTTATATCTCAGTTGGTTTCACACTGTTTTGTAGAAGTAATTCTTAAGATTACGGTTTGTAAGCTGGTATCTTTAATAGATTATTTAGGAGTTTGGAAAAATTTGATAAACTCAAAAAACTTTATATTTTTCCAAATAATTTTTGCCTATAACTTTGCCGATTAGTGACCAATTTGTCCAAAATTTTTCACGAATATCTCTAGTCGCGTATCAAATCTATAAATTGTAAGAAATGTGTCTATAAATTATCTATAAATTAGGGCTAAAAATTTTAATTTTTGTAGTAAAAATAATATCCTAAAAGATTACGGAGCGATTATGCTGATTTACAATAACAATTTGCTCCCGAATATTTCTGAAATTTTAATATTACACAGGTGTTGGCAATGTCAACATACACACCGACTAGCGCACAAAAGGACAATGCTTAATTAACTCCCCTCTCCAAAAGCTTTTAGAAAATATATACTTTATGGGATCGAATATTGTAGAAATTTCACACGGAATGACAAACCTATATATACCCTTACACTCCCTGTGAAGGGTATACATATTTGCTTCGTGGATTGATTAGATATTCGACAAAACAGTACGGTCAACTAAATTTTATTTAAAACACGTAAAAGCGCTATATTCCGCTGAGCCGAATCTACACACAGTTTGTACCATCATGTAAAAACATGTTTTCAGTGCATCGAAAAGAGAAATACATATATTCCTCACTGTAACATTTTAATTGACATTTTTTTCGCCGATATCTTTGTGGATTATTGAACCATTGAACTGTTGCCAAAGTGCAAAAGTGCACATTGTATATACGTAACAAATGTTTAAAGAAGTTTCATAGTATCTGTAAAATCTGACTTTGTTTGGGTTAAAAAACAGAGGCAATCATCGTGTTCTTTCACTCATATCTCAGCTTGTTATGTAGCAACTGTACTGATTTTCAATAGCGAAATTCTCGAAAGCATGTCTTAAAAATTGATACCATATAAGTGTTTAAAGTATACATGAGCGCTTTAAAAGATTGATTTCAACATACACACGGATAGCCGGACTTATCTAAATCAATTTCTTTATCCATACGGATTCATTATATATACATATACTATAAAGGGTGTCAAATTAATATTGTAGAAATATAAGCGGAATGACAGAAGAATACATATACCTTTCCACACTCTCGTGTGAAGGGTATCAGAAACATTAAATTAAATTGTTCAGTAACATTTTAAAAAAAAGGAAAACATATTCACATTATTCAACAACCCAAAATAACTACAACCATTATTATTTAAAAAAAAACCTAATTTGTGTTCATTCAAGGATATTGCTAAGAAAAGCTGTAGTGTGATGACGATATATATACAAATATACAATTTCTTATTTATAATAAATATTTAAATCCATTCAATTTAAAAATGCCGTAATTTAAAACATCACTGCAGAAAGCTGATCAAGACCTTAACATTTAATTTCCGCCACAACATCCCTGTGCAACGAGAAAAATTATATTGAATAAAGTTATTAAATTTTTTTACACAAAATTTAATAATAAAAAAAATGCTACATTTTCGTATTTGTTTTTGTCTCCTTTTCCCTCTCATCGACAATTTTATGATTTATTTGTATTTTTTAACATGATTTTTAATGCGGCAGGGCATTAAAAAGGTCTTAACAAAGCGGCCACCATAAAAATCCATCCATAAAAGTTAAAATTTAACGCACATTTTGATGACCAACCAAATGTGGTCACTTTTTGGAAACTGAGGTTGTTGTTGCACAAACAAAAACACTAACAAGAGGAAATCAAATGTGAAAATTCGCTTGCACACACACATAAAGTATGGTTGTTTTACATATTAAATAGGACACATTAAAATTGTTTTAAAGTAAGTTTAATACTTTTCAATGGCGTACACATCAAACCTGATTAAATATCTTTAAAATAATTCAGGCAAAATTTTGAGACTTAAATTATGAGTTGTACTTCACTTTAAAGTGTAAAGAACGCATTGAGTGGTTTAATCCAAGGATGGCAAAATTGGTACAATTGCACTTTTTTGGGTACTATTTAAACTCGATAAGTACAATGGTACACCAATGGCTTATTAAGTATAGTTAGGAATGTCCCCAGTTGTAGTAAATGTATATGGCAACTCATCATCTTTGCTTATGTTAAAATGCTTAAATGCTTACAAAGATTCGATGAATTCATGTTTCCAAAAAATTGTAGGAGAAATTCAATAAGTTTCACATTTATCACCAAAAATATGGAAAGTACCTTTTCTTACAAAAATAAATAACAATATTTAAATCCAAAGAGAGAAACAAACTTCAAACTGCAACACTTTTGGGCTTAATCCAAACAAAGAATTTAAGTGCTTTATCAAACAGTTATAAAGGTTTGTTCTTGAAAGCACTTGTCCTGCCAACGGTATCATCTAGCGAACCATGCTAATATTCAACTTAATCCATTTAAAACACTCTAATTAAAAACTTAAATATTTAGCACAGAGAAGAAAAAACAAAAAACTGCTCATAATAAAACTTTATGATAAAAATTCTAATCATAAATTAAAATACATGTTTCAAACAAACAAAGTTTTTTTTGTTGCAACTTATGGATATCGATTTATGTCGAATCTTATATACCCTCTACACATATTGTAGTATCGTGTTGTGACCATAACTGACGATTATATGGTGCAACTATAAGCAAAACTTATTAAGGAAATCGATCATTTAAACTTTCAAAATTTTATTTCTTTTTTTTAATTTTTTGCGGATATCTTTGTCATTAGTTAACTTATTGAACCAAGATTTTGTGCAAATGTTGCCAAACGTGCGTGTTTTATATATACGCAACAAACGTTTTAAGAACTTCCTAAGGAGATGCAAAATTTTATTTTGTTGTAATGAACACGTAAGAGCGCTATTTTCGGCATGTGGTATAAACACCACATTGTAGCTAACACAGTACAACATTTTTCAGTTAATTGATTGCCAACTCAATTTTGTGAACTGTATGTTAAATAAGACCCAAAAAGAAGAATTTCTGCATCATTCGTTTTGTCTTCTTACCTGCGATTTGAAGTTAGTATCGATTTGAAGTTAGTACTATCGTATAGGGGCATTTATCACGTTTTAGGCCCTGTTGTTTGACATAGCTCGACAACCACTAGCCCAATTTAGTTGAAATAAATTTTAAAAAATTAAGAATTACAATTCCCTTAATCTGTTCATATATTGTTTTCCTATACAAGTAACACTTTCGAAGTTAAAAATGAATGTATGAAGGGAAAAAATTATTTTTTGCCTAAAAATTTAAATTTTTTTTTTAAAAAATACATAAAAAATCCAAAATGGAAAAAAGTTTCAAGTCTAGTTATTTTTTCGCAAAGTCACATAACCTATGAGCAAAATGAGATAAAGACCATAAAAATCGATGCACGCGTTTCGCTTTTATTCGCAATTGAGTAAATGTATGAATTTCAACAAGTAAGAGCACTATATTCGGCTGTGCCGAATCTTTTATACCCACCACCAATTTTGTGTACATTTGAAGCACAATATTTATTATTTTGTTAATCGCTATAGAATAATCTCTTTATAATAAAATATGTATCACTTTCTTTGTAGATGGTGGTTAAATTTGAAGGGCCCATATTAAAGGTGAACCACATCTAAACTTCAACTTTTTTCTTGTATTTCATTTGACATTTCTCAATCTCAGACTAACTCAATTTGAACCGTGGAAAGATACGCAATCGAGCAACGCTTTTAAATATTAAAGATTTTTATAAAAATGGACGTTTAAATCAAAATGCATTTTGTGCACTTCGTGATTCCTTTGGTCAACATAATCGTTCGAATTCGTCCACAATCGTGAGAATTGTAAAAAATATTTAAATGTCTGCAAAGCAGGTCTGTATGAAATGTGAAAACATCTGTGAATGCCATCTTAGTTCGTTGAATGGGAAACATTGCTGTTTTTCACGATAACGTGGCAAAAGAGCAAGCAACCTCGACTCATCATCGTGCCCAACAATCGAGCATCAACAGTGTCATTGAAAATTTGGACTATCGGATCGTGGTGTGCCGCCTAGGTTGGGGGGCCATTTGGCCAATATTTTGTTCCATACATAATTGAAGCATACAAATATTATCATTATAAAAATAAATGATAATAATTTCATAATAATTTTATTCAAAATCAACATAGTCCCTTAAAATTAAACCACCCATTATAACTTCGGTATGCTAGTAAAATGTTTTCGTAAATTAAGTCTTTCAATGAAAGTGGCCGTTAAAATACGCGTGTCAATAAAGCTTCTGCTAATAAACATAACTTAGATATTTCAATATAATCCTTTAGTATTCCAAAATCTTCATTCATAGAGATTTTACATGAATTTAAGAGGAAGAAAGTGAATTTAAGGTTAAATTTTAAGGGCCACAGGGTGATTTAAAATATACATTCTCTGCATTTTTCTAAAACGGGAAATTTATTAGTAAGATTTTGATTTTTAAACTTCTATAACATTTTGCTTTTAAAAGATTTTCAAACGAAATAAGTTTTGTATAATTTTAAAATTTGTTAGCCATTAGTACATGAAATAAATTGTTTATAATGTTGAGATAATTTTTTTTACTTAGGTCAAAATTTTCCTTAATTCCCATTTTTAATAGAGCATAATTTCAGGAGAACATAAGCATAAGTTGTTAGCATGCCATCTAGTAGTTGCTAGTAGAGTCATCTATCTTATCATCTTTCTCTTATATTTAGCTACAGTACAATAAATGGCGCAGTGTAAGATGAATAAATGCTAATATATATGACTAATATATTTTTATAAAAATTTAAGGAAAAAAGTGTGCGTGGCACATCTATTTTCCGTTATAACGAAGACTTTGACCAAAAAGCCATGTTTGCAAAACTTCATAATCGTACATATGGTTTTGTCAGTTTTATTACGTTTTAAATTTGAAATATACACTGTGCGGTATAAATTTTCGTACATTTTTATCTATAACTCTTTTCCTAATTCATAGATTTAACCGATTTTTAGGGAAAAATATTCTTTTGACTCGATAAATATATATTCGAAGTTTCATGACTACGTTTATGCGTCTGGACACAATTCAAAAGTGAAATTGGGCGTTATAGTAGGCGTGTCAAAGTTGTTTTTGCTAATGAGTACAACTGAGGTGTTTCAATATAGGCCTTTATTATTCCAAAATCTTCATTAATAGAGAAATTATATGAATTTTAGTTAAAACGTTATATGGGAGGTGGGCGTAAAAGTGGGCGTGGCACATTGATTTGCCGGTACAAGAAAGCGTGTCACCAAGAAGCAAAATGTGCAATATTTCAGAGTCGTACATCCAATTTTGTTGCTTTTATGACGTTTTTGTTTTTAAATATACCGAAAAATACACTGTGTGGTATAAATTTTCGTACATTTTGAACGATAACTCCTCTCTTAATGCATAGATTTAGACAATTTTCGGGGGAAAATATTGTCTTTACCCAAGAAATATATGTTCGAAGTTTCATGAGTCTACGTTAAGGCGTTTGGAGATAATTCCATTTTATTCGATGTTCGAAGGACACGGTTTTTTCGACCTACTCTTGCTTTTCGAGCTATAACTCTCTTCCTAATATTCCGATTTAGCCCATTTTCAATACCAAACAAACCTTGTCTATAAGAAAGACTCTGGCAAAATTTGAGCCCCCTAGCTTTTTCCGTGCGACCTCTATCGTGCTTTCAACAGACGGACAGACGGACGGACATAGCTAGATCGTCATAAAATCAAACCCCGATTCAGAATATATATACTTTATGGGGTCTAAAATAGATATTTCGATGTGTTACAAACGGAATGACAAAATGAATATACCCCCACCATTTTTTTGGTGGCGGGTATAAAAATTTGCTCGAGATATGCACAACATTATTTGGAGAAAACATTGACACCTTTTTCATGATTCTGAGAATTAAAAAAAAAGGAATAAACAAAAGGTTATTTGATTTTTATGATTGCGGTAATAAATGTACGTGGACAATTAAACGGAAAGTGAACCTTTTTATTATTTTGGTTTTTCCGGTGGCTACCTATATGATTTTTTTACAGAAATTGCACCCACATTTAAGGGTGGTCATTATTTTGAAAGTTTTGCACAGTTTGAAACGTACAAGTGCTGAATCAGGTATATAGCCAGCCGCCCTTAAAATATGCACCCATTTATAAGTACCTGGCAGTAAAATATTCAAAAATACGTAGTATTTGTAGGTGTGCATTGATCGATTTTTGGCATTCAGCCAGTGCCGACATACCCGAACAGTAAAAGTGATTTTTCTCCAGTTTTTTAAAAGTGAATAACAACAAAACATAAAATATATCAATATGGAAAACAACAAGTGCCCATATTTGGATGAATATTGTTACGTTTTGTGGTCATATCGTCCGAAAAATACAGAAAAAATATCGAAAAAATATGTTTACTGAGCAATTCAAAACCGCGTATTGTAATTATTTCGATGAAGCAGATTTAAGTGGTGCAAATTTTACGCCGAACACAGTGTGCAACAGTTGTTATACTACCCTTCTAAAATGGATTCACGGAAAAAGTAGAAAGTTATCTTTTATGAAGCCAGTAATTTGGGTGGAAGACACAACTGGACATGATGAATCCAGGTGCTATGCATGCATAAATTTTCGTCCTGGATTAAACAGACAACAATTGAAAACAAAAGTATACACTGCTGCATTTACTGCCACACTTCCAGTGCAACGCCCTGCTGATACCGATGCACCTAAACCTCCGAGTGCGGATACTGTGTCCCTGCTAGCCGCAACCGTTTTCACCAATCCGACCGATTTGGATGATGCTGATTGGATACCCGATATTTTAATACAGACTCAGACCATGAATATGAACAACCTACGAAGAAAACAAGATCATCAGAACCACAAGCGTCAACTTCTACATGGATGGATATTGCCAATAATTGAAAAAATGTTCTAAATTTTGCTTTTATGCATATTATAATTGCGTATTAATTGTATATTATTTTATTTTCATTAAGTTTTTATAAATAAAGTTTTTTTTTCATGATAATTTTTTAATTTATATTTTTATTTTTATTTTAAGGGTGGTGGCTATAACTGATTTTTGAAATTCATACATTTACTCAATTGCGAATAAAAGCAAAACGCGTGCATCGATTTTTATGATCTTTGTCTCATTTTGCTCATAGGTTATGTGACTTTGCGAAAAAATAACTAGACTTGAAACTTTTTGCCATTTTCGATTTTTCATGTATTTTTAAAAAAAAAAAATTTAAATTTTTAGGCAAAAAATAATTTTTTCCCTTCATACATTCATTTTTAACTTCGAAAGTGTTACTTGTATAGGAAAACAATATATAAACAGATTAAGGGAATTGTAATTTTTAATTTTTTAAAATTTATTTCAACTAAATTGGGCTAGTGGTTGTCGAGCTATGTCAAACAACAGGGCCTAAAACGTGATAAATTCCCCTATACGATAGTACTAACTTCAAATCGATACTAACTTCAAATCGCAGGTAAGAAGACAAAACGAATGATGCAGAAATTCTTCTTTTTGGGTCTAATTTCACATGCAGTTAACAGAATTGAGTTGGCAAATCATGTGTTGTACTGTGTAAGTCTAGATTTTAAATTTCATGTAACACGCCATTTTCTTTGTTATTTCCGACGCCATCTTCGATTTTGAATTTTTTACCTTATTAATTGTATTCGACTAGTCAAACCCTTTCATTTGATACCCATAGTGTAGGCTTTAAAAAAATTTGTTTCGCCACTTTTTTCCAAAAGCCATCTTGGATTTTACACTATTTAATAGTTTTATACATTGAATTCAATTCATTACATTTCAATTCATTTTAAAGCAGTATGACGATATTTTAAAGGGTGTAGCCAAAAACAAAAAGAGATTGATTGATGTTGAAAAGGAAAATCGCTCATTAAAGAAAGAAATTAATGACTTAAAATCATCTGTTAAGCTTTTAAATGAAGTTTGTATACAAAATGATTGCATTGTTAGTAGATTGAAGGTTGCGGATAATGCAACAGCTGTTGATTCCGTCCTGGAACTGGCAAAGAGTGTTGGTGTCGTTCTGGTAGCTGAAATTATTAACGATGCATACTTTCTTCGGAAGAGAAAGGGCACAAATGATTAAAAAAAAGTGACAAGCTCATGTCTGCTAAACCTAAATTGAAAGAAAACAAAGATTCAAGTCAAGTTTTTGTTAACGACTTTCTGAGTAAGGAAACGTTGAATCTTCTAAATTACGCTAACTCTTTAAAAAAATATGGGTTACTCGTACGTTTTTGCTAGAGGGGGAAGAGTTTTCTATAAGAGGAGTGAAATTTCTAAGGCGCAAGTAATAAAATGTAAATATGACGTTAATAAATTGCTCCTGTGTGCAACTACAGCTCAACCGTGGAAGAGTAGGTCAATTGTAAATAATAATAATGCTGTCCAGACAGACGATTGATGCTTAATTTACTCGCCCATTCATAAGCTTTCAGAAAATATAAGAAAGCTATATATACCCATACACCCACTGTGAAGGGTATACAAATAGAAGAAACTGTGTTCTTTTGCTCATATCTTAGCTCGTTATGGGCCTATGTAACTGATTCTTAATAGCAAAAAGCATATCTGATAAATTGACAGCAAATTGGGATCAACATGCACACGGACAAATGGATTTAGCTTAATGAATTCCCCTATCTATAAGGATTCAGAATATATGTTCTTTATGGGATCTTAAATAAATATTGTGGAAACGGAACGACAGATTTCTTGTTTGTCTCAAGTAGAAAGGCCCTAACGCGCATAAATGTAACTTTAGGAGAAGCTGAAAACGTAACACAAACCTTTACATTATCATAATGTTACTTCTTTTGTTAAATATGTTGCTTGTAAAAATATTATTTTTGTTACTATTGCATACAATTTTTGTGTCGAGCTGTATTTGTGTGAAATGTATTGAAATCCATGAAAATGTAATTTCGTAAAAAATACGAGTTAGTGAATTTCTAGTTGTAACCAAAAATATTCACATCTACACTCTCGTGTGACGGGTATAAAAGTAGATATTTGAAACAAAAAAATATAAGGGGGGAAAAACACTTTTTAAAGTTGCTACGATTAAAGGGGAATAAAATTATGAATTAATTAACAAAAATATTTCCGGTTAGTTGAGAAACTAATTTATGCAAAGTAAGTGATAGAGTGTGGATTTCCTACCGGTATGGGTTTAAAAAAAAACTTTTCTTTAACATATTGCATTTTATTACATTGGAGTGCTGTTTTATGAAAACTAATCAACTTGCAACCTTGTAAATTAATTCGCATACTAATAAAAAAAATGTTGCACTTTTTTGTTGTTACTTTTCGAATCAAAATAAAAAACAATTGATTGTTTATAAACAACTAAATTAAGAAAAACTATAGTAAAAAAATATATTTTTAATTAAAGCAAATCACGTTGTATTTTTTGTTTTGGTACGGGTAAAAAATTAAAAAAAAAAATATATTTAGGAATTTGTCTATGCATACTATCACTTAACACACAGAAAAAAACTATTTGTTCTTAGTTGTTATTGTGCATAGGACGCAATATGCAGTGAATATGCCCCGTATCCACCTTAGGAACCTCATAGCGGTCATTACCGGACACTGGCCTATAGGTACACATGCAAAAAGGCTGAGTATCCCTTACAACGACTTCTGCAGAAGTTGCGATAACGAGGAAGAAGAGGAGACAACCGAACATCTTCTCTGTAGTTGTCCTGCATTCGGGGACCTGAGACACCAGATTCTAGGTCAGCGAATACTTGTGAGTAAAACTTGTCTTTCCGCAGTTGATCTGGGAAAGATCCAAACAGGACAGGATGGCTGAGAAACGACGGCCAGAGGACATAGACGAACGGGCGTTGGTGCCTACAGTATCACAACGGCACCCTCGGAGGACCCAAGTGAACTATGCCTTCGGGCGGCTGCCGGATCTAACCTAACCTAACCTAGTTGTTATTGTGACTTTATCGTTAAGCATTAGTCAGTCAAATATTTTCCGATTTATTTGAAATTCGCTTGGCAGCTTTGTATTCCTTTTTTCACAGTTAGAGCAAATTTTTCTAAACTCCTCATCTGTTGTGCCCAAAGGTAAATATAGCTCGTCATTTCGTTTGTAATTTCTACAATATTTATTTTCGACCCCATATTTTCTGAAGCTTATGACTCGACTCTTCGTGCGTTGGTTGATATCACCTTTAGAAGTCGCAGTTACTCAGATCTATATGTGGTATCAATCTATTGCAAATATCTGGAAATGAATCTCTATAAAAATCCGGCACGATAGCCCCATAACTTTCTGAGATATGAGCAAATGAATACGACCGTCTCTATTTTTTCACATTTTTACTACAAAAATTAATATTTTTCAGACCTGAGGTAATTTATAAAGTCTCTTGTTACCGCAGTTTTAAAAAATTATTGCTAAAAAGAAACTTACAAATCAGTTTAAATCAAACTGAGATATAAGCACAAAATTTACAAGTAAAAAACGGTTTTTCATCTTGTAGACAATAAAAAGAAACGATATGGATAGCAAAAGAAAGGGCAAGAGTGGCAGAATATGGGACACTAAAAAAACTTTAGATTCAAGATGGCCGCCACTACAAAATGGCGTAAAATTAATTTATATATATTTTTTAATTGAGTAATTAAAAAAGTACCTATTTCAAACTTTAAAATAAAAATGTCATCAAACGAAAGGACTTTGCCAGTGGAATACAATAAATAATGAAAAAATTCAAATCCAAGATGGCATCCGAAATAAAATGGCGGGTATATTAGTCAAAATTACTAGTTACGGCTATGACTCTTTAACTGCCACAATATAGATATAAAATAAAAGGGATAGAATAAAATAAAATAATAATAATAATAATAATAATAATAATAATAAATAATAATAATATTAATAATAGAATAAAGTTATTTTTAAAGAAGTTCTAATCCATGATGGTGCTCTAAACAAAATGGTGGATAAAGTTTTTTATTTCAATCCCATCATTAAGTAAAAGTTCAAAATCAAGATTGGCATCGAAAATAATAAAGCAAGATCAAATCTAGGCTTGGCTACGATGTGGTCTCTTTACCTACATACAGGATGGTAAAGAGTATTATTAGATTCGTCACAACCGAATATAGCATTCTGACTTGTTTAATTTGAAACTAATTTTTAACATTCAATTATAACGGGTGGCCCAAATAAGACCAGCTGATGTGAAACACAAACAACTTTTTTTATTTTGAACATAATTTATTTTTTCGTTTTGCAGATTATAACTGAACTCTTGGAAATTTAAAATGAAATTATTAAAATTGAAAAAAATTTATTATTCTTCTCAACGATCAATTATTTTGACGCAGCGAAATTATCGCCGTTTTTTTACGTAAGATCAGCGCCCACATCTTTCATGATTACAAGTTTAGTTCGCCGTTTTGAGGAACTGGGTTCAGTTGATGACCGTCCAGGAAGAGGTGCTCATCGAAATATTCGTACTGAAGACAATACCCAGAACAACATTACAGAGACATTTTAAAGTTGGATCTTAAGATGAATCCACACAAAGTTCAAATTGTGCAACAGATTCTACCGCAAGACCCCCAACAATGACTATAATACGCTATTTGCTTTACACAATTAGCCACACAAAATGATATTTTAAATAATCTTTTGATGACGGATGAAGCGCATTTCTATTTAAGTGGTTATGTGAATAAACAAAACTGTAGGTTGTGGGGCACCAAAAATCCAAGGGCAATACATAAGCCACAGTCACAGCCAATCAGATGCACTGTTTGGTGCGGTGTTATGGCCATAAAAATCATCAGCCCATATTTCTTTGAGAATGAGGATGAAACGCCAGAAACGGTATCCGGGGCTTCTTACAGAACAATGATCGACAACTTTTTGCGGCCAATGGTGGAGCAACATCCTAATTTGTGATTTCAACAAGATGGAGCCACTGCGAATATACTTGGACATGCTGCGTGAAATTTTTGAACGCATAATTTAAAAAAATTCAGATTTCCCTTGGCCTCCTCGTTCACCAGATTTAACTGCGCCCGATTTTTTTATGGGGTTATATAAAAGACAAAGAGTATGCTAACAAACCATAGACACTTGGACAACTCAAGCAGAATATTCAAGACGAAATACGGCGCCTGCAACCAGAAACATTACGCCGTTTAATGCAAAATGCGCTAAAAAGAGCCAATGCCTGTATCGAGCAAAATGGTGGTCATTTGTCTGATGTCATATTTCACACATAGTCACGTTTAATTTCCATAAAATGTATTTGACATATAAAAATAAATTATTTTAAAAACCCGTTATTACAAGAGTTATACGTGTTTAACATCACAGGTCTTATTTGGGCCACCCAGTAATAAATATTCGGTATGTATTAAAGAACTGCGTAAAATGTTCAAAAAGTTATGTGTTGTAGTTTACACAACTTCCCATCACCATATCTTAGTATAAACATAAATAATAAAACATAATAATCACCTAATTAGTTATTAGGGCTGCCAGATACCATTGGCGATGGCATTTCGAGTTTGGCGATAATTTCAGTTAGGGCTGTTTAAAGGGATCTTTTTATAAATCTTTTATGCAAAATTTTATTTGTTCCAGGTCTACTATCAAAACAGTCAAACATGTTTTAAATGATATAATTCAGTTTGAATATTCTAGAGCAAATCAATATTACACAAAGAAAGTAATAAATATTTAAGTATAATAGCATGTTTCCACGGCACATTTAATTACTTGATTCGCTGTTTAAATTACTAATGTGAGTTATCGTGTTTCCACGACATATTGTTTATTTGACTTGACAGTTCTTCTTCGTGCTTTTGATATTAAAATTGTCGTTTTGTTTTTTAGCGGCGCACATTAAGAAATATAAAATTTAATATAGAAAATTATAATTAGTTTATCGATGGAGAAATGTATGCAAATAATATCATTATTTTTTTTACAATTACAAGAAAATAGGACCAGTGTAGCCACCGAACACTGTAAACACAATTTCGTCTCATCCAATAAGTTTGATGTGGCCAATAGTCTTCTAGACATAACAACTTTCTTGAAAATTTTCTTTTTTGCTTTCATTTTATTTTTTTGTTAATAAAATTAAATTTTTTTCTTCTTGGTTTTCGCTTTGCTTTGATTTTTTTGACAGCTGGATATGATAAACTACCGACAAAAATTAGAGAAGACACTGATTTTATTATAATTCGGATGGTAATTCTAAATGAATTACCCACAAAAATAGTAATTTGCTTTGAAAATTTTGCATGGGAAAATTATGTAATTTGGTTCGTAATTACGCTTTGAATTATGAATAAGACATCGAATTACGAATATCGTTGCCATGGAAACATGCTATAAAGGTATTATTCCGTAGAATACTTGTCACTTGTTTTTTTTTTTAATTGACACATTTAGACTAGACATATTAATGTATATAAGATTTGCAATTTGGTTATTGTATTTAATAAAGTATTATTTGTAACATTTTTAAAATTAAACATTCTGAATAACCACACAGCAATTATTAGTAATCTATAGTTTCTTTTTTATACTTACATATATACAAGACTCCATTACCGATTGACTAATTTGGAGGCTTGTCCGCAAACTGTGGTTGCCACTCAAACCGGCTTGCTTGGGTTGTGAATATGTATATGTAACAATCAGTTAAATATATGTATGTACATACATAGTATTTAATTAAATATCAAGTTGAATAAACCTGCTAGTTGTAGACTCTAGTATATGAGAATTATCAAGTATATTGAGAAATGTTTGAGGTTAAGGTTGTTTTGTTTGAGTTTTTTTTTATTTATTTTTGTATTGGTTAATTGACACAAGGGGGTAATTTTAATTAAAAAAAAAAACTCAATTTCTTTTTATATAAAAGAGTATAAAAAATACAGTACCGTGTGAATAGTAATATAAACTTAAATTGTCTACGAATTTTAAAGATTTTTATATTTTATCCCCAGCGTTTAAGGTCAAAGATGTAATTTTTTTATGAACATAAACACTATATGTGAACTTATATGCTTTTTCAAGCAAAATTTAATTTTTATGAGATAAAGTTACTTATATTTCCCGTGTTCCGTAACTTTTATCTTTTTAGGCTTTTTAGAGTTAATTTATTTTGATTAAACTGCCCAATAAATTTTCATTTGTTCTATATATCTTTTGTTTAAAAAATGTCTAAACAAATTATTAAACAAAAATAATTTTCGGTCGGTTCACTAACTTATTTTAACGATAATCGTATCTTTAAAAACAGCTGACAACAATTTTATCGATTTCGCTATTCTGTAACAGTTGTTGCTATTCAGTTGTTATCTAAACGACAATAATTTTTTGGTTGTTTATTTTATCGAAAAAAAGTTGAACTTTATACCCGTCTTAAAAACCACTTGTTTAAGTCGCGGCTATGGCGCCACTAACTGTGTGCGGGATGTTGGTGACGAATTTATTTAGACACTTATTATGACAAAGATGCCACTTTAATGTAACAGTTGTCAAGTATCGTTAAAGGCCATGACTGACTATCCTACAAAGTCGTGCGATTATGTTAAATAAAAATCTGATAGTTTTCTGTCCTACATGAAAAAATCGCAACAAAATGTGTTATTGGATGCCACACTGTCATACTTGCTTAGAAAAAGCAGCTCTGATCGCACAGAAACTATTATTTTATGAAAATTTTCAAAAGATTATCAAATCGGACACACTTATGTATGAATGCCTTCTTAATTCGTTAAATGAGAAGCATTGCTGTTTTTCACGATAGTGTAGCAAAAAAACAGCCAACTTCGACTCATCATCGTGCCCAACAATTGAGCATCAACAGTGTTATTAAAAATTTGGACTATCGGATCGAGGTGTGCCGTTGAGGTCGCGGGGGCCATTTGGCCGATATTTTGTTCCATACATAATTGAACCATACAAATATTATCATTACAAAAAGCAATGATTATAATTTCCTAAATAATTTGTTTTTTATTTAAAATCAACAACGGCCCTTAAAATTTAACCACCCTTTATAAAAAAATTTCAAAATCGTTTATCAAATTTTGTCACTCTTATTAGGTTTAAAATTTTGAACATACTCAAAAATACACTGCGCGGTATAAATTTTCGTACATTTTGATCTCTAACTCCCTTCTTAACGCATGCATTTAAACAAATTTTGGGTAGAAATATTGTTTTTGCTCAGGTAGTTTATATCTGTAGTTTAATGTCTCTACGTTGATGCTGGTGGACACAACTCCATTTTATTCCATGTTGGAAGGACACGTTTCTTTCGACCTAATCTTGCATTACGAGCTATAACTTTATATTCCGATTTAGCCAATTTTTTTATTCCAAACAAACCTTGTCTATAAGAAAGATTCTGGCAAAATTTGAGCCCCCTAGCTTTTTCGGTGCGACCTCTATCGTGGTTTCAACAGACGGACAGACATAGCTAGATCGTCATCAAATCAAACCCTGATTCAGAATATATATGCTTTATGGGGTCTAAAATGGATATTTCGATGTGTTACAAACGGAATGACAAAATGAATATACCCCCACCATTTTTTTGGTGGTGGGTATAAAAATCCAATAAAAAAAATTAAAAATAATTAAAAACAAATTAAAAAAAAATTAAAAAAAAAATATTAAAAATAATAAAAATATAAATAACATAAAATAAAAATTTTTTTTTTTGCTCAGCTGGGATTCGATGCCACGTTTACTTTAACCAGTATATGTGTATGTTGTTGTTGTAATTGTGAAAAAAACGAGGTGGTTGTGGTTTTTTACTCATATCTCAGAAAGTTATCGGGCGATTGTGCTGAATTTCAATAGCGATTCATTCCTGGATATTTCCAAAAGATTGATACCATTCTCAGATCTGAGAAACATATAGTTGCTTCTAAAAGTTGATTTCAACCAACACACGGACAGACGGACATACGGTCAGGGCATAATCGACTCCTCTATTCATAAGGTCGGAAATGAAAATCGTAAAAATTACAAACGGAATTACAATGCTATATATACCCTTGTGCACCACAGGTGAAGGGTATAATTATGCATTTTGCAAATAAAATTTATACTATTCAACTCCCCTTTCATGTTTAAATAAGAAAACTCGAAACGCAGATCAATTCTTACAGAAACTAGTTTAGTTTTAAATTAACAATAATTGCAGTCAATTAATAAGCTGTTTAATGGAGACACGATTGTGGAGTTGTTCACCTGAAAACTAATGTAAAAAGTAAAACTGCAAAATTAAAGGAAAAAAAGAACAATCAAAAAAAAAAAAATTTTTTTTTCTTAACAAAATTCAAGGGAACTTTGTGAATTTGGTGGAAATAAATATTAAAATTATATGTAGTTTTTTATAAGAATTAAAGAAATTTTTTTTAGCAAGCCAAAATACTGTTTCTTTTAAGGACAACTTTTCTTCTTTATATTTAATGTACATTTTAAAATTGTTTAAAAGAATTATTTTATAGATTATACATATAGGTAATTATTAAGGGAATTTTTTTTAAATAGATTTGGGAATCCCGTTGTTTTTCGGAAATTTAAAAACACTAAAGAAGTGTATTTTTCTATTAAAAATCAAATAAAAATAACATGATTTTAGTAATTTGTTGGATTTTAAAAATTTCCTTCAAAATATTCCAAAAGGAAATTTTTTCTTTACAATTTTGTTATTTTAAATATAAAGGCAAAACAGTAAATTGCCTCAAAGATAAAAAAATGCAAGCCACTTCCCGTTGTATGCCGCATGTGTGCTGGAAAATATTTAAAAACATTTTAAAAATTATAAAATAAGCCCCATTTTATTAAAGGATGTTTAACGTTTTCGTAACTTAAAGGAACTTAATACGCTAATATAGTTACGATTTAAAAAAAATAATTCGCTTTTAAGTAAAAAGGGTTAATTTGCAAAATTAAGAATTTCAAATCTGCTTAAAATGTTTTTTTAAACATTTTATTTTAAATTTGTCTTATTTTTGTATTTATTTGTTTTATTTCTTTGAAATTGGCTTTTAGCCAGACAATCTAGTATAGAGGTTTTCATTACTTTCAATCGGTCTTTTATTTTTTGTTTATACATATTTTATTTTTTGTGTATTCCCAACATTTAAAAAATAATAAAAATAAAACAATTACAACAACAACAAAATACGTCACTTCTATATGATGAATGTCACCGACAAATTAAAATCACATAAATTGTTTTTAGAGCAAAAAAAACACAAACACACACAATAAATTCTTAATTAAAAGGCATACAATATAAATCAGGGGTCATCAACTGGCGGACCACGGTCCTGATCCGGACTGTAGACCTATTTTATGCGGACGTTGTGTTAACAATACATAATATGTATTTTACATTATGTATAAACAAATTCATGAGAAAAATTCCGTCTCGACATCAGCCTTTGGTGATGATCCGTTAACTAACCAGTAATAGGAAAACCTATGCAAAAATAAAAGATCATTTGAGAGCTATAACACAAACAATTTCATTAGTAATATTCATATCATCAGGGAGATGCAGTAAATCTCACACTTGTGAATCTTTTCACGGCAACGATATTCTTAATTCGATGTCTTATTCATAATTCAAAGCGTAATTACGAACCAAATTACATAATTTTCCCATGCAAAATTTTCAAAGCAAATTACTATTTTTGTGGGTAATTCATTTAGAATTGCCATCCGAATTATAACAAAATCAGTGTCTTCTCTAATTTTTGTCGGTTGTTTATCATATCCAGCTGTCAAAAAAATCAAAGCAAACAAGAAAAAAGTTCAATTTTATATACAGAAAATAAAATGAAAGCAAAAAAGGAAATTTTAAAGAAAGTTGTTATCTCTAGAAGACTATTGGCCACATCAAACTTATCGGAAGAGACGAAATTGTGTTTAGATTGTGTATCGTTATAAACAGTTAACAACAATTTTATCGATTTCGCTATTCAGTAACATATTCTAACGACAGTTGATATTGTTATCTAAGCGACAATAATTTTTTGGTTGTTTATTTTATCGACAAAAAGTTAAACTTTATACTCGACTCAAAAACCACTTGTTAAAGTCTTGGCTATGGCGCGACTACCTGTATGAGGGATGTTAGTGGTGAATTTGTTTAGACACTTTTTTTGACAAAGATGCCACTTTAATGTTACAGTTCTCGAGTATCGTTTAACAGTATTTTTTGAATCGCAAAGTAAATATATAAAAAAAGTTCGAAGAAGAACTGTCAAATCAAATATAAAAAAAGTCGTGAAAACAGGATAATTCACTTAAGTAATTTAAAGAGCGAATCAAGTAATTGCATGTGCCGTAGAAACATGCCATTACACTCTTCGAACAGGCTGTGTTGAGTAATTAAAGTTTCTTTTCAGGTGTTTTGAATAAAATTTGTTTGTGCTAATAAGTGCCCAGAATTAAAAAAATCAACCTTGAAACCTTTGACTTTGTTTGGGTCAACAAATGTTTGTAAAGCAGCATTTTCATAGAACATATGAACATCTCCAAGATTTAATGAGAATTGCCTTCTTCAGACGGATAGTCCAAGACAAAAATGTAATTTTTCTCATTAATATTGTAAAAACCTTTAGTACTTACATCTGTTTATTTAAAGTATTTTTTATTTAATAAAATAATGCACCGAAGCCCATACGTTTTATTTGTCTATTGCTACAATAACTAAACATATTATTTAAATAGTTCAGTTTACTACTTTCCGGACCGCGACAGTCGAAATTTTTTTTTTTTAAACGGACCCCAAATCAAAATAGCTGGTGACCGCTGATATACATAAATGCTTGATATTTTTCTCTTCTGCTTTTCATTTAAATTAAATTGTTTTAAAAATTCTGTTTACTCGTAATTTCAATGTGCATAATATGTTTTTCTTTTTACTTTTATCGGTAATGAATCGTAAATTTTTAATTTAGAAAGTGTTGACAAACAGTTATTAACCTTTAGAGATCACTAGATAATTTTAAACAACATATACATATGTATTTTAGTAAACACATACAAACATACAGAAATAGGCAACTTATCAAAGTTGAAATTAAAGTTTTTAAATCTATTATTGGAATTACAACATTTTGCTATCTCGGCAGCTTACTGACTACATAAGGAGGCTCTAGTGATGACGTTCGAAACCGAATTAAATATGGCAAACAAGCATACGGTCAGCTTATCCCAATATGGCGATCGGCGTATATCTTAAGAGAACCAAGGTAAACATATTCAACTCCTGCATAAAATCCACTCTTCTTTATGGCTGCGAATCATGGAATGCAGCCTCCAAAGACCTTAACTCGTTGCAGGTATTTATAAATAGGTGCCTGCGAAGAATCTTAAAAATATTTTGACCAGTTACTATATACAATGTAAGATTATGGAATGAAACTGGTCAAAAGGTCATAAGCACGGAAAAATTAAGAAGAAAATGGAGATGGATAGGTCATACTTTGCGTAAATCAAATGACGACATCACTAGAAACGCCATAGAATGGAACCCCCAAGGTGGCCGAAGAAGAAGTAGACCATCCCACACTTGGCGTCGTCAAATCGAACTTGAAGCTATCACACAAAACAAAAGCTGGAATGAAATACAAGCTACTTTAAGACGGTCCTACGAACTTGGTTTGAATCTTTACTAAACAAGCAAACAAAAATTTTCTTTGCCTTTTTAGTATCGCATCAAAAAAGTGGATTTATAAATAAGTATTTCTCTTAAGAAATCCCCCATTTCATTTAAATAGGATTCTTTCTTTGTTTTTTTTTTTTTTTTTCTTAAAATAATAAATTTTATTCAATAACTGGCATTAAGGTTACTCAAGTCTTTATTAAAAATTATAACTTATTACCTTTTTGATAATTATGGAATTTATTAAAGTTGGTGGTAAAATATTTAATTATGGTTTTTCTTTTATAAACCATCGTTGAGATACTTTAGAAAATGTTTATAGAAATTGCTATACATCTTTAGGATTATATAATAAAAAAAATTTTTATGATGGCTATTCAAATGACTTACCAACCAGGTAGGTGTGTTATATTCGGCCGCACCGATTCTGAAAATACCCTTGACCCTCATTTACATAGGTATAATGACCACATTGTAGCTAAGCCTAGATTTTAAATATATTTTTGTACGTCATTGTGCTTTAGTTATTGCTTTAGTTAGCTGTATGCTAAGCTCTTTAATTTGATATCCACATTGATAGGGTTCTCAAAAACATAGTTGAAGGGAACAAAGCCGCAATTTCTATATTTGACCCATATATCCGCCATTTTACTTTAGACACAAACTTAGATTTTTATTTCTCATAATTTAATATATTTTACTGGAAATACCTCTTATTTGATACCAATATAATGCAGATTGAAGGGTATAAATTTCTAAATACTAGCTTTGACCCATATGTAAATTTTTTACACGCAGTTTTGTAGTAGCGACATCATGGATTTTACACTTTTTCATTTACATTTTTCATTTTTACATTTGTGGTAATAAAATTTATATTGCAAGAATCATAATTTCATAGTACTGACACAACCAAACTATGCGATTGGCAACAATTGTGGTACTCACAACTGATACTGTGTAAAGCATGCTTATGTCTTGAGACCAGTTTTTTATTAAATTCTAATGCGGCCTTAACTACTTAAGTATGTTTCTTAATCCCGTCTCACCAAGCCTGATTAAGCTTTTTTCCGCCAATCCCATCACCAGTAGTCTATGAATACACGATTGTTTATTTTGTGACGACTGCAAGGGGTTTTTCGAAACACGACCAGTGAAATAAAATATTTCTACAACTAATAACAAATAAGTTGATTTAAAAAAAAATGATCAACTTATTTTGCATCGAAAGATGTATTGAATTCAAAAACAATTAAATTTATTTTTTAAACCGATAGTGTGTTTAGCATTATATTAATTTTGACCGTGTACGATAGAGATAAGAATACAATAAAATCGCTTAAAATTATTTTATATCTACCAAGGCATATCCATAAGGTATATGCAACGGCGAATTGATACAACAAAGCAACTTTTCATGGGATGTTTTATGTCAAGGCCAATTCGTATATCAGGGATGGAAAAGTTGTTTTTACATATTATATATAATAAAATTTGATTAAAAACAGAATAGAAATTTTGTAAACACATTATTAATGACGCAAAAGCAAAAAATATACACAAATTAAGCACATTTATTGTCAAAAAAGTACACTCAAGTTAATTGTTTAATACCGAAACCAAAATCACATTTCCTATCCCTGCATTAATAAATGAAATCAAAGCGAATTTAACCAATTTTGACAAAATGTTTCACAATCAGCTGGGCAGATAATTTCACCTGTATGAATTCGCCTTGATATCTACTATAAAAATTTTAACTTATATTTGTGAAAGAGAATGTAAAATGAGAATTACAATCAAAGCTCAGTATAACATATACTCACTTTAACGAATTTGCGATATAACGAACAAGAAATTTTTTGACATTAACGACCTTATATAACGAACCACCTTATATATGCACAAATGAAGACATAAAATTATAAAAATTAAGATTTGTTTGTAAATGCATGCATAAATAAAAAACTGCAAACAAAAAACAGGAACTTCCTTATGTAATCATTATTTTTTCTATGGAAACACACTCTTAATGTTTTCATTTATGTGATCAGACGTAAGAATTAAAGTTCATTTGAATCTAGTTTAAGTTGAGTTTAACTATGCAAAGAAGCATGTGAAATGGAAAAAGATTCTGTTTAAGTGAAAAAATCAAAATTTTGGAAGAGTGCAAAAAAGGTTTATATTTGTCGGCAATTTCTAATAAATATGGAACATCAAAATCTTTCATATGTACATTAAAGAATATGCAAAGTAAAATTGTCTCGAATTTGGAAAACACGAACAATAGTTCAAAAACCGACTACCACTTCGAAAAGGGGAATATCCCGATATGGAGCACAAACTGTATGAACGGTTCCTTAACCAACAAAAAAATTTTTATTCCGGTTAATGGAATAGAATTAAAAGCAAAAGCAATAGAATTACATAGCAAGTTATGTGCCGGTGGATTTAATGTAAGTGGTGGATGGCTAGGCAGACTTAAAAAAAGGTTTGGCATACGACTTTGAAAGGATGAAAAACTATCGTCAAGGAGTGATTTAGTGAAGCCCTTTAAAGAAATGTTGCAGAAAATGATACAGCAAGAGGCATTAACGCATGACTTAATATTTAATGCCTATGAAACAGGTTTGTGTTGGAAGACGCTTCCAAACAAAACATTTATTCATAATGGATATCAAAAGAAAGAATAACTGCTTTCTTCTGTGCAAGTATATCGGGTAAAAAAATTACTGCTCTTTTAATTGGAAAGGCAGTAAAAACCCTGTTTATTTCGAAACAAAACTTTGGCTGTTAATTATATGCATTCAAGGAACGCCTGGATGAATTTTGGAATTTCCGAAATGTGGTTTTTCGAAATGTTTGTTCCCAAAGTAAGATTGTTGTTGTGGTTTATGTGGTATAATGAAAATTTAACCGTTTTCTTGTGAACAGTATAAAAGATTCGACACGGCCGAAAATATTACTCTTACTTGTTATTAGTATATGTATGTACATATGTAAAAATATTTTTAAAATGAAATAAATGTTATTTAAATTTTGTATAATGATTTAAATGAAGGTTGTTCTCTTTATTCATAAAATCAGTTCATTTTAAACACTTTCCTATATAACGAATTTTTCACAATAACGAATAGGCCTGAGATTATATAATTCGTTATACCGAGCTTTGACTGTATTTATATAAGCACTCGATATATAACCTTCTAAATACACAACTGAATTTTGAGACGCCCTAGGTTAGGCTTTAGAATATTTTAGTAAATACAAGTTAACATTTAGGTGGGTGTTATCATACAAGGTGTTTAATTTAGTCTTGATAAACAAGTTCGCTAAAAATAATCGCAAAAGCGCGTGGTGTTTATTATATTCACTATTAGCAAAGACTTTTTGAGATTGTTCTGAACAAATTTATGTTTTCTCTTACATATTTCGTCTATCAAAGACTATCTAAGCAACACAGTAAAACTTCGATGCTTCGTTGTACACATGTATCAGTTAAACTTTGATAAACACAAAACTTTAGTTGTTGCTTAATTATTCTAAGAAATTAAAAAAACGTATGACAAATCTATATGCATATGTGCCCCATAGGAAGATGGATAAAGTTAAACTTGGTTCGCTATTTTTGTAGTATCTTTCAGAAATTAAATATTAATTTTCGAAAAAAACTAATATGTATGTTAATACAAAAAAGTCTATTACAATCCATTGCTATTGTTAAACCTATAACTGAAGTGTGTGCAAAGTTAAGGTATTACCACACGCACTTATGGCAGCGTAGTCAACTTTGAAATTTCGAAAAGTACCTTAACCGCGAAAAAGCGCATAATTTTCAAATAAAAATCGCAGAGTTTCAAATTGTTTATTTTAAATTCTATTTATTTGATAAAATATAATAAGTTCTCATCGCTCCTTTTAAGATAATGTTATTTGAAAGAAAACATTTTGAAACAGTGTTGAAACTTTAACTTCACAGTTGCCAATATAATCACTATTTTAGAGAAATGTTGGCAGCTCTTAGACGCCAGTTGCCCTCTGCAATATCTCATTCTACAATTGGCAACGAAACGAAGTTATATTGATTATCGATAATCGACCTTTAAGCTAATAGATAATCCATTAATATTATCATCTGGCCAAATAAAATGATGATATCAGTATAAAAATTGCCATCAATGTAAATATTTACCTCATCCGGGTGTCATGTCAATTTTTGCTCTGTACAATTGCATAATAAAATGTTTTTTCATATCAAATTCTCTTTTTTTTTTTTTTTTTTTTTTTTTATATCCATCTCAATACAAACTGAACAGTACGTTTAATATTCAAATGTAATTTTTCTATATTCAATAGGTTCAAACAACTTGAATCTTTACAATATGTTTTTATAAAAATTAGTGCTTTATAAGCCATAAAGGATATTAAGAAACGAATACACTCAGGTCTCGTTTTATGCGATAGATGCGTACCTAAAAAAATCGCATAAATTGAATTCGCATAAAACGATACTCTAGCTTCATATAAAAACTAATGGATCGTTCAAAAATTCTGAAAAACCGAATAAATTGAAATTTTAATCAAAAAATCAAAACAAAATCGCATAAAAAAATTAACAAAAATATATTTATTTCATTTACTTAAACAATAAAAACAAAACACACTTCAAAAAAATAAACAAAAATATAATATTAATTCATTAATTACTGAAAAAACAGAAAATGATTCAAAAATAAGCTAAAAAGTTTTTCTAAGAAAATTCTGTCAATATGTATGATTAATCTGAATCACTGAATAATTGTCTGCATCGTTTTGGAATTGGTTCAACGTCACTTTCATCACTATGGTAAAATATTATTTTTATCACTAGAATTTATCTCGTGAATAGGGGACGAGATCAAAGAATTTTTAGGAGTTTCAATTGTTTCTTTTCTTGCAAAATAGTTTGTCATCAAACTTTAAGATTTTGAATTTATATGTTGCTTATGCAACTCTTGATATCCGGAAAACAGATCAGTCAGTCCGCGTTGAATCTTCAATGCTGTTTCCATATCTGGATCCATATTAAGAATTTGATTTTGTATAGCATTAACTGTGCTGAGGATATCGCCAATTTTTTTGGAGGTGAAGTGTTCAGCAATTTCTTCGGAATCACTCTCTTCACTATCCACGTTTTTCTCTCAGTTCCAATAATTAAACTTATAACGTCGTTATCGGTTAATGGTTCTTCAGCTAAAAGTTCTCCTAAATCATCATGGTTTAAAGAGTTAAATCTTTCTCCTCAAATTTGATGAGCTAAATCTATAATTTCATTAGTCAGTGCCGATATTTCCTCTCCAGTACATCTAGCAAAACAGACTCTGGCCATGTAGTTTTCCAGCATGCATTTAATGTTTGTGGTCGCAGTTTAGAGATCGCTGATGCTGCCAGAATAATGCAATCCAAAATTGTAAATTTTTTCCAAACTTCATTTAACGTAAGTGCTTCATTTTCAAGTTTGTTTAAAATGAATTGATAAGTGCTTTTTATGTAGTATTTTTTAAAAGTGGAAATTATTCCTTGATCTAAAGGCTGAAGAATGAACTATAACGATTAGTGATGCAAACATGGTTTAATTTGAAAACGGTAAAAAGCTAAAAAAAAACATCTAAAATTTTAAAATCTGTTAAAATTCTAATAAACAAATTGTTCATTTGAAAACCGCATAAATTTGAATCAGCATAAAAAAAATCCGCTTAAAACGAGACGTGAGTGTATAGGAATTCATATATAATAAATAATGTAAAATAGCTATCAATCCTTATCATTTCCCTATTTTATAGTTTTCCTTAAACTACCCGTACGAAAATTGTTTTCAATTGAAGAAAAATTAAGACAATCGCTAAAAATAAAAAAAAAAAACAACGAGCACTGACTTGAAAATTTTGGGAGGCAAAAAGTACTAAAAACAGTGCTTAAATTAAATGAAAATCTGTCGGCAGGTTTTTTTTTACCTAAATTCTCAATTACGTTTTTCCATTCACTATTATCACTGTTTGATATCTGTTCGATAATGTTGTTTTTAGGTCATAAACTCTTATGGGATTAGTGCTGTACACTTTCGATTTCAAAAAACCTCAGAAAAAATACCACGCTTTCTCGCGTCAGCGCTTTCTTCGCATTATAAGCCTCATACGCTTTCTACACTTTACAAGTACCATGCCACGCTTTTGCGTATTAAATAACACAAGCAGAGAGATAGCACTAATTATGTTAATGTTGTCGATAACCAAAACGAAAATTTTTTTTTATGGACAGAATTTTTAAATAACTAAATCTTATTCGTGCCAATAATTTGAAATCTTATGACGAAAGCATTTACTTTTTAAATACACAGTACAAATATAATTATCGTTAAAACTAAAAATAAAATATAATTTGTCAATCGTGATATTCAAACTCAATTGAATTGTTCTCACGCCGCTTGTGACTTGTGAGCATCATACACTTTTTTTCAGTAAATTGCAAAATTCGAAAATTTATGAAAATTTGTTTGGAGCTCTTTTCAATATGCCTCAAATTTCCTTAACCCTTCCAATTCTATGTAGACTTGTTTCTTTCAGAACCAAGTTTCCCATGAAGGGTAATACTATGTTCACACAGGCGCCTTAATTGTCAATTTATAATATTATCGCAATTAAAGGCCTTATTGAGCTCAATTTAAAATAGTAAAAATTACATTTAAATTGAACAATATATACCTAATTGTTCCACTTATTGTCCAAAACTCGAAATACAACTCTTGAGAAGTATGTTCAGTGAGAAGAAAATTCTATAGGTGGCATTTCTAATGTCAAACAAATAAATATACAAAAAATAATAATTAAGAAAATGAAAAATTTTTGAAGAAAATTTTAAAAAATATTTGAATAAATTCAAATACATACATATAAGTATATATATGTATAAATATAATTGTAAATATATTTTATCAACAGGAAAAACACTGAAGAGAAGGCATTATTTGATTTGGTATTAAAACATCATATTCTTACAGCTATCAAATGCTAATGGAGTAAGATAAATTGAGTAGGTGTGAACACCTTTTTTAATTGCTCAATCATTACTAAATTGAAACAATTAAAAATATCTGTCTGAACAGGGTATAAGGTTCTCCTCATACCATTTAATAATACAGGGAACAGTTTCACGGTAGACCCTTACTACTTTGGCCAATATTTTGTATGACCAATTTTAAGTTTTAACAACATGGTTCATGGTTGACCTCAAATAATAACTGACATTTTTTTCAAATATAACAAGATAAAATAATTGAATATTGGTTTCTAAGAAACGTGAAGAGGCAAAATTGTGTTACGACTTTTTCAATCTCACTCTTAAAATTTCTTTATCTGCTACTGAAGCATAGGACGCCACTAAAGTGAGTTAAATTTATCTCGTCATTATTATCATTGAACCTTTAATACTTTCATCCTGAATTGTAGAAAATTTAATATGAAAACGATTTTTAATTTATTTTAAATTAATTTTTATTTACAGTTAAAATTGAGTTACAAATATGCTTTTGTGTTATGCCTTCTTGCCCTTTAATATCTTTTTGGCATTTCTAATAATTTTACGTACTTTTCGCACATTAATGAAGACACTCAGCAAATTTTGTTGGGCGCAGCCGTTGTTCCACGATAGAATGCCACAAAACTGCTCCTTTATAATTGCGGGACTTCCGGAATTGCCAACACAGGCATCTTTTTTTTCCGGTGTGGTTACACAAAACATTTCACTTGTTAAGACGGTTCGATTTCCAAACATTTCCGTACATTTTTGTTGTTCCAGCAATTGTACCTTTGCCATTTTTAACTGGTTAGAATTACTTAAATCAATTTTACTCTCCTTACCCCAACCATATATTTTTATACTAGTGCCAGATCTCCAATTTGTTTTACACAAGGTAGTTGGATATATACGTGAACCATCAAGTAGACTACTTAATTTCAGTACTGCCACATCTACATTTGAGTCTATTATCGATCCGATTACATTAGATCTTATACCTTCCTGACGGGCATAAGTAATTCCAGCAACTATTGTTAAATCCTTCTCTTTCTTGTGCTTAACACAATGAGCTGTAGTTACAACAAATCGTTTTGTTATTGCACTGCCAGCACACATAAATTGATGTTTATGCAGAACTCGTACTATAAAGGGTACATCCTTAACGGTCGTGGGTGTGCCACCTATAATGCGGGGCTGAATTTCAGCTACAGCTGAATAAAATTGCAAAATAACCAAGTGGCAGATTATTAACAATTTAAACCACTTTTTTAATTTTAACATTTTAAAATTAATATTTTAAGGAATCGAAACAATATTAATTCGGTACTTGTTAATGGTTTGTCTTGCGAGAACTTCTATTTATACCACCTTTTTAACAAAGTCATTTGGGTTTTTAATTGTTTAGTTCTTTAAATAGGTGTTTCTTTTCAATCCTTTATAATGGCTTTGTTTCTAACATGTTAGAGCTTAGAGTAATGAGGTTATAGCGTTAGTGTAAATAATTTATTTTGTGTATCTTTTAGGGTGATCGATTATTCGACATTTTTAAGAAACCGGTTTTCAAATAGTTCGAAATTTAGAATTAAAAAACCGGTTGCTCTATTGAAAATTTAGAAAAAACTGGTTAGCCATTCGAATACATAATATATAATTTTTTTTTATACCCATGACAGAAATACAAATATAGTTATAAACTAGTTTGTTCTATGGTTTAATTGCATTCTATGTTGACACACACTCAATGGCATTATTATAAAATGCCGTTATTTAAAATAAAGATGTTAAAGGACAGACACTTTTTACCGACCGAAAAGTTAAGTTTATGCTTCAATTACCTTGAACTTTTAAGGTTAGGTTTATAAATTTAAAAATTACATTGTTTCTCTACATGAAACAAAAATGGCAACTAAATTGTGATTTACATATATTTTTTTCTACTTGGACGTTTTTAATTTTTTTTTTTTTTTTAAGTTTTAATTTTCTAATATTAGTGACACAAAACAGTAAATAAATCATCAAAAATATTATTTCGTTTTGTAAATAAAATGTAAAAATTTACATTGTTGCCACTACATTTTTTAAGAACAAAATAATTTCTTAAAATTAACCGGTATTTGCTCTGGTACTGCCATATTAAAAAAATACTTTGTTACAAGGAGGTTGTAATAATGAAAAATATTAAAAAGTCACTTCACGGTAGTTACCTTTTATTAACATTAACTTTTTAGGCAAGTTGTAATAATGACCCTTTGTGTGCCAAACTATTTAAGTATGCAAGTCAATGTTAACAGAGCTATTAGTTAAGCTATGGGTAGTCTTTAGTACAAGTCGCTAGATTTCGTAGAGGCAAAATATTATAAAATTCGAAAATGAGGCCAAAAAGTATTGCAACGTACAATAATTATGTAAAAAAACTCGCTAGATTTCGTAGAGGCAAAATATTATAAAATTCGAAAATGAGACCAAAAAGTATTGCAACGTACAATAATTATGTAAAAAACTTAACCGAACAGCTGATTATCACAGCAAATTATAAGCGCAACAACGTATAAAATGCCTGCTCTTCATTTTAAACAAATAGTGCCGTATTCAAAAAAATATTTTAGGTTTATTAAAGGCTTATTTGACAGATATTGCACAGAAATTTGTCAAATAAGCCTCCAATAAACCTAAAATATTTTTATGTATACGGCAGATAATCTTTAAGCCTAATTATTTTTCTTATTTAACATTTGTTTTTGAAACAACAAATAAATTTCTTACAATATTATGAAGGAGTATTTAATAAATTTTCTGATTTTTGGAAATGTTTTGAGTGATAAATATTTTATGATACGTTTGGTTACAAAGATAAATGAACATAAAACTAAAAATTAAAAAAAAACGGCTTCTGTGAGTAAAAAAAACCGGTGTATTCGACATTCGAAAAATTAACATTTGGAAAAAACCGCCAACCGAAAGAGTAAAAAACCGGGTTTCCACCGGTTGTAAAACCGAATCGATCACCCTAGTATAGGGCATATAAAAGTCGTCTTTAGCAAACATAGCGGCTTAATTTGTTTTTTATTAGTTTTGCAAAACATATGTACACGTGTTGGTAAATAAAGCAAAACATTCGATTGTCTCTAATATTCGCTATATTGTATTAAGACTTAATTTATACTACGCAGACAGATTAAATATTAGCGTTTAATATTTATTTTGACAGTATCTGGGCTACAAATAATTGGGAAGCAAGGGAAAGCGAGACGAATAAAAATGAAATGTAGAGTCAGAGCCAAACCTTTTCAAATGACAACCGTATTCACTCTGTCGACCGACTTAAGGCGGTAAAAACATTATTTGACAACTTATTACATATATCTGCATAATAACTGTCAAATGACATTTGGTGTCGTTTGCAAAAATTACAGACCATTTGAATTATTACATTAATTTTGCGCCATCTTGTAGTTAGAACATGACATGACATGATATTAAGAAAAACTCATTAAATAATTAATTAAAAATTAAAAAAAAAAGCAAGTGAGAGTGCTATATTTGGCCGTGCCGAATCTGATAATACCCTTCACCATCATGTACATAGGTATAATCCCACATCGTAGCTTAACCTATATTTCATGTTATACGCCATTTTTTCCTTATTATTTCCGACGCCATCCTTGATTTTGAATTTTTACAGTATTCTTCCAGTCAAGCACTTTCATTTGCTACCATTATTGTGGGGGTTAAAGGGAACATAGCCGTAATAGCTATATTTAACCCATTTATCCGCCATTTTATTTAAGACACAAACTTAGATTTTATATTTTTCATAGTTTACTAAATTCTACTGGTAATACCTCTTATTTGATACCAATATAATAGAGTTTGTAGGGGGTAGATTGACAAATACTTACTTTGACCCATATATAAATTTCTTGTACGCAGTTTTGTAGTAGCGACATCATGGATTTTACATTTTTATACCCTTCACACAGTAAAAAAGGGTATATATGGGTCTGTCATTTCGTGTGAAATTTCTACAATTTTCATTTCCGACCCCATAAAGTCTATATTTTCTGAAAGATTATGAAGAGGGGAGTCGATTAAGCTCTGTCAGTCTGTCCGTGTATATGTTGAAATCCACTTTTTAAAGCCCCCCCACATCGCTTGGACACGGGTGAGGTTTTAAAATATCAGAAAGTAGATCTGTATTGAAAATCAGAAGCATCGGTACATAAACAACTGAGATATGAGCGAAAACCCACGACCACCTCGATTTTTTTTCACAAAAAACAACATTACAACAACAACATACATACATACAAACGTGTATACTGGTTAGAGAAAACGTGGCATCGAATCCCAGCTGAGCCAAAAAAAATTTTTTTTTTATTTTGTTTTTATTTTTTTTTTTTTTAATTTTTTTTATTTTTTTTTTTTATTTTTTATTTAATATATTATTAATATTTTTTTTTTAATTTTTTTTTTTTTTATTTTTTTTATTATTTTTTTTTTTTTTTTGTTTTATATTTATAATATATATACTAATTATTTTTTTTTTAATTTTTTTTTTTTTATTTTTTTTTTAACAAACATACGTAAATTTATAATTTTACAATGGGATGTTTTTATATATGTATGTCTTTAATATGTATGTATGTACGTATTTCATATAGAATGAATGGTGATACAAACTACTGTTATTGCATGACTACACGTTGTGAAGGGTATATAAGATTCGGCATGGCCGAATATAGCACTCTTACTTATTTATAGTACATTGTATTTTACTACACCGAAAAAACAAAATACCAAATTGATTGCCAATCGAATGGTTCAGTTCTCGCAAACGAACTTTTCATTTGCGGCAATAAAATTTTTATTGTAAGAATCATAATTTCATTGTACTGACTATAAGTATATTAATAATTCAAAATGAAATTCTCTAGTTACAACCGTGCTATCACAAACTCACAACCGATACTGTTTTCTCTGTGTTTATCATTCCTTTCTGATGTAAAGCATGCATGTCTTGCAAACCGGTTTCTCATTAAATTCTAATGCGGACGTTACTACTTAAGTGTGTTTTTTTAATCCGTCGCACCAAGCCTGATTAAGCTTTTTTCCACCTATCCCGTCACCAGTAGTCTATGAATACACGATTGTTTATTTTGTGACGACTGCAAGGGGTTTTGCGAAACACGACCAGTGAAATTAAATGTTTCTGCAACTGATAACAAATAAGTTGATAAAAAATTATCAACTTAATTTGCACCGAAAGATGTATTAAATAAAAAAAATTATGATTGTTTTCCAAATCGATAGTGTGTTTAGTATTATGTTAATGTTAACCGTATAAGATAGAGATATAAATTTTAACTCGTTTTGGTGAAAATGTAACATGAGAATTATTTGTATAAGCCCTCGATATAACCTTCTGAATACACAACCGAATTTCGCAACGCCCTAGGTTATACTTTAGAATCTTTCAGTAAATACTAATTAACATTTAGGTGGGTGTTACCATACAAAGTATTTAGATTAGTCTTGGTAAAAAAGTTCGCTAACAATAATCGCAAAAGCGTGTGATGTTTATTATATTCAGTATTAGCGAAGACTTTTTGAGATCGTTCTGAACAAATTTATGATTTATCTTCCATATTTCGTCTACCAAAGACTATCTAAGCAATACAATAAACCTTCGATAAAACGAATTTGAAGATTATCGACAAATACTTTGGTGTAGTTGTTGCATATGTAACAGTAAGACCTTGATAAGCCGAAATTAGAAGAAATACGAAAAAGTGCGTTACACATAACTATAGTTGTTGTTTAATCCAAATTCTAGTTTGCGCTAAAATACAAATAATAATCCAGGTAGTTGAAAAATAAAACACTTTTACAAGTGTTCTATTAGATTTTATTAAAATGTGGTGTTATTTTTGCTTGTTTACGCAAGTTTCAAATGCCATCATCAGTTGAATTGTTCTATCGCCACCTGTGACGCTTAAAGAAGAAGAAAGTAAAACAACTTTTAGCGTTGTATGCGTCAGAGCATCCTACACTTTGTTTTTAGTAAATCCCAAAATTCTACTACAATGATAAAACTTTTTTAGGAGAGTCGTACGACGCGAAAAAGCGTAGAATGCGTGAAGTAAACTTTCAGCTCAAACGTGTCAAATCGTACGACCTTATGTTTTACGAGAATGATGCGATTTTCGAACTTTTCATTCAAAAGATTTATTGTTTCTCTTGATGTGTGGCAAGAGGCAGCATCTTGTTGAAACCACATATTCTTTACGTCTTAACCATAAATTATTCGACACAAAAAACTGCGGATCATCCCCATATAGCGATTTCCGTTTACTTTAAATTTGGACATCCATTATAAAATTCGAAAATTTTGCAAAAAAAAATTTTTTGGTATAACAAATATGTTATTGTTTTGATACCACTCCAGAGCTTTCTCAGCATACTGTCATGATACTAAATCGGGTCAAAAATATATGGACATATTGTGCTCTCTTACGAGATTAGTAACCCTACAAGAAGAGTGACGGTCATTTGACCGGTTATATGACTGGTATTAGTCACTGATATATCAGTTATAACGTAGAACAAAGTTTCTATTAGTTTCTTAGAAAACAATATGAAACAAATGACTGAAACTTTTTTGTACATGTGATTCACACTTAACGTATATATCAATCAAAGCTAACTAGGTACATATATTGCTCGTACAATAAAACATAAAACCATTATTTCTTGAGAATTTTATATTAAACCTGGTCGAAAAAACAACAAATTATTTAATAAAAATTACTTTTTGTTATACGCAATTAAAACTTGTACACAATAAAATGTTGCTTTTGAACGTCAAGAAACCAATATACATTAGTTGTCTCACTCTTGCATACGCATTATTTTTCCTGTAGCAGCAATTATATATTAAATTGCTACAGAAGTGTTAGTACAAACATTGTGTATGCGTTAGTTTTAGTCATTTATTTATTGTAGGGCATTTATAGAGCCCACTGTAATATATGACTTACTTCTTCTACCGCAATTGCGTAAAACTTACCATTACAAAAAAATGTTTGGAGCTCTTTTCAATATGTCTTAAATTTCCTTAACCCTTCCAATTCTATGTAGACTTGTTTCTTTCAGAACCAAGTTTCCCATTAAGGGTAAGGTTCTCCTCATACCATTTAATAATACAGGGAACAGTTTCACGGTAGACCCTTACTACTTTGGCCAATATTTTGTATGACCAATTTTGAGTTTTAACAACATGGTTGTCTTCAAATAATAACGGACATATTTTTCAAATATAACAAGCTAAAATAATTGAAAATTGGTTTCTAGGAAACGTCAAGAGGAAAAATTGTGTTACGACTTTTTCAATCTCACTCTTAAAATTTCTTTATCTGCTACTGAAGCATAGGACGCCACTAAACTGAGTTAAATTTATCTCGTCATTATTTTCATCGAACGGTAAAAAACTTTAATACTTTCATGCTTAATTATAAAAAATTTAATAAGAAACCCATTTTGAATTTATTTGAAATTAATTTTTAAGCATTTTTTTTATTACAGTAAAAATTGAATTACATATCAATGCCCTACTTCCTCAACCTCGTATCTTAAAAAATACAACTTTTTAGGAGAGAAAAAAACGGTTCATCTTTTTATACTTCGGTGTTTGGTTGAAAGTTGAAATGCAATTATTAAGGAATTGATTACATTTATGTATATTAGTATTTAGTAGTTTTTGCAGTAATGGAACACAAAAATAGCAATCGTTTGATATGAAAAAGTCAAAACCGTATTTTTATGTTACAAGGTTGAGAAAGTAAGGCATCGATATATGCTTTTGTCTTATGCCTTCTTGCCCTTTAATTGCTTTTTGGCATTTCTTATAATGTTACGTACTTTCCGCACATTAATGAAGACACTCAACAAATTCTGTTGGGAACAGCCGTTGTTCCACGATAGAATGCCACAAAACTGCTCCTTTATAATTGCGGGACTTCCGGAATTGCCAACACAGGCATCTTTTTTTTCCGGTGTGATTGTACAGAACATTTCACTTGTTCGATTTCCAAACATTTCCGTACATTTTTGTTGTTCCAGCACTTGTACCTGTGCCATCTTTAACCGGCTAGAAGTACTTAAATTAATTTTACTCTCCTTAACCCAACCATATATTTTTATATCAGTGCCAGGTCTCCAATTTGTTCTACACAAGATAGTTGGATATATACGTGAACCATCAAGTAGACTACTTAATTTCAGTACTGCCACATCAACATCTGAGTTTATTATCGATCCGTTTACATTAGATCTTACACCTTCCTGACGGGCATAAGTAATTCCAGCAACTATTGTTAAATCCTTTTCTTTCTTGTACTTAACACAATGGGCTGTAGTTACAACAAATCGTTTTGTTATTGCACTGCCAGCACAAAGAAATTTATGTTTATGCAGCACTCGTACTATAAAGGGTACATCCTTAATGGTCGTGGGTGTGCCACCTATAATGCGGGGCTGAATTTCAGCTACAGCTGAAGAAAATTGCAAAATAATCAAGTGGCAGATTATTAACAATTTAAACCACTTGTTTAATTTTAACATTTTAAAATTAATATTTTCAGGAGTCGTGAACAATATTAATTCGGTACTTGTTAATGATTTGTGTTCCGAGAACTTGTATTTATACTAACTTTTTAACAAAGTCATTTGGGTTTTTAATTGTTTAATTCTTTAAATAGGTGTTTCTTTTCAATCCTTTATAATGGCTTTGTTTCTAACATGTTAGAGCTAAAATTAATGAGGTTATAGCGTTAGTGTAAATAATTTATTTTGTGTATCTTTGTTCATTGATTTCAATAAAGTTTTTCTTTAAATAGGTCGACTATAGCTTTCGTAGTTGTATATATAGGTTTGTTAATGATTTTGCCTTAAATGCAAAGAACAACGATGAACTAACGAATCAGAAATTAAATTTACGATGGTTCTTGTAAGTTTACAAATTATTTTTAATGTCAATTCATCAAACAGGTAATATGATTACTGTGGTTCCAACAACCAACAACCAATAAAATGTTATCAAAGTAAAAAACGAAACACATCATTGTTTCTTTTGCACGATTACAGTTTACTAAAATGCCACTAAAAAAACTGCTATTGCTAAAAAAAATCACCGCAACACGGAAGCAGAAGGAAAGAAGAGCCGCTTGCCGACGGGAAATCGTTTCGAGTCTTTAAGCTATGATTCATGAACACAACAGCCTCATCCGTCTATTCAAAACAG
The DNA here is from genome assembly GCA_941918925.1 of Phyto melanocephala. Lineage (NCBI taxonomy): Eukaryota > Metazoa > Arthropoda > Insecta > Diptera > Rhinophoridae > Phyto > Phyto melanocephala. The sequence continues at coordinate 44,776,758 of OW799233.1, read as the reverse complement.
CCCTAGAGCAAATGCCGGCAGATGAATATACGGTTGTGATAAGAGCTGACAAGACACCGGCTGGTGAGCATGAGCGGCGCTTCAATGCACCGGTGATAGGTGACGTCGCAGTTGTTATGGTCGGCGCAGACTTCGAGCGACGCGATATCATCATCCATCGCCGGAACGCAAGTGTTCAACGCATTGCGGAAACTCATCGATCGTATGATGCATTACAATATCCAGAGCTTTTTCCACGAGGTGAGGATGGGTATCATTTCAAAGAGACAAATATTTTAAAAGTCTTAGGGTAAAATTTTAACTTAAAAACTGGTTTGTTATTACCATCAACAAAGCACAAGGCCTATGATTGACTATTGCTGGCTTAATTTTGGAAAATTCATGTTTTTCACACGGCCAGTTGTATGTGGCTTGCTATCGAGTTGGCACGCCAAAAAATTTATACATTTTTACACCAAATAAAAAAACAAACAAAAATAGTCTCTCCGCTGGCCTTAAGATGAAGTAATAAAAAAATATAATTTCAAATTTGCCTTAAATAAATGCGTTTCTTTTTTGATTGAGTCTATACCTACACCATATAAAAATTCTGTAAAAAATTTTATGATAGGGATTCCATAGATTTTTATTAGAAGGTCGTAAATTTCCTTTTTAAATCGAGTGGTAATACGACACTAATGTTTGCTTAGAGCCAGCAACACGGACCGGTTCAGCGAGTTACTTAGAATCATGTTAAAAACGATAAATGGATATTAATCAAATTCACTTCAATATAATTGAAGTAAAGAGATGCTAAGATGAATGTTGTTATCATTTGCATGAATGTGATAAAACAATTTATTTAATAAATTCGAATGTATGCGTATAGGGCATATAAAAGTCGTCTTCAGCAAACATAGCGGCTGAATTTGTTTTTTATTAGTTTTGCAAACCATATGCACGAGTGTGGCAAATACAGCAAAACATTCGATTGTCTCTAATATTCGCTATATTGTATTAAGACTTAATTTATACTACGCAGACAGATTAAATATTAGCGTTTAATATTTATTTTGACAGTATCTGGGTTACGAATAATTGGGAAACAAATTTTCCTTTGTGAACAAAAATGACATGTGGAGTCAGATCCACACCTTTTCAAATGACAACCGTATTCACCGGCCGGTTTAATTCGGTCGATTGACTGATAAAACCATTATTCGACATCTAATTATACACATATATTCTGCATAATAAATGTTAAAGCAAAGTGACATTTGGCGTCATTTACAAAAGTGACAGGCCTTTAAATAATTAATTAAAAACTCAAAAAAAAAAACAATTAAAAAATCGTAACAAATTTTTTAAAAGCGGAATGGATTACCCATAATCTTTCTGTCCGTGTTAATCTTGCAATAAATACTTCTTAAGCCCCCAACATCGCTAAGACCTGTGTAAGGTATTAATATATCAGAGACATTTTGAAGCAAATCGGTATTGGAAATCAGCATAATCGCCACATAAGTTTCTGAGATATTGGCAAATAAACACGGTTTTCTCTATTTTTTCGCTTATTTTTACCACAAAAATTAAAATTTTTCATAAAATTTATATTTTCTTATTATTCGACCTTTAAATTATAAGTATTTTTTAAACATTTTTAAAAAATCTTTTTTATTTTTCGAGCTCAAGGTCCGTTAAAAATTTTCCAGCAAAGTTATAGGCAAAAATTATTTGAAAAAAGTTATATGTTTTTTTTAAATATTGTTACAGATTTATTTTTAAGTAGCTTAATTTACATTATAATTTATTTTAGTTGTAGTAGTTTAAGTTACTGTAGTTTTATTTGTATTAGTTTATTTCGTTGGTTGTTCGAAAATGATGTTTGTTGTTATGTGTAGCATACTTTTAGGCACTTCTATTATTCGTACCTATTACTTAACGTCTTAATTTAAATTTAACGGTTTTAGAATGTACTAGAATGTACATACGAGAACTTTGTCGAATGTTACCGAACACCACTATGTTACTATAAATAGCCGAACAACACAGCTAACATGATCAGTATTACAATAGAGCTTGTAAAGTGTGTATCAAAGTGAGTTTGATAATTAAAGTGTGTAACCATAAGTGTAATAAGTACAGTGCTATAAAACAATATCTGAGTGTATCTTAATAAATAAAGTGCTCTTAATTTTATAACTAATTTCAACTGTTTTTGACTGCAATAAAAGAACTCAAAGATTATTTAAAGGAAATAATCCAACGCTTATAAAAGGTATAGACGTAACAATATATTAAATTTTTTCAAACTCCTAAATAATTTCTCAACATGCTTAGGATTGACCAAATTATAAGCCGTCATCTCAGAAATACTTTCTAAGAAAAACTATCAAATCGGTTTGAAACCAACTGAGATATAAGCACCAAAGTACAACTGCTTCGGTGTTTTTCCTAAAACTTACAAACGGAATTCGATATTTTTCAGTTTCTATACAACCAAAAGAGCCAATTTAGTTATAAAATGAAAGGGCTTAAGTATTAAAATATGGTTAGCTCTGAAAAGAATGGAATCCAATATGGCGTTCTAGATAAAATGGTGAATATTTGAGTCAGGTATAGCAGTTACGACTTTGGCCCCTATAACCCCCACAATATTGGTATCAAATAAAAGGCTTGATCAGTGAAATGTAGTCAACAATAAAAAAGTGTAAAATCAAAGATGGCGTTTGAAACAGAATGGTGAAAAAAAATTTTTAACCCCAACAATATGGATATCAAATAAAAGGGCTTAACTAGGAGAACACAGTTAACTATGTAAAAATCCAAGATTAAGGCTTAGCTACGATGTGGTCATTATACATATGTACATGACGGTGAAGCGTCTTATGAGATTCGACACAGCCGAATAAAGCACTTTAACTGATCTAATATCTTATTAAGTATAGATTTGCAAAGTTTTTCATAAGACAAAGATTCAAATTTTTTTTTAAATATTATTAATTATTTTTTTTAATGTTATTTTAATATTGTTAAAAAATTGGAAATCCAAAAAAAAATATTAAAACCGCTGCTTTTTTTTAAAGTAATAAAATACTGCATTAAATATTATAATCAGTGATCTGTAAAAAGAAGCGTTATAATAACCAAAAAATAATAACAAAAATAAACTATTATACAAAATTTAAAAGCAAATTTTTTTTTATCAAAATGTTTATTCTCACCAAGTAAATTCAACACTAATCAAAGCATTTTCTTTATGAAATACATAAAACATGGGAAATTTCCTTTAACAAAGTAAAACTACAATGTACATACATACATACATATATACATACATACATACATACATACACACATACATATTTTCGACAAATTATCAAATCTTCATTATTCAAGGAAACTCTTCTTTAAAAATGTTGAGCACAGTTTTACCTTTCTAGGCAATTTACAATTTAAATCACCAATAAAATGATTTTTTACTGAATTTCCCTTTTGTAGTATTATGGGGATTTGTTTTTTTAAACAGCGAAACTCTTTTAGTTAACATAAAAATTTTAATTTTATAAGTTTTAATAATTTAATTTATTTTTGAAAATTTCCCAAAAATATCCCAAAAGGAAATTTTTAAAAAATTATCTTAAACAATAGCTTGGTAGAAGAAAGTATATTTATAAGTTAAAGTTAAACTTAAAAAGTTACAATACAAATTTTCCTTGAATAAAAACGATTTAACAAAGATTTTATTAAAAATAAATGTACTCTTTTCAGCAAAGTTATTTTTTTCTAAATTAATTTTAATTTTTGTAATAAACTTTGAATCCATGTAAATCAAAATAACTACCTTTAAAGGCTCTTAAAGTTAAAGTGTGGTTAAAACATTAAAAGCAACTGTGCAATGTATTGCATACTTTCTACAAAGAAAATCATTTCTCGTAATTAGCTTTCTTTGAAAATTTATTAATTTTTAATTGATTTTTTAAGTGTAAATTTTACGAGTCTCTACATTTTTATTTACATACGTATACATTTGCATATGTATGTATAAGTATTTGTGCCCATGTAAATATATACCTGTCTGTGGTTAATAAATAAATTGAATTTTATGTTTTAACTCCATGTCTACAAAGTTTATTAAAGTGTCTATTCGGTTTTATTATTTATCTTTTATTTATTACTAGCCAAACCCGACGTGCGTTGCTACGCCCCTTAATGAATCGAAATGCATTCTGAATTTTAATTGAATATCAAGTGCAAAAACCTAAAAATTATAATTTTTTTTATGGGCGTGGCATTGCCCACTTTTCTAATCACGAAATTGTAAAGTCATAACAGCTCAATATGTGTGCAAAGTTTCAGAAGAATCGGACCAGTGCAAGTACCTCAAAATTATAATTGTTTTTAAGGGCGTGGCCCTGCCCACTTTTCTAATCACGAAATTGTAAAGTCATAACAGCTCAATATGTGTGCAAAGTTTCAGAATATTCGGTCCAGTGCAAGTACCTCAAAATGATACCTTTTTTTTATAGGCGTGGCACTGCCCACTTTTCTAATCACGAAATTATTTAGTCATGACAGCTCGATATGTGTGCAAAGTTACAGAAAAATCGGTCTGGTGCAATTATCTCAAAATTATAACCTTTTTTTATGGGCATGGCCCTGCCCACTTTTCTAATCACGAAATTATATGGTTATGACAGCTTAGTATGTGTGCAAAGTTTCAGAAAAATCGGTCCAGTGCAAGTACCTCAAAATTAAAACTTTTTTAGGGGCGTAGCCCCGCCCACTTTTCTTATCACGAAATTATTTAGTCATGACAGCTCGATATGCGTGCAAAGTTTCAGAAAAATCGGTCAAGTGCAAGTAGCTAAAACTGATAACTAATTTTTATGGGCGTGGCCCCGTCCACTTTTTTTCACCCATAAACACTCCCTGGTATGTGTACAACAACTTGCCAAAGTTTGAATCCGATCGGTTTTACAGTTTCGGAGTCTATAGCTAACACACACACACACAGAGTTTCACTTTTATATATATAGATAGATAGATAGATAGATATTAGTTGGTCGTCAAAACTACAATCACAATGCGAGCGATGAACGTTGTGAAATGAAAGAGTTTAATATTTAGTTATTATACATAAAGTCTTTGTTGTGAGGAAATTTTTATTTTCGTATATATAAGGGATAAAGAAGGGTGGTTAAATTTTAAGAGCCGATATTGAAAGTGGACCACACCTAAACGTCAAATTGTTTTTATGCATTTCATTTGACATTTCTCAATTTGAATCTAACCCAATTTGAACCATGGAAAGATACACAATCAAGCAAAGCGTTAAAGTTATACAGGATTATTATGAAAAATGGCGTTCAAAGCAAAATGCATACAGTGCAGAAAATCATCTTCTGTGATGAGGCACATTTTCACCTCAGTGGTTTCGTCAATAAGTAGAATTGCCGCATTTGGGCGAATGATAATCCAAGAGTGATTCTCGAAAAACCAATGCACCCACAAAGATTGACTGTTTGGTGCGGTTTATGGGCTGGCGGCATCATCGGGTCGTATTTTCTCCAAAATGAGGCCAGTCAGGCAGTTACTGTGAATAGTGTTCGCTATCGTGAGATGGCCCGAATCGGAAGATATGGATGTGGACGATATGTGGTTTCAACAGGACGGTGCCATTTGCCACACAGCTAACGAAACAATGACTCTTTTGTCATTTGCGACAAATTCAATGGCCGTGGTATCTAACATGGTGGCGATGTCAATTGGCCGCCAAGATCATTTGATTTGGCACCGTTCGACTTCTTTCTTTGGTGTTATTTGAAAGGAAAGATATACGTCGATAAGTCAGCAATAATTCAAGAGCTAAAGAATGAGATAGTTCGGCACATTAGCGGCATAGCACCTCAATTATGCCCCAGCATCATCGAAAATTTGAACCATCGGATGGCGGTGTGTCGCCGAAGTCACTGCGGCCTTTTGGGCGATTTTTTTTTTGGGAAATTTTATGGGAAATTTTTTTAAACTAGCAAAATATTACATTAGTTAAATTATTTAAGTTTTTTTACTATAAATCTAGTATTTGTTTGGATACTATGTATCGATACAAAATTTATTTTTTGGTTAATCAACTTAAAAGCAAAGTTGATAAAAAATAAAATTTTTATTTAATAAATAAAGAAATAAAATAAAACGAAATTTTATTAAATTCTTAAAATTTTGGCCAAACACAAATATCAAAATTTCAAATATTTTTATGTTGCCTGTCGCTTAATGTTTGCCCTGTGATTAGTGTATTGGCGAGGAGAGTATTTGTATTGTAATTATTTTTAGTTTACTTTAAATAATTTCTATTATATAAAATTGTATTTTATTATTTTCTCTTCCTTGTTGTGTCATTTAATGATGTTTTATTATGCTGCCAACGGTAGTTTATTTAGATTTGTGGTCTACGCACAGCATATCAGTCATTTTACAATGCAAAAGTGTTGAAAACCAATTTTTTAAAGAGATGTAAATAAAAAATATTTACATAAAGTGGTTAGGTATTGAGCAAATGTAGTTTCGCAAGACCCTTGTAGATTAAAGTGAATATTATAGAATTAACTTTACGAATTTCTAATAATATTTAAATTATAATTTAGGATTGAGTTCATATTAACATTCTTGTTGTAACAAAGAAAATTTATATTGTGATAAATGAAAACGCTATTTAAAAAAATTATATTTTTTACCAACACTAGCCGAGTGGAATGCATTTTCAGAACCAGCTACGATTTCATCATCAGCACTCTTTGATCGGTGGTTAAATAATGGATGTATGGATCTATTTAACTACCGGGATTTCAGTTAATTGAATTATGACAAATTCTAAATTAAAAATCTGGTATAAAAATTAAACAAATTTTTTATTTACTTCCAAATAAATGTTTATCATTTCCATGATTTATTCAATTTCTACCAAAACATTAATAAAAATTTTTTTTTAATGAAAATTTCCTACAAATTAATTAAATCAAAATATTTAATTAAAACTTTTAATAAAACTGAATCATGCAAACAAACAATTTTTGTGTTATACGGGTTGACTTTATGCTGCGGGGTAAATGAGAAATACAAATGAAACTTAATTTTTTACGCAATTTGTAGGGAAGGAAATAGGCAGAGTTTGAAAAAAATCAAAAAATCGATATAAAGCATAATATTCATGTAGGTAAATGATGCAAGACATTTGACACCGTAAACCAACAATGCAAAAGTACTGTCATGAATAGTAATGAAAATATACATTAATAAATAAAATAAATCAATTTTTTCAAAAGCAAAACAAAAATTGGGTCATTTTTTCATTTTAAGTTTTGCAAAAATATTTAAACACTCTAAACAAAATAAAATAAAATTTAACAAAATTTTTTAAATTTGATTTGAAATAGTCACTGAAATTTCAACTAGATATCGTTTGTTGTTTGTTGTCTTAAAACTTTTGTTAATTGTTTACTATTATTATACCCTTCACCTGTGGTGTACAAGGGTATATATAGCTTTGTCATTCCGTTTGTAATTTCTACAATTTTCATTTTCGACCCCATAAAGTATATATTTTCTGAAAGCTTATGAATAGAGGAGTCGATTAAGCCCTGACCGTCTGTCCGTCTGTCCGTCTGCCCGTCTGTCCGTGTGTTGGTTGAAATCAACTTTTAGAAGCAACTATATGTTCCTCAGATCTGTATATGGTATCAATCTCTTGGAAATATCCAGGAATGAATCGCTATTGAAACTCAGCAGAATCGTCCCATAACTTTCTGAGATATGAGCAAAAAACCACGACCACCTCGTTTTTTTTCACAATTACAACAACAACATACATACATACATACATGTAAAAAACATACCAAACAAAAAAAATTACAAAAAAAAAAATATTAAAAATAAGAAAAAAATAATAAAAAAAATACAAAAAAAAATTACAAAAAAAATTTTTAAAAAAATTTAAAAAAAAATTTAAAAAAAATATTTAAAAAAATAATAAAATATAAATAATATATTAAATAAAATAAAATAAAATTTTTTTGGCTCAGCTGGGATTCGATGCCACATTTATTCTAACGTGTACGTATGCACGTATTTTATATGGGATGAATGGTGATACAAACAATTGTTATTGCATGACTACACGTTGTGAAGGGTATATAAGATTCGGCACGGCCGAATATAGCACTGTTACTTGTTTTTTTTTTTTTTTGGCAGCTCTAAGTGCTTAAAAGCTGACAATAAAAAGCAATTAACAAGAAGAAATTAAAGTGGCGTGATGTTTAAAAATATTGAAAAAAAATAGTTAAAAAAATCATATGTGTGTTGCATTTCAAATTAAAAATTATGAATCATTAACAATAGAAATTAAATAAAAACAAAAAAAAAAGAAAAAAATTATGACTCAAGAAACCCGATATCAAAGCAAACATTTGAATGATGGCGTGATGGGGCGTTAAAATCGCAAATGAAACAACAAAAATATATTATTAATGATCAAATAATACTGAAATTGCGTTAAAGGCATATGTGGAAGTCATTTAACACACAACAGACACAGAAACAAAATTTACGTCGAATCCTTAATAGATTTACAATAAAAACGTTAAAGCGACAAACAGCACAACAAAGTATTCTTCAAACTAATCGAAAGTTTTAATAAATTCTATGGGAATTTTATGTTCGCAGAATGCAAACACCCACGGAAAACCATAGTTGTGATATAAGCTACGATGTGGTTATTGTACCTATGTATATGAAGGTGGAGAGTATTATCAGATTCGACATGGCCAAATATATTACTATTAGTTTTAAATGGTTTTAATTTGTTTGAATTTTTTTTGGACACTGTGAATTTGTCAGATTAGTAGAATTTTGTAGAACAATTTTCAGTGAACATCGTTCCAGTTACAATACAATACCATTATTTGAAAGTCCATACGAAATAATTATTATTATAGCCTTCACACAAAAGTAAAAAAAGCAGGGACCGCAAGTAATGCAAATTTTAAAAGAAATAAATCATAATGAAAGAGAAATGCTACAAGAAAAAGAAGTACCGACAAAATGTTTGTTACACGGACTACCTCTGCCAGCACTAATTTTTATTTTTTTAAGTTAATATTCGGGAGCAGTAATGAAAATCAAAAGTTCAGCAATTAAACAACTGATATGTGAGGAAAAAAACCACGACCACCTCGATTTTTTCACAAGAACAACATACTACACATACAGACAATAGTGATATACCGGTCAGTGGCATCCAATCCCAGCTGAGTCAGAAAAAAAAATTTTACCCTTCACCTGTGATACACAAAGGTATATATAGCTTTGTCATTCCATTTGTAATTTTTACAATTTTCATTTCCGACCACATAAAGGTTAAGTTTTCTGAAAGCTTATGAATAGAGGAGTCGATTAAGTGCTGACCGTCTGTTCGTTGTGTTGGTTGAAATCAACTTTTAGAAGCAACCACATGTTCCTCAGACCTGCGTATGGCATCAATCTTTTGAATATATCTGGGAATGAATCGCTATTGAAATTTAGCATAATCGCCTCATAACTTTCTGAGATAAGAGGAAATAAACACGACTGTCTTTGGTTTTTCAAATATTTTTATAAGCACAAATTTTTTATTATAAAATATATTCCAAAAATTTACAAACGTAAATCAATTTTTTTCCAGCTTTCAGACAACCGAGAGAGTCAATATTAAAATTCATATTGGTCGCCACTACAAAATGGCGGACAATAAATTTATAAATGCGTCAAATCTGGTATTTTAAAATGTAACTTCTTGACCAATCTCAATATTGGTATCAAATGAAAGGCCTTGACCAGTAGAATGCAGTAAATTATGAAAAAATGAAAAATCCAAGATGGCGTCTAAGACAGAATGGCTGAGCAAATTTTTTTAACCCCATCAATATCATCTGAAAGGGCTTGACTGGTAGAATACTGTTAACTACGTATAACTTCAAAATCGAGGATGGCTTCGAAAATAATGAAAGGAAAAATGGCGTAAAACATGAAATATAGGTTACTACGATGTGCGATTATACCTATGTACATGATGGTGAAGGGTATTATCAGATTCGATACCGTTGAATATAGCATTCTTATTTGTTTTTTAACTACTTTTACTTACTCGATTATTATTAAGTTTCTCACCCTACTTTGATTTTTATACAATACTAGCCAATCCCGGCGCGCGTTGCTACGCCCCTTAATGAATTTTAATCGCATTCTGAATTTTAATCGGATATCAAGTGCAAGGCTAAAAATTATGACTTTTTTATGGGCGTGGCACTGCCCACTTTTATAATCACGAAACTTTAAAGTCATGACAACTCAATATGTGTGCAAAGTTTCAGAAGAATCGGTCTAGTGCAAGTACCACAAAATTATAACTTTTTTCTTATGGGCGTGGCCCTGCCCACTTTTATAATCACGAAATTATATAGTCATGACAGTTTAATATGTGTGTAAAGTTTCACAAAAATCGGTCCAGTGCAAGAACCTTAATATTATAACTTTTTTATGGGCGTGGCCCCGCCCACTTTTCTAATCACAAAATTGTAAAGTCATGACAGCTCAATATGTGTGCAAAGTTTCAGAAAAATCGGTCTAGTGCAAGTACCTTAAAATTATAACTTTTTTTTATGGGCGTGGCTCCGCCCGCTTTTCTAATCACGAAATTATTTAGTCATGAGAGCTCGATATATGTGCAAAGTTTCAGAAAAATCGGTCATGTGCAAGTAGCTTAAAATGATAACAAATTTTTTATGGTCGTGGCCCCGCCCACTTTTTACCACCCATAAACACTCCTTGTAATGTGTACAACAACTTGCCAAAGTTTGAGTTTGATCGGTTCAACAGTTTCAGAGTCTATAGCTAACACACACACACACAGAGTTTCACTTTTATTTATATAGATAGATAGATAGATAGATAGATAGATAGATAGATAGATAGATAGATAGATAGATAGATAGATAGATAGATAGATATGTATGAATTATGTTGGTATTTTTAATTTCTAACTACCTCTGGCTACAAAGTTGCTGTCTTTAGTTTAAGTAAAAATATAATAGTGGTAAAAAAGCATCATTCCTATTGTAGAAATATTTGAGGATCCATTCGGCGCCTATATATAAGAAACTAATTTAACGGCAAATCGAACTTAAGAAAGAAGAAACTAATACATATGTACAGGGTGGACCAAAAGTCACGCCTGCGTGTAAAAATTGAATAAATTTTTTGTTTATTAATATTTTTTATTTTTCAGATTTTTCAGATTTTATTCATCGATTCGTGTTACACCACCATGCAAAATTTAACGACTGAGCAACGAACGAAGTGGTAGAATTTTACTTTTAATCGTTTTTCGAGGATGAAGTTGGTAATACAGTAACGGTGAATGGGAACAGATATCGCGCTATGCTTAATAATTTTGTACGCCCTGAGGCAGCCAACAAGTTGTTTCAGCATGATGGAGCAACAGCACACACGGCCCGTGCCACAATGACGCTTTTAAATGAAATTTTTGACGACCGAATTATCTCGAAAAATTCAGAATTTAATTGGCCAGCACGTTCACCGGATTTAACTGCCACTGATTATTTTCTATGGGGTTATCTCAAAGAACGAGTGTATGTAAACAAGCCTCAAACTATAGAGCAGCTAAAGAACAACATTGAAGCTGAGATCAGAGCAATAGAGCCTGAAACCTTGCGTGCAGTTATGCAAAACGCCTGTTTAAGAGCCCAATTGTGCATCGATGAAAATGGTGGTCATCTCTCTGACATTATTTTTCATAATTAAAATTTAGGCCATAAAAAGATAATATTATAATTAAAAAAAAAATTTAATAAAAAATAATAATAAACAAAAAAGTTATTCAATTTTTACACAAAGGCGCGGCTTTTGGTTCACCCTGTATATGCCAAAAATGACAATTTTTTCGATGATCTTCTCAAGAACTCGTCTTAGAATTTGATATGTTTTTTATTTAATTTTCTTAAATTCCAAAATTATTTCAAATATGACACTAATGCAGTGTCATTAAGTAATCCTTGGGCCACTATACATACATAGCCTCATATGTGTGTAGCATTTTAAAAATGGCCATTTTTTCACTGAACTTTCCAAGAATTTCCATAAATTTTAAACTCAGTTTTCTAAAATTCCAATTTCTGGTCTCGTTAAGGTCCATAAATAAAATATTGATCTTAATAATTTACTAAATATATATGAAGTATTAGCACACGTATGGTATTGGCATACCAACGTATGCAGACGTAATTCTGTTTGAGCATTAAAGCACTCAGTAGCAAAATAGGGAACTGGTTAAATTTTTTCTTTTAATCTTACATGTATGCACTCAAATAGGTTCGATTTAATAAGCCAAAGCCAATCTTTTAGAAACGTTTCTTCATTATGCTGTTACTGGAAATGACCTTTGATTCCTTTCTTCTCCAATACTTAGAAAATTATTTATTTAAAGATAAATAAATACCGTAAAAGATTGCTTTTTTGTTTAACATTTTTGTTTTTTTTTTTTTTTAAGAAGAGCATATTTTAGATCTCACAACACATATTTTGTTTCATGCAATATTTATTTCATAACATTAAAACAACTGTTTGTGTCTTTTCTGATGACATTCCATTTCAACCGTATCAGCTTAACTTTATTTATTGTGTCAATTAACTTTGTACGATTTATTACGATTTATTTATGGGATTTCGTTAAAGCATTAGTGTTCCCCACTACAAAATACAGTTAATCTCGTCAGTCAGCCTATAAGTCGCATGGGCTTATATAATTTGAAAAACAACTTTATATTGTAAAGAATATTATTAGATTAACAAGAAATCCCTGAAAATATTGTGACATAAAAACCTCTAATGTTATAAAGTGTTTATGAAAGGTATTAAGGTTTCACATTCATACCTCAAGTTAATAAACTGATTAGAAAGAAAAAAATGAAGCAATTGTTTAGCAAAATGTTATAACTGATAATGATGAAGATAATAAAAACCTATAGGATTTATAAAACTATTTCGTATAACTTAGATCAATAAATATGTTGTATGATAAAACGGGTGACCCACTGTGCATTTTCCTTGAACAAAAATTAGACTAACAGAGGAGCAGTTTCCGCAGTTTGATTAAAGTACAAATTATTGTCAAAATTAAAGCAAGAGAATGGGAAGTACCATCCATCCTTTTTAAATAGTAAAAAGACGATAACAGCACTACAGCGTAATCAAATGTGATGAAGCTTTACGTTAACTCTTCAAATAAAATTGCCAAACCTATGAGGTATATGAACAGGGAAGTCAATTGAGCTATATCCAACTGTCCTTGTTCAAATCAATTCTTGAAAGCCATAACATATTGCACAGATCTGTATGTGGTGTCAGTCTTTTGGAAATATCCGGAAATGAGTTGCTATTGAAACCCAGTACAAACTCCCCATTAGTTTCTGAGATATGAGCAAATAAATACGACTGCCTCTTCTTACAACAAAATTAAAATTTTTAACCCTGAAATAATATGAAAAAACGTTTGTTACTATTTATAGATACTATATGCCTCTAGAGATATCCGTGAAAAATTTTGGAAAATTCGGTCACTAATCGGCAAAGTTATAGGCAAAAAGTATATACAAGTAACACCAATTTATAAATTGTAGCCTCGGATATTTATTTTAAAAAAACAACAACAAATTGATTTGAAACTAACTGAGATATAAGCACCAAAATACAACTAGTTTGCTTACAAACGAAAATCAATTTTTTCGGGTTATAGAAAACTGAGAGTGTCAGAGTGGATTTTATATAAAAGGTGTTTACTAGCATAATATATAATACCTTATATGTTGAATTTAACGATGGCCGCTTCTACGAAATGGCATAATATAAGGGTCGAATATAGTATTTCAAAATGTACCAAGTTCAACTATTTCAATATTGGTATCGATTAAAAAAAAAATTATCAATATCATAAGGAAAACAATGAAAAAGTTAAAAACAGCAGACCGTTGTCCGAGGCCTTCGGCCACGGACTGTCCCTGCAGGCTGTGTCAGAGACACGGCCATTAAGTTTAACGTAGAATACTAAACGTCAACTGTCAGCTGCTGTCGAACGGCATCAAGCAGCATTATTATTTTGCTTACTTAGCAGAACTTTCATTTAACATAAAAATGTATGAATTAATTTTTTCATATATTTTTTATAATTATATATCCATGTTAAATTCAAATTCACATTTAACATTTTGTTTCACTTAAATACATAAGTAAATATACAAAATTTCAATATTTCATCAATCAAAACAACAGCCAAAGGTTTGAGTCCACAGTAAAGCAGCAGCATAGTTTGTGTTCACGCTACAAACTCAAACACTCAACCAAACACCACACAGATGTTTGAGTGTGTGTGTTGAAACAATTTTCATTTGAGAAATTTAAATATTAGGAAGATATCAACCAATATGAAATGTATATCAAACGAAAAATAACATCTTCATTTACCTACAAAAAAAATTTTTAAAAAAAGTTATCTCGTCGTTTCCTCATAATCAATGAAATAAATATTACAACAATAACAATCTGACATGACTCCCTATACCGTAAGGTAAGACGTATTCTACGCCAAAATGCAAGATGACGTCATAAATAAAATAGCGGATGTATGGGTCGAATATATGGAGGTAGTTAAGCTTTGTCCCCTTCAATATAGGTATTAAATGCATGCGCTTGACTAGTAGTTTATCATGTACAAATTTTAAATCAAACATGGCCTTTGAAATAGTAAAGCAAAATAGATTAAAATATCAAACTTTAAACCTACGATCTTCCATACTTTTATCTGATATTCTGCATTTCGCATAGCTTTGCGTTTGCCAAGGCTACTCTTGGTTTTTGAAATATAACTGTAAAAATACACATGCACTTTATTGCAAAACTAAATAAAGATCGATAGGTAAGATCTAAAACTTACCACTACAAGCACACCGTAATTGTTAATGGAAAATGTATTACATACCTGCAAATAAAAGAAAAAAGAAAGAAATTATTTTTATTAAATCAATTAATATTCAATTATTAAATCGTATTTAAAAGCAGACAGTTTCTTCTTATTTCCTATTTATATTATTGCATGTACAGTACCGTGCAATTTAATAGCTGTTGGCCATATAAATGTTGGCTTAAAAAATAGGTCACCAAAAACACTGCTTACAAAAAAACAGGTAAGAGTGCTATAATTTTGTATAATTTTATTTATAGTACTTATATTGCGCTAGTCAAATTCCTTGTTTATTTACTATAAGTCTAAATTGTTATATGTTTTGTAATAAAAAATTTTTTGTTAAATAAAGTTTTTTAATAGATTCCCTTGAAAAAGTCAACAAAAATTGACGTAACGTCGGGATAAATGTAATAAAATTAATTTTTATTTACATGAATAAATTTAGGCTGGACTAACTTATATTTTAGAAAATATTTTTTGATAAAATTGATTTTCGTTTGTAAATTTTTGAAATATATATTTTTAAAACTAAATTTTTGCCTTTAACTTTACCGATTAGAGCACGCTTTATTCAAAATTATTCACAAATATCTCTAGAGGCGTATTATACCTATAAAAAATAGCAAGGAACCTATAAATTCTATGGCTGAAAAATTTTAATTTTGGTGGTAAAAATAAGTGAAAAACAGATGCAGTCGTGTTTAATTGCTCATATCTTAGAAAATTTTGGGTCGATTATGCTTATTTCCAACGGTGATATGCTCTCAAGTATTTCTGATATTTTGAAACTTAACACGAGTCTTGCCGATGTCAGGGGGTTTTTAAAAGTTGATTTCAACCAACACACGGACAGGCGGACAGACGAAAAGAGCTCAATCAACTCCTCTATTTCTAAGCTTTCAGAAAATATATACTTTATGGAGCCGGAAATGAAAATTCACATGGAATTACAAACCTATATACGCTTTATCACTTTTGCGTGAAGGTTATAAAAATGACAAAATGGTCCTTCAATAGCTTTATGTAAAATAGAGGATACCTGGATATTTTTCAAAAATTCGTTTTAAACGTTTTTTGAAAGTTCGCATAAAAAAAAGCCCTAGATCAGTTCTATAATTTATTTCTATTTTTATACCCTTCACACAGTGAACAAGTAACAGTGCTTTATTCGGCCGTACCGAATCTTATATACCCTTCACAACGTGTAGTCATGCAATAACAATTGTTTGTATCACCATTCATCTCATATAAAATACGTGCATACGTACACGTTAGACTAAATGTGGCATCGAATCCCAGCTGAGCCAAAAAAATTTTATCTTATTTTATTTAAGATATTATTTATATTTTATTATTTTTTTTTATATTTTTTTTTTAAATTTTTTTAAAAAATTTTTTTATAAAAATTTTTAAAAAATTTTTTAAAATTTTTTTTTAAAATTTTTTTTATTGTAATTATTTTTATTATTTTTTTTTTATTTTTAATATATTTTTTTTTGTAATTTTTTTTTTTTGGCATGTTTTTTGCATGTATGTATGTATGTATGTATGTTGTTGTTGTAATTGTGTAAAAAAACGAGGTGGTCGTGGTTTTTTGCTCATATCTCAGAGAGTTATGGGGCGATTGTGCTGAATTTTAATAGCGATTTATTCCTGGATATTTTCAAGAGATTGATACCATATACAGATCTGAGGAGCATATAGTTGCTTCTAAAAGTTGATTTCAACCAACACACGGACAGACGGTCAGACGGACAGACGGTCAGGGCTTAATCGACTCCTCTATTCATAAGCTTTCAGAAAATATATACTTTATGGGGTCGGAAATCAAAATTGTAGAAATTACAAACGGAATGGCAAAGCTATATATACCCTTGTACACCACAGGTGAAGGGTATAAACATAGGTTGGACCCGGGTAAGGTATTAAAATATCAGAAATATTCGGGAGTAGAACCGTATTGAAATTCAGAAACATCGGTAGATAAACAACTGAGATATGAGCAAAAACCCACGACCACCTCGATTTTGTTTTCACAAAAACAACATTACAACAACAACATACATACATACAAACGTGTATACTGGTTGGAGAAAACGCGGCATCGAATCCCAGCTGAGCCAAAAAATTTTTTTTTAATTTTTTTTTTATATATTTTTTTTTTATTTAATATATTATTTATATTTTTATTATTTTTTTTTTAATTTTTTTTTTTTTTGTTTTATATATATTACATAAGTACATAATTTTTTTTTTTTAATTTTTTTTTAATTCTTTTTTTTTTTGTTGTTTTTTTAGCATACATACGTGAATTTATAATTTTACAATGGGACGTTCTTATATATGTATGTTTTTATATGTATGTACGTATTTCATATGGGATGAATGGTGACACAAACCACTGTTATTGCATGACTACACGTTTTGAAGGGTATATAAGATTCGACACGGCCGAATATAGCGCTCTTACTTGTTTTCAGTTGTTTCCTTCTCTTATATTTAAAAAATATATATATCATTTACCCCTTCTTCACATTAAGCCCTTGCTTGATACATTCAAACACTTTGTTGTAAAGATGATGCGTATAAATCATAATTTATTGGCCATAAATAAGAAAAACATTTTTTATATGCATCTTTATTGTGGAAAATTGATACATGCATGCATAGATACCAATAGAAGTTTTGTGTTTGTTGTTGTGTTTTTGTTATTTATGATTTTTAACATCTACTAATATCTTAAATGTAAACTATGGAAAATATTGTAGAAAATATGAACGTAAAGTAGGCCAAAATTTGGAAAATATTTAAAACTAAATTTCTACAGACACAAAGAAGTATTTGTAACAGTAAGAGGGCATATTATAAATATTGGAAATATTAAATGAAAAAATGCCATTAAAGCTAGTTGTTGCTCTCAATTCATTGCAAACAAATTATGAAAATCATTAAAAAAAAATTTTTAAATAAAAAAATTAAAAATATTTAGGATTATAATATTTTCCTTTTACTGTAACTGAATTGAATAAACCTAATATGAGTATGAAAAATTTTCTGTTTTTCTTTCCTTGTCCATCATACAAATACACATGTATGTTTGTGTTGCAAAGGATAAAAGTAATAAATTTGTAAATTTTGCAAAAGGGAAAATTCAATATTTTAAAATTTATATAAAAAAATAGGAAAAAAAACTTTTAAAGAGTCAAAAAAATGAGTGAGAAAGTTAAATTGAATTCAGTAATATGTCTTGTAGACAATGTTAAAGGCGACATGTAAATCACACTTGGACATACGGACACAAATTGCCTGTTAACCAAAAAACTACAAAATGTTGAGAAAAGTAATAAAATATTTTAATAAATCTATATTTTTAAAAGTGATAAATTAATTCAGAATTTATTTATGCAAAAACTTAATAAAACAGGAAGAATAAGGGTGCACCAATCCTTGTTTTAATTCGGTAAAACAGAAGAAAAGTAAAAAAGATTTAATTCGAAAAAAAAATACTGACGTTTCCATGTCTTTATAAAATTTTATTAGGTTAGGTTAGGTTAGGTTAGGTTGAAAAGGAGGGGTATAAAAGCCCAAACCCATGACAGGTATACACGTATGCCCAGTTGGCATGTTGTGCGCTCCATGTGGAAAACGGAATTCCCAAACAAAAAACCATAAACATAATTTCCCATAAATAACGGACTAGTTCAAGAAACCAGTCCCCTCAATGTAACGCCTTATGGATCTCCAGTTCGAGTTCCCCAGGTATTCCAAGTTCGGCATAGTATCCACTGTAAAATTTTCGCGCCTAATATGCCCAAACGCAGGACAATGACAGAGGTAGTGTACCAGAGTCTCATCCTCTTCCTCGCACGCTCTACATGTCGTCTCCTCAGATAATCTCATGCGAGCTAGATGAGTTCTCAACTCCGTATGACCTGTAATTACACCGGTTAATTTCCTAAGTGTAGGTCTACTTAGTCTCAGAATCTCCTTTGACTTCCAAAAATTTGGGTCACCCCAGAGTGTTCTTGTCACCTTACCGACATCAGTGCTTTGCCATGTTCTGACATGTTCCTCCATTGCCCAACGTTTAAGTTCATCCTTAAATCGTTTAAGGGGTTTGGCGTTCTCCAAAGTTTATTAATTTTATTAAAATATATTTCAGAATTAAATTATGATGTATCAAATTGCATGCTTACGACTTTTTAAAAGTTCAAGGATATGGAAGGATAAATCTTGTGTAAACTTTAGGGATAACACTTTTTGCAACTTTCGTAATTTTTAAAAATTACACTGCCATGCTGGACATAAAAATATTCTAAGAAATATTGTGCCACTTTTCCTTTTCCGCTCGGAAAGCGTTAAAGTTTTTTATTCATTAAAACATTTATGCTTGTCTTAAGTAATATATTTTTTGTTTAAATTCCTATATGTAATGGGTCATTTTTTAAGAGCCATAGGAATGTTTGAAAAAAAAAACACATAAAATTCAGAAAAATTCATGAAATCTTTATTTCAATCGATAGTATGGTTCATATAATTTAATGTTTGAAGATTATTTCATGCAAATGTTGACCGTGACTGCGCCTCAAATGGTCCATCCGCTAAGTCAAATTTTGGCATACTCTTTCTAACATTTCGGCCGGTATCTCATGAATAAATGCTTCAATGTTGTCTTCCAATGCGTCATGAGCTTTAACATAGCCCCACAAAAAATAGTCTAAAGGCGTTAAATCGCACGGACTAGGCGGCCAATTGACCGGTCCCGAACGTAAAATAAAATGTTCACCGAAATCGCCTCTCAGTAAGTCCATTGTTAAGCGTGCTGTTTAGCATGTGGCACCGTCTTGTCAAAACCACATGTCAAGCAAGTCAAGCTCTTGCATTTTGGGCAAAAAAAAAGTTGGATATCATCTCACGGTAGCGCTCAACATTTACAGTAACGTTACAATTCGCATCATCTTGGAAGAAGTACGGTCAAATGATGCCACCAGCCCATAAACCGCACCAAACTGTGACTTTTTCTGAATGCATTGGTAGCTCTTGCAATGCTTCTGGCTGATCTTCACTCCAAAATCGACAATTCTGCTTATTAACGTACCCATTGAGCCAAAAATGAGCTTCCAAGAGCCCATTCACCAAAAATTCTACGTTTAGGTAGGACGTTCGGCTTCAATTCTTGCACCAGCTGTATTTTGAAAAGCTTCACACCTAAATCCTTCCGCAAAATTTTCCACGTTATTGACTAACAGAGGCCCAATTGCTGCGAAAGGCGACGAATCGATAATTGATGGTCATCATTAACCCTGGCCGATACAGCTGCGATATTTTCTTCACTTCGCACTCTACGTAAGCGTGTTGGTGGTTTAATGTCCAACAATGTAAATTTGGTGCGAAATTTAGTCACAATAGCCCGAATAGCCGCTGCAGTGGGTCGATTAAACTGACCATAAAATGGAAGAAGCGCGCGTTGTTCGTTTGTAAAACGATTCATGGTTAAATTAATTATGTTTGACAGTGAAACAAAACACGAAATGTGCGTCAGCTGTTTAAACCAAAAATATAATAGCTAAAAAATCAACCTTTATAATCTGCAATACCAAACCATGCTATATGGAATACCAAAGCTTATTACTTAATTTGTCCTTTATCCCGCTTCCAAACCATCAAGATGAGTTAAAAACTATTTGTGATTTAGTGTGTGCTTCCTGGTTTTAAATTTTCTAAATAATCTACTAGATCTTTAAAAAAAAAACTTCATTAAAGCTTAGAAATATTTCTTATGACATTAGGTAAGAGCATCATTTAACATTTATAAAACATATGCGCCAAGCATGCGATTAAGGTAGTGCAGAATATTTATCCACTATGCAAAATCATATGCACAGTAAACTTAAAATTGATATCTTACAAATCCTAGTGTTGTTGGGTGATGTTTCTAGAGGTATAGAATTTTAAGTTGGTAACACTTTTTTAACTGCTTTTTTTTGTAAGCAGTCAAATGATTTATGTTAAGTTTGGCTTGGCACTCCAACACAAAGAGACTGACGCATGAATAGCAAGGCGTAGATACAGTAAATGGGCCGAAAACGAAATCACCCGATTCTCATAAGCGAATTTTGTTAAGCGATGAACTCACTTTTGTTTTAATGGTTACGTCAATAAACAAAACTGCCGTATTTGGAGTGATGATAATTCTCAAGTGTATGTTGGGACACAGTTTCATCCGGAAAAGCCGACTGTTTGGTGTACTTTATGGCCTGGTGGAATCATTGGTCCCCACTTCTTTAAAAACAATGGTGACCAGAACGTTACAGTTAATGGTGACCGCTATAGAGCCATGATAGCTGACCTTTTCGTTCATCAGTTGAACACCCATGATGTGCAGGTGCAGTGGTTGCAGCTAGACGACGCAACATATCACACAGTTGGTGCGGCAATTGATTTATTATAGGAAACATTTGGTAAATGTATTATTTCACGTTTCAGACCCGTAAATTGGCATACAAGATTTTGCGATTTAGCGCCGCTATACTATTTTCTGTGAAGATATGTGAAGTCGCTAGTCTACGCCACTAAACCTGAATCGTTTCACCACTTGGAGGACAACATTTGCAGCGTTATTGGCGAAATACGGCAATAAATGTTATGAAAAAATCATCGAAAATTAAAAGTGCAGATAAGATAACGTGCCAGCCAATCGTGGCAGTCATATGCCAATAGTCATATTTAAATTAAAAAGCCAGAAGATTATGTCTTACATCGAATAAAGTAAATTGAATATTAAATTATAAAATCGCCTTTTTTATTGCATTTCAAAAAGATATTTTTGATAAATTTTTTATTTAAAGTTTATTAAGGCTTAATTAGCTCTAATTACATTATTCCTTTTGAAACTCGAATTAGCTAATATATGCAGCATACTTTTAGGTTATTTAATCAATACAAATACTTTTGCGAATTTAAAATGCCATTATTAAATCCGGAGTAATTTTTTAGCAATTATTTCTACTTCGAAGTTTAACTCACTTTAATTACACTGCCTTTTCCAAAATTTTTTTTTTCTTTTGCACAAGCAGAAATAACGGCAGTGACCACATTAATTGCAGATATTTTATGTTGCTGATTTTTTTAATATTCCTTTCTTTACTTTATACGACCATGAATGCTACAACGTTTCAAAAGTAAATTACAGCCCACCATTGGTTTTCAGTAGTAGTTTTTCACCAAAAAAAGTTCACACACACACACACACACTCATATGGAAAACAAAATGGACAAGTAAAAGTGTCATAAGTTTTTAAGCCAATAAAGTACATGACACCGCCACAAAATATAATTTACGTTTCTATTTTATTTTTACAATAATAAAATAAAAAACACAAATTTTTGGTAAAAGGATGTTGCGAAAAAATTTTGGTTCATAAATAGCAATTTAAGTTTAAAAAAAAATGAGAAAAATGGCAAAAAAACAGTTTAGTTTGCAGTGGACAGAAAAAATAATAGCGATGAAGGAAAGTTTAGCGAAACGCCGACTGTTAAGCAATTAAAGGTAGAAATAGCGCACTATACGGGATAGCAAGTGCTTTTGTATTGTAAAATATTGTTTTAAAAATAATAAAATTCGATGTATTTAGATGCTAAAACAAGAGCCGAAATATTAATTTAACTTCCTTCGATGACTGGAGAAAAAAAACAACTATAACAATTGCTGCAGCTATAGGCACTCGGCTCAAATTGCGAATTTTTATACAAAAAGCATAGAAAACTCGAACGATCGAGTAAATTTGTATAGCAATCGTGGCAATATTGGTAAAGGTTCAGAAACATTAATTCAGCATCTTGTCCATGGCCCAAGTTTAAAGCAGATCTCTACAACTTGCAATAAACTTAGATCTGAATCACCATATTTAAAAAATTTATTTGACACAGGCATAAAGACCGTGTTATCTGAATCTCAAGGTACGGCGGCGGTACGGAGGACCACGACTAACATGGGTCCTATTTGCTAGGACGGGAATCAGTAAGACTAGTTCTGTTAGACGGGTTATTTGTGAGGCCTTTTCGGTGACTAGTGATGGCATTGGTTTTACCTAAAGCAAGAAACAGAGAACGGTGGCTTAGTGCCTGATTCTTAATCTTGTGATGTGATGATCAGACAACGTCTCTGAATGCTATTGCCTTCAATTGGAGCTACTTGGTTGTTTGTTCGGCGTCTTTTAAGATGTGAAGCTGAAAGTTTTCTTTACTTGCAGCTAGTAGTACAAAAATTTGGCATCTCTATGTCATGCTTGGTGGATTGAACATAACATGGCATCCAGCAACTGAACCCAGTAACGTGACAACCATGAGATATGGCACTCGGTAACGGTGCTGACGTTCAAACTACTAATTGGCACAAGCCCTTAAATGTCATCAATAAATGGGTACAAATCTGACGATCAAACTCATCTTAAGCGCTAAAGGATTTATTTATCTTGATGGCTTAAGCCTATAGTACACGAAATGTAAAAAGTCACATGCATATGTGGGTCTGACGTCACTTAAATGTTCAGCACTTTGGTTACATTTTTTAAAATAGTCGTTGTGGCTGCATGCGGTAAGATTTTGATTTTGACACGAAATGTATTTTAGTCCAAAAACGCGAATGAAACACATGTGGCCGTAGCGGATATATTTATGCTGCCACTGCGTATACCTTGTCAAGTGTATTAAGACTGAAACCAATTTTTCCAGATTTCCTATTAAGGATTTATAATAAGCTTTTAAAACAAAATTTTTTTAGGTCTTCTTTATACAGTATTCATAAGGTGTCCTAAGTTCAAATGCCCCAAAATAATAACATAAAAAAATATGACTGTTGTGAACGACCCCTTATGACTAAGTGTGATAAATAAAATTTGAATCGCCGATTTTGTTACATTTTTGATAACAAATCTTTTAAATGGATATCGGAGGCGGCGGCTTACAATTATTACAGACGGCTCGGCTTAGCAGATCCTTAGTCGATCGCCGCAGGTATCTAAAAGTTATGACAGCTCAATAAACAAACCATACGCAGGTATTATTTAAGGACAGTTTTTACTTTTAAAGCAACAACAATTTTTGTAACTATTGTGTAATCCTTTATTATGACAATACGACATGTTAGGACACTTTGTGAATACAATAAATATTTATTTATTAATTTAACGTTAGCTTTGTATGTTTGTTTTTCTTTTATTTTGATAACGATTTTATTACAAGAAAAGTTGCAAAAAAAATCGTAAAAGAAAAACGAAAACAAACCACCTTAACAAAAGTTAAACACTGACAGTCGGGTTAAACATAATAACAGCAACAACAACAAAACGGAACAAAAAGGACCATAAATAATTTTCAAGGTTAAATATCTGTAACGACCATACGAAGAGAAGGGTTCTCTATACATCGAGGCAAAATATCTGTTTATGAATTATGAGTTAATAATGTAACTGATAATGACAACACAGGAGCGATGGTGTAAAAGTCTAACCCATAAAAAATATTTTATTAACGATTACGTTTATTTCAATACTTTTACCAGCCCACACACTAACACACCCCTTAACATTCCCACACACACATTAAAGGTGTTGAATACGAATATGTAATTAGATTTTCTTGAGAGCCAACTGTTTGTGGTTACCGTTAGTATTTACCCACATCAAAATAAATAAAATTTTGTTTTTATTTATGTTTAGGTAATTTTAACTTTATTATTGCTCTTTTTTATTTTTTATTATTTCCTTTTTTACGAGATGTTGAAAGTCAAAATTAAATGTAACAAATGGATGATAAAAATATTTGTAATTTATGGGGTTCATCTTAAGCAAACATTAACCAAACCAGCGGACTGCAATATCCTGCTGAGTCTTCAAAACAGTCTGGGATATTTGTTTGAAATTAGTTGGGAATTTTTTTAAAATTTTCAATAAATTGAACAAATTAAACAAAAATGAACAGAACGTTAGTTAAACACTTTTTTACTGCGTTACATACATACATACATACATACATACATACATACATACATACATACATACATACATACATGCATACATACATACATACATACATACATACATACATACATACATACATACATACATACATACATACATACATGCATACATACATACATACATACATACATACATACATACATACATACATACATACATACATACATACATACATACATACATACATACATACATACATACATACATACATACATACATACATACGTACATACATACATACATACATACATACATACATACATACATACATACATACATACATACATGCATACATACATACATACATACATACATACATACATACATACATACATACATACATACATACATACATACATACATACATACATGCATACATACATACATACATACATACATACATACATACATACATACATACATACATACATACATACATACATACATACATACATACATACATACATACATACATACATACATACATACATACATACATACATACATACATACATACATACATACATACATACATACATGCATACATACATACATACATACATACATACATACATACATACATACATACATACATACATACATACATACATACATACATACATACATACATACATACATACATACATACATACATACATACATACATACATACATACATACATACATACATACATACATACATACATACATACATACATACATACATACATACATACATACATACATACATACATACATACATACATACATACATACATACATACATACATACATACATACATACATACATACATACATACATACATACATACATACATACATACATACATACATACATACATACATACATACATACATACATACATACATACATACATACATACATACATACATACATACATACATACATACATACATACATACATACATACATACATACATACATACATACATACATACATACATACATACATACATACATACATACATACATACATACATACATACATACATACATACATACATACATACATACATACATACATACATACATACATACATACATACATACATACATACATACATACATACATACATACATACATACATACATACATACATACATACATACATACATACATACATACATACATACATACAACGAATAGTTTGAAATTTTGAATTTAAAAAAAACCGGTTGCCTTTTCGAAATTTGAGGGAAAAAAACCCGGTTAACCGGTTTATGCATGCTGTAAATTAAATTATTGTAGAATTTCTAGCACATCTTAATGTGTTTGTCAATGATTACATAAAAATACTTCTCTGATCTAATGAAATGCTTAATTTTTTAAAACGATCAAAAAAATAATTTAGTTAATAGTCCGCTTGTTCAAATTTAATCCATACTGTTACTCAGCTTTAACATACATACATATGTTTTTTAGATCTAATAGATAGATCTAAAAAATATTTTGGGTTTATTGATAGACTGTTTGACAAATTTCTGTACATCTGTCAAATAAGCCTTTAAAAAAGTATAATATAGTTTGTATGAATATGACATATATGTGATTATAGTCATATTCTAACTATACCCATCACACGACAGTGTTATTCCCTGTGATATTTCTACAATATTCATTCCATACCCCATAAAGTATATATTTTCTTGAAATCAACATTTTGAAGAGCCCGACATCGGCAAGACCCGTGAAAGATATCAAAATATCAAAAATATTTGGGAGCAGATTGGTTGTAGAAATTCGCCCCATAACCTTTTGAGATACAAGAAAATAAACACGACTGCCTGTGTTTTGTTTCGTGAGACGTGATTTGCCTATCGCTGTTTTAAAGTAATGAAAAATCCACAACTGGCAAAGCATACTTTTAGGCTTAGGTAATTAAGATAAACTTTATATTCACTGCTTTAATAAAAGTGCAATGTTTTATTAGTCGCTACCAAAACCTACGTCTGTGCCAGATATTAATGAAAAATTTTAGACAATACCAATTAGTAGCGCGCCCGGTATAAATATGACTGAGAGTAGATGTCATGAGTGATACTAAAATGTAGCAGTACATCCAAGTAATAATTTCATTAAATATATGCTACTAAATTTTTGTTACTTTTTTTTTATTTGTAATAAGATTTTCCCACAAAATAACATATTTATTAACAAACTGAAATCTCACTCTCAAAAAAACAAATAAAATAAAAAGTAGCATTTCTCACAATTGACCTCAATTTATGTTTGGGGCAACTTCATCATCACCATCTAATAATGATGCTTCTCACTCATACCAGTCTTAAGGTCTAATGTCCAGTAGCAAAATGAAATATGTATGTATGGGAAAAACGTTATACTTCGACAATTTACTCAATTTTTTTTTTAATTTTTGGCGTTCTTTAGAGGTGAAGCATAAGTGAGAGGGTTAAGTTGTATTTTGTACTTTAAATTAAAAAAAAATAGAAAAACAAAAACAAAGTTATGGAATTCTACAATTACCACAGGTCAAAATGTCAATTGTAGTTTTTTTTCAGACAGTATATTTTTACTTTTTGCTGTTGGTGTTTCTGTTGATCATTAAACATGAAAAACCACGTGACTACATGTTTTCATATATAATTTAAATAAATTTATGTTATTCTTGTCGTTTACCGAAATTAAAATTATGTTGTGTTATTGGAATTGAATTTCTACATTTGATGCGCAAAATATATAATTTTTAAATATAAAAATTAAAAGAACCCAACTTTAGTGCAATCAGGTGAACATATTGAAAAATTTTAATATATAAAATTATTTGTATTAAAGTTTTATTGTGATTTCTAAAGAAGTTATTATAAGGTTTTAATAGACATGATAATAGGAGCACATGCTGACGGCCCAAAACTGTTTATTTGACTGAGAGGTATGGCCGTATGAAAAAAAAAACTTAGTACAGCTTAATATGCCATTGTTAAGCAAAAATCCTTAATGTTAAATGCAAAGAGCTCAACACACATTTATTATCTTTCAAAAATTGAAAGCAGGAATATATCTACATTTAACCTACACTAAAGGCTTCAGTAATCTTTACTTTCTATTGTCGTTCTGTGACGTGCCATTCTGTTGCTTAATTTTTGTAGTTACTTCTTCTGTAAAAATTCATCTGCCTTAATTTACAAGGTGACCATACCAAAACAAGCTTATTTAATTTCTTGTATTTTTTTCTCGTCAAAGTCCATACTTAAAAAAAGTAAATTATAGTGTCAGATTTCATTTATAAGCAAAGAGAGTCTCTCCGATGCAGCCACATTTAAAACAAAGGAACCTTAATACCAGCTGTTTCTCTCTCAATGGCCATCAGTTGACGTTAAATTCTATTTTCTACAGATTTGTCGGCAACAGGACGGAACGAAAAAGGAACAACAAACCTCTCATACAGATTTTCAACTGAACAAAACAGCTGATACATAACAGCAAGGAACCTAAAAACTAATTCTGCTTAAGGTATTTTTTATTTTATTATTAAGCTATAAACACAATCAAAGGCTACCGACCACTAACTACAAAAAATAAACATCTGTTTTGACATATGTATTAAAGTTAACCAAAACAAAACAAATTTAATTAATGGTGCCACTATAATAGTTTTTCGCGTTTTTAATAGCGATATATAATGTATTGCGTTTTTAAAACCACCATTTCATGCATTTATTGTATTGGCAGCACTAATCTGTTTTTTGTAGCCAAGAAAAATAGAAATTAGCCTTAGTTTGCTACGGGCTACAAAAGTAGCCGTGTAGTCGGTAGTCGTGTAGCGGCTAAAAGAATTATTCTCATAAGCACGCATGTATTCTATTTTTGACATCTTGTAGTCGATGGTCGGTGGACTTGATTGTGTTTATAGCATTATTTTTCTTTCTGTTTTTTTACGTTTTGTACAGTCAAATGTTGAGAAAAGTATTAACAGAAGCAACAAATGGTGTTAATACTTATGTTGTACTAAAAATTTATAAATTAATTTTAAATAGAAGAATTCGTAATAGGTAAAATGAATAAAAAATCCAATTTAATAAAAACAAAAAAAAATCTCCCACACAATATTTTCTGGTACTTGGCACTGTGGTCTATTGTCCAACTATTACGTTCTACGAACGTATTTTGAGGTTACTTACTTTAGCCACAAAAGTCAACTATTCGTAACGGATTTTATCACTTTTACCTTTATCTTAGCAACCGTTTTATTTTTTGTACGAAATTGTTTTCGTGGAATGGCCCATTGAATTTTATGATACATGGCATGTTTTTAACATAATTTGCCCATAAAATAAAGCAGCAATAGAATTTGCTGCAAAATTTTTAAATGCGTTTTAAAGAAAAAGCTTTAATCCTAAAGGATGAGAATGGATGTACATACAAAAATGTGTGGGCAAACGCGTTTTCAGCTCAAAACGAAAAAAAGATCGACAATTAAGCATCATTATGTCAAAAGAAACAAGTAAGAGTGCTATATTCGGCCGTGCCGAATCTTATATACCCTTCACAACGTGTAGTCATGCAATAACAATAGTTTGTATCACCATTCATCTCATACGAAATACGTACATACAAGTAAAAACATACATGTATAAAAAAATATCACATTGTAAAATTACAAATTTACGTATGTATGTTAAAAAAAAATAAAAAAAAAAAAGAAAAATATTAAAAAAAAAAAAATTTTTTAAAATAATTCAAATATAAATCTATATATATAAAAGTGAAACTCTGTGTGTGTGTGTGTGTGTGTGTGTGTGTGTTAGCTATAGACTCTGAAACTGTAAAACCGATCGGGCTCACACTTTGGTAAGTTGTTGTACACATACCGGGAAGTGTTTATGGATGAAAAAAAGTGGGCGGGGCCACGCCCATAAAAAATTACTTATCAGTTTTAGCTACTTGCACTTGACCGATTTTTCTGAAACTTTGCACACATATCGAGCTGTCATGACTAAATAATTTCGTGATTAGAAAAGTGGGCAGTGCCACGCCCATAAAAAAAAGGTATCATTTTGAAGTACTTGCACTGGACCGATTATTCTGAAACTTTGCACACATATTGAACTGTTATGACTTTACAATTTCGTGATAAGAAAAGTGGGCAGGGCCACGCCCATAAAAACAATTTTAATTTTGAGGTACTTGCACTGGTCCGATTCTTCTGAAACTTTGCACACATATTGAGCTGTTATGACTTTACAATTTCGTGACTAGAAAAGTGGGCAATGCCACGCCCATAAAAAAATTATAATTTTTAGGTTTTTTCACTTCAGAATGCATTTCGATTCATCAAGGGGCGTAGCAACGCGCGCCGGGTTTGGCTAGTAATAAATATAAAACAAACAAAAAATAAAAACAAAAAAATAAAGATATAAATAATATATTAAATAATAAAAAATTAAAAAAATATATAAAAAAAATAAAAAAAAAATTGTTGCCTCAGCTGGGATTCTATGCCACGTTTACTCTAACCAGTATACACGTTTGTATGTATGTATGTTGTTGTTGTAATGTTGTTTTTGTGAATAAAAAATCGAGGTGATCATGAGTTTTTGCTTATATCTCAGTTGTTTATGTACCGTTTTATGTTTCTGATTTTTAATACCGATCTACTCCCGAATATTTCTGATATTTTAATACCTCACCCGGGTCCAAGCGATGTCGGGGGGCTTTAAAAAGTTGATTTCAACATACACACTGACAGACGGACAGAGCTTAATCGACCCCGCTATTCATAAACTTTCAGAAAATATATACTTTATGGGGTCGGAAATGAAAATTGCAGAAATTTCACACGGAATGACAAACCTATATGCACCCTTTTTCATTGTGTGAAGGGTATAAAAAGGCTTTAGAAATCTATTTGGAGGAAAGATACTTAAAAACACTCATGCAGTTACCAGAGGTGATAATTCAAATACACACACACGCCAATGACAAACACAATGACAAATCGTTAAATTCACATTCAAAATATTCGTTACGGATGGTGAAAATCGACAAAAACAAAGCACACTTCAACATTGTCATCATGTTTTGTATTGTGCAGATAATAATAAAGTGTGAGTTGTCGAAGGTCCCACACTCACACACACGCGCGCACACCCTCTTACTAAAAATAAAAGAATTTTAAAATTTTGTTAACAAAAATAAAAAAATACTTTTAACGGCCTTTATTTCAAGCAACCGTAACAAGTAAATTGTTTAATTTTTGTTGTGAATTTTAAACGCTCTTTACACTCGGTTAACAAACACATGCATAAATATACAAGAGGAGGTGAGTGAGGGTCAGTGAGTGAAAATCTATTTGAAAAAGTATTTACCGTTATTTTATGGCGTTTTGGCAAATAATGTAACCGACTTAAACCAATGAGAACCGAATTCGCTAAAAAAAAATTTTTCTACATAAAAAAGTCACCTTGAATCATTTTCTGAACAGGAATTTTGCAGGAAATATATAGAAAGTCCTCCTTTAAACGTTTCCGAAGAGGAATCCCGAGTTAAAAAATTTCTTTATAGAAAATTTGGCTTACAAATTTTTAAACACAAAATTTTTTTTTTTTTAATTTTCTGCTTATTTCTGCTTATTAATAGAAAATTCGCCTTTATATTTTTCCACAAAGAAAATTCGCTTTAACAAAAATTTATTGCTAAACATGCATCTTACAAATTTGTAATTACAAAATTTAATTTGAAAATTTTCTATAGAGAAAATTTACTTTTACAAAAATCAATTGTAACAATACTTCCTTCACAAGCGTTTCATTCAAAAAATATTTCTATTGAAAAAATTTATCTATAATTTCGACCTAAATTTTTTACACCAAAAAGAAATTGCCTTAAAACATACATATGTAGTTGGTTCCTTTACTCTTATTACAGACTAGCCAATCCCGGCGCGCGTTGCTACGCCCCTTCATGAATTTTAATCGCATTCTAAATTTTAATCGAATATCAAGTGCAAGGTTAAAAACTATAACTTTTTCTTTATGAGCGTGGTACTGCCCACTTTTCTAATTACGAAACTGTATAGTCATGACAGCTCAATAAGTGTGCAAAGTTTCAGAAAAATCGGTCCAGTGTAAGTACCTCAAAATGATACCTTTTTTTATGGGCGTGGCACTGCCCACTTTCCTAAATACGAAACTGTATAGTCATGACAACTCAATATGTGTGCAAAGTTTCAGAAAAATCGGTCCAGTGCAAGTACCTCAAAATTATACCTTTTTTTTAATGGGCGTGGCACTGCCCACTTTTCTAATGACGAAAGTGTAAAGTCATGACAGCTCAGTATGTCTGCAAAGTTTCAGAAAATTCGGTCCAGTGCAAGTAGCTAAAACTGATAACTAATTTTTTATGGGCGTGGCCCCGCCCACTTTTTCAATCACGAAATAATAAAGCCATGACAGCTCAATATGTGTGCAAAGTTTCAGAAAAATCGGTCCAGTGCAAGTACCTCAAAATTAAAACTTTTTTAGGGGCGTGGCCCCGCCCACTTTTCTTATCACGAAATTATTTAGTCATGACAGCTCGATATGTGTGCAAAGTTTCAGAAAAATCGGCCAAGTGCAAGTAGCTAAAACTGATAACTATTTTTTTATGGGCGTGGCTCCGCCCACTTTTTTTCACCCATAAACACTCCCTGGTATGTGTACAACAACTTACCAAAGTTTGAGCCCGATCGGTTTTACAGTTTCGGAGTCTATAGCTAACACACACACACACACACACACACACACACACACACACAGAGTTTCACTTTTATATATATAGATAATGCCAGGCATACATATGAAAGTGTGTGCGGCATGTGTCCATTGAGTATTTGGAGAAAATTTTGTTTTTAGCTGTTGTATAACAACAACAACGACAACGATAACAAAATATATAATCAGTAAAAAAAAAGCAAACAAAAATTCTGTAATTTACGCTCAAGTTGGCGTAACAAATGGGCTTTTGTGTGCTGTGACAGGAATTTCGAGTATGTATTTGAATAATGAACCTCTACTTAACTGAACTTCGAATTATTCGAGTTTACTTCTATCTCCTCCTCACTATTTCTATTTATGTAGTAGTCACAGTTGTATGTCGAGTCGAGTTCATTCCAACAAATTATTCGCATTCCATGAAAAATACACATTCTGTATTATTGTGACTGTGACATTCAATGTTTTAATTGTTGTTGTCCTTACATGCAAGACTGACTGATTTTTGTGATGGGCGGGTGTAGAATAAACATCCTTTGGTCTATATGTTGTATCGTTTTTATCTGCCTGCGGCTGTGTGTGAACATTTTTGTAAAACGCTTGACAATTTCTATGGTTTTTGCGGTTCTATTGATGATAATTATTTATTTATTTATTTTTATACCCTTCACCTGTGGTGTACAAGGGTATATATAGCTTTGTCATTCCGTTTGTAATTTCTACAATTTTCATTTCCGACCCCATAAAGTATATATTTTCTGAAAGCTTATGAATAGAGGAGTCGATTAAGCCCTGACCGTCTGTCCGTCTGTCCGTCTATCCGTCTGTCCGTCTGCCCGTCTGTCCGTGTGTTGGTTGAAATCAACTTTTAGAAGCAACTATATGTTCCTCAGATCTGTATATGGAAATATCCAGGAATGAATCGCTATTGAAATTCAGCACAATCGCCCCATAACTTTCTGAGATATGAGCAAAAAACATCGACCACCTCGTTTTTTTCACAATTACAACAACAACATACATACATAGATACATGTAAAAAACATACCAAACAAAAAAAATTACAAAAAAAAAAATACTAAAAATAAGAAAAAAATAATAAAAAAAACTACAAAAAAAAAATTTTAAAAAAATTTAAAAAAAAAATTAAAAAAATTTTTTAAAAATTTTTCTAAAAAAATTTTTTGAAAAAATTTAAAAAAAAATAATAAAATATAAATAATATATTAAATAAAATAAATTTTTTTTTGGCTCAGCTGGGATTCGATGCCACATTTATTCTAACGTGTACGTATGCACGTATTTTATATGGGATGAATGGTGATACAAACAATTGTTATTGCATGACTACACGTTGTGAAGGGTATATAAGATTCGGCACGGCCGAATATAGCACTGTTACTTGTTTATTTTTTCAAGGTTCAAAGGTTTTCCAAGAGGGTTAAAGCCAATAGCAGCAGCAACAGTAATGGAGGAAAAGGCAAAAGTTAAATACAATTTAGCTGTAAATGTTAGAAACTTGTTAATGAACAGATGTATGAATCTATATACTTATTAGTGATGCCAATTCCGAAATCCCGGAATTTCGGGGATTTATTTTAAAATTCCCGGGTAATCAGGATGTTTTCTTAATATGGATTATTTATATAATAATTTATATAATTTTTATAATTCTGTCAGTGATTTGCATTTAACAGCAACGGTTTTGTGATTTTGGTGTAGCACTGTTTATATTGAAATATTAAGCTTCACAACACTCGGAACTTGTAGCGATGTTAGCTGGGCAAATTACCTTTTGTACTGCAGGGTAATTAATACTAAATATAAAGATCCCATTACTTGAGTTTGTTTCACCCAGCAATACTTGACAGTATTTTTTTTTTATTTACTAATTCGTATATGAATAGTTTAGTACTGCAGGGTAACTAAGCTAAGTATAAAGAGGATCACATTACCTGAGTTTGTTATTGTCCAACAATAACTTACACACACAACGTAGTACTATTGGTGTGCAATGTGTACTGCAGTATAAGCACGCGTCATATTACTTTCATTTCTATATTTTCCCACGACAT
Source organism: Phyto melanocephala (assembly GCA_941918925.1). Classification (NCBI taxonomy): domain Eukaryota; kingdom Metazoa; phylum Arthropoda; class Insecta; order Diptera; family Rhinophoridae; genus Phyto; species Phyto melanocephala. The sequence continues at coordinate 44,741,841 of OW799233.1, read as the reverse complement.
ATCAGTGCGGGACTAGTATCTAATTTTAAGTACTAACACATACTAAATAAGAATTTAGAGTAAGTACTGATCAACACTATAGGACTACCAGATAGTATGTAAGATTCTCAAATTTTCTATAAAAGGCAAAATTTTCAAGAATTAAAACTAATAAAGCTTTGAGTTCCCAACAGGAGCTAAAGCACAAAACAGCAAATAAAACATTATCTTTTAATAACATAAATTAATAAACGTTACAAGCTTACACAATGTTGGAACCATGTTTTACACATGGAACTAGTCTGGCAATTATTGTTGCTTTTTACAAATCTTTTAATGCAATGAAGCATCTTCATTGGATGATGATAATGAAGAAAAACATGACTTCATTCAGTTTTGGGTTTGTGAAACAAATAACAATCTCAGTGATAATTAAGAAAATATCTCAAGACTCCCAGAGATCGCACAAAATCCCGTTCTAAAATCCCGAAACCCTGGATTTGCAAAATCAATCCCGTTTGGCTTCCTAATACTTATTATATTTATGTTAATACATTTGTAAGTACATACATATATTGTATTAAAAATATATTTTATTAAAATTCTTTCTTATATAATTGTCTTTTAAATACAACTTTCTGTTTTAAAAATTTAACTTTTAATAATTTTTCTGGTATAAATTATGGTATAAAACCCACCACCAAAAAAAATTTATTCTGTCGTTCCGTTTGTAACACATCGACCAAATTTTGCCAAAATATTGCACAAGGTTTGTTTGGTATTGAAAATGGGCTAAATCGATACATTAGAAAGAGAGTTATAGGTCGTAATGCAAGAGTAGGTTGAAAAAACCGTGTCCTTCCCACATCGAATAAAATGCGATTGTGTCTAAGGGCATTGTCGTAAAGCAGGGATAGGCACACATATACCAATGCATTTCGCGATTATATATGTGAGTTGCACTCTTTTGCTCTCAGAAGTTACTAAAAAAAAAATATTTATTTTACAATTTAAAAAGCAATCATCAACACAACCGCTTTCCTTAAAAGCGGATGCGAGACTAACTTTTTGTTTTTTTTTTTTAAGTTAACACATGTGAGCTTAAAAGAGAACAGCACTCGTGAGACGTGATTTGCCTATCGCTGTCATAGAGCGATAAAATTTCATAAGTGTATACTTTACGCACAACGAGTTACAGATCAAAATGTACGAAAATTTATACCGCGCAGTGTCTTTTTCGGTTTATTTAAATTTTAAAACGTAATAACACTGACAAAATTAGATGTACTATCCTGAATTTTGCAAACATTACTTTTTTGTCAATAGATTTGTAATAGCAGAAAATTACAGTAAAATGCCAAATTTAAGGCCCACCTGTCATTTAACGGTTTATCTCAAATTCCTATAACTTCTCTATGGACAACGGTTTTAGAAGAACAAAGGACTTTATATTGAAACATCTAAGTTAATTTTATCAGTAGAAAATACTTTGACCTGCCTACTTTAAGGCCCACTTCTCAGCACAAATTCTTCTAAATGGTTCAAAGTTACTGTATGTATGAAATTTGACTTATAACATTTTATATATAAAAGTTCATAAGATCTAAGCTGCTTGTTACTTACTTATATTATTGATACATATTTAACATTGTGGATATGTAGAATTAAGTTTACCTTGAATAAGATTCGGGACAAATGTTATATTACTGTTGTTTTGCCGATTATTTAAGAATTATTTTTAATTTTATATGCTTTTAAATACATAATTTTTTGTAAATCATACTTTTTTTTAAAGGACAATATTCAGGTTTTCATAAAAAGTAAACACTAAATGAAACAATGCTTGTTTATCGTGACAAAATACTTACGTATGTGATTAAATAAAATAAAAATTACTATTGCTTGTTTTCGACAAGCAAATATTGCTGTAGAGAATACAATATGACCGTTGTAATCATATCGTAAGCATGGTTTTTCTATGCGTGTATCTGATAAATTTATACTATACTAGCCAAGCCCCTTAATGAATAAAAATGCATTCTGAATTTTAATTGAATATAAAGTGCAAGAAGCTAAAAGTTATAACTTTTTTATGGGCGTGGCACTGCCCACTTTTCGAATCACTTAACTGTATAGTCATGACAGCTCAATATGTGTGCAAAGTTTCAGAAAAATCGGTTTAGTTCAACCCAGCAAAAATTTATTTTGTACCGATAAGCAGTAAAAAGAAATCATGCCTTCTTATAGCGCAATATTAGAGCGCATTCGAGGGTGCTATAAATGGAAGTCAGAAATTTCTATTAAAAACCCAGCAAAAATTTATTTTGTACCGGTAAGCAGTAAAAAGAAATCATGCCTTCTTATAGCGCAATATTAGAGCGCATTCGAGGGTGCTATAAATGGAAGTCAGAAATTTCTATTAAATATATTTCATTTTTTAAAAAATAACTTACTGCAACTTCTCTCGCTTACGAGGATGCAGGAATGTAAGCGAATGATTACCTCTCTTTACTGTAGTTCTTAAAAACACATAAAAGAGACATGATATTACTGAATTAACCATGTGTGAAAACAGCAAATAATTAGAGCATCAAAGAGCCTTACCAAGTGGGACATCTCATATAAAAATCATGCCTTCCTAAAGCAGGTTGGGAAAGGAGAGTACATTTATCTCTCCCTTGCAAACCTGCTTCCGGGCATGTAGTAATTTTTGCTGGGAAGGAGCTGAAAATTATAACTTTTTTATGGGCGTGACAATGTATAGTCATGACAGCTCAATATGTGTGCAAAGTTTCAAAAAAATCGATCTAATGCAAGTAGCTAAAAATTATATTTTTTTATGGGCGTGGCACTGCCCACTTTTCTCATCACGAAATTGTATAATCATAAGAGTTCAATATGTGTGCACAGTTTGAGAAAAATCGGTCCAGTGCAAGTACCTCAAAATTGTACACTTTTTTTAAGGGCATGGCCCTGCCCACTTTTCTAATCACGAAATTGTATAATTATGAGAGTTTAATATGTGTGCAAAGTTTCAAAAAAAAATCGCCCACTTTTTGCTACCCATAAACACTTCCTGGAATGTGTACAACAACTTGCCAAAGTTTGAGTCCGATCGGCTTTACGTTTTCGGAGTCTATAGCTAACACACACACAGACAGAAGTTCACTTTTATATATTTAGATAGAAGTATGAGTGTGTGTTTGTAGAAATTACAAACGGAATAACTAATCTATTGAAATAATTTTTCACTCTCGTGTGTATGGTATACAAATATGCAACAGTTTGTTTGAAAATTTGTTCCTATAAAAAATTCTCATTAAAAATTGTATTTGTGGAAAATTTGCACAAAACTTTTTTGTGTATAATATTTCAATTAAATATTAGTTTCAAAACTATATAAAAACTTTGCCTGAAAAATCTTCAATTCGAATTCGAAATATGCGTTTTAAAAATTTTCTCTATTGAAAAAGATGCTTTTGAAATTGTCATTTAGGCAATTGTCGTCCCACATGTTTATGTGAAAAAATTTGCTTTAAAAGATGTCATTAAAAAGAATTTACTTGAAAATATTAAATTTAAAAATTCGATAAAGTTGAATGAACATTTTCTTTAAATAAAGAAATGGCTTTCAATTTCGTAGGATCAAAATTAATTTTTCATTAGAATTAAGAGAAATTTTAGATGTCATCATATCATTATTTTTATTTTCACACAAAAACTATAGACATCCATTTGTTTAGCACTTAATTACAATCTCCCGCACATACACACACACACACACACACACAGAGACAAATACTCATATAAAAACAGAAGGAAGCCCTTGGGAAAGTGAAATGTTAAGACGAAAATTCATTGTATCACTTTATTATAATTAATGTTGTTGTGGCAGTGGCAGTGGCAGTGTCAGTCATTCAACCACACAGTATTTGGGGATAGAACGCACATCATGAAGATAATTGTGATGAAGTAATTCTTTAAGAAAAAGTAACCAGCAAAGAAGACAACAAAAGCTTAATATCCTATTTGCAGCGTTGTCAACTCGGTGATTTTATCACCGTTTTTGGTGATTTTTAACATTTAGAAAGCGGAAAAATTGTGAGTCAATGCTTGGTGATTTTTTTTTTAGTTTTTAGTGATTTTCTTTTTATTTCGGTGACACCAAACACTAAAATTCAAATTAATTAATTGAAAAAAATTTTTTGTAAGTGTAAATTTATATACATACTACCAAAATGTAACTTATAGTACAATTACATGCAACTCGGCAATAAAATAATATTACACTAAAAATTTAATTATTTATAAGATAATTGATTGCCCAGAAAGTTTTTGTTTCAAAATGTCTAACTTTATACATATGTATATGCATTTTAGGTGAATGTGAATAAAAGAAATTCCTCTTTCTTTTGAGATCATCTTATAAATGATTAAACCTTAAAGCAAACTTTTAGCGTCCCACAACTTTAAACGTTTAAAAATTTTACCAGAAAACCTTGAAATTTTGAGTAAAATTAACATAATTAATGTTAGAAATGTTTTATCACATACAAAAGAAGATATTTTACCGTTACCAATGGCAAAATATTGAATCCAGTAGATTTTTGGATTGAAGTTAAATCGTACAAAGATGCAGTTAACTTAAATCCCTTTGAAGCATTAAACTTAAACGTTAAACTTTTGTCGCTCCCATGAATGTGTTTAAATCTAAAATTCGCAACCGAATGTCTTTAAATTCAGTTAATGCCTTCCTTCACATTAAAAATGGGCTTAAACGGGAAAATTCCTGTTGTGAAACCTACCAAATAGCTGATGAAGTAAATATTCTGATTAATAGCAATGATATTTATAAAGCATTACAGTTTGAAATTAAGACTATGTTGTGGCCAGATGATAGTGATAATAATGAAGAAATAATAGACTTTAACATTGATATTTGATATTATTTACACAGAGAAAAGCTTAAATCCTAATCGAATTATTAAACTGCAAGTTTATTAAAATTTTTTATAATTTTTAGTTAGAAATAGTTCTATTTAATTACTCTAATATGTAATATAAAAATATTTAAATATTAAATAATAGTTGTACTTATTTGGTGAATAATTTCTTTAATATTTTGTACAACAAATTCACATATGTTTATTAAACGTCGTATAAATGCATCAGGTATGGAAAAATTAATCCTGTCGTAATTTTTTCTAAGCGTTGAAATAAATTTCTTACAATGCATCACTCCTGTGATATATTGTGAATTGATAACTACTTTAATAATTAAATATTTTTGTTCTTTTTTCCAATGTTTTTGTTTATTTTTATTTACATATAAATATATGTATCTATGTAAATCTGTACTGACTGACTAAAAGATATTCGTTGTTTGATTTTTGTAACTTTTTTTGTTATTTATTCTGATATTCATTTAAAAATGTCTTATTTGTAAAGAAATTTATGTAAATGTATAATTTTATTAAATAAATAAAAAAATAATTTACAAATTATAAATTTAGTGCTTTTTTTTGAGAATGACGCGTTTTTTCCTGGGTTATGGTGCTTTTTGAAATTTTAAAGTTGACAACGCTGCCTATTTGCTATGATGTTGGTTAGATATGGGGATAAATAGAGAGAGAGAGAAAGTGAGCGAGAGAAAAAGAGGGAAGTGAATACATTTAAGAAAAAAAAAACTTAATAAGACGCAAAAAGAAAAGTGACTTAAAGCAACTCTAATATATACAAACAAATACAATTTTGAATCCATTTATTTATTAACCCCTTAAATGAACAAGACTGTTTGCCAACTCTTAATAAATTTAAGATGATCTTTTTACTTTACAAAAGCCTCAAAGAGTTATTCAGAATATTTTGCATGATAAATGTTAACGATTTAATAAACAAAAACGAATAATATTTGCAACTGTTGTTTGTTGGTTTAAGCCACAAACAAATCGTCTAATAAACCCTTAAAATGAGACCAGGGATTTGCAGAAATAAATTGTGTTGACGAAAGAAAAAAATAATAAAAAAAAACAACAAAAAACCACAATACGACAGAAAATCAAATATAGATATAATACGAAAATTGATTAAAATTCAAAGACGTGACAGACATGGGAAATCTCTTAAATAAAACGAGCCATTATCGTTAAAAAAAATCACATATTCTAACCTAAAAGGTAAAAATTAATGATCAATGACGTCTCACTTGCACAGCCAACAAAACAAAAACAACTTTTTGAATAAATACAATGACCGTCAGAAGTACATGGGGAAAAATAACAGAAAGAAAAAACGCAAACCAAAAAAAAAAAACAAAAAACGTATAGAAGTCTTTAGTTAAATACGATGTGAATTAAAGTTGAAGAATTTGTTCGGCCTTACGGTTACAATTTGTTATAAGGAAAGTCCTTTTTTATATTTTTGTGGGACATTTCTCTAGTTCTTTATTGTGAACAACTAATGATGGCTGCTAGTGTTGGCAACAAGAAAAAGGCGTTTGTTTGTTTGTGTTCAAAAAATAAAAACAAAAACAAGAATGAGGAAAAGCAATAAAATTGTGTTAAGGTTTGAAAGCAGAAACAAAAAATGATGCATAAAATCAGGCGTGTAAATTGTAACAATAAAATTGTCAAAAAAAAAAGAAAAAGAAAAGGAGCACTTATAGAAACACACATATGTACTTATGTACTTATAGATGGTCACAAGCAGAAAGGCCCTAACTCGTATTTTTTTACGAAATTAAGTTTTTCAATGATTCAAATACATTTCACACAACAAATGTAATAACATGGAAAATAATAGATTTACAAGCAATTTTTGCAAACGAAGTTTCATTATGATAAAACAGTTCTACTACCTTTTTGCCTTCACCTGTAAAGTTGCAAATATTGTACAATAGTTAGGACCTTTCCACTTGTGACCAACAAAGTGTATATGTGAAAATTTTAAACAAGTTCAAATTAGTTTAAAATTTTTGTTAACATGAGATGAGCACCAACATTGCCTTTAAGTTGGCAAAATAAACCAACATAAGAAACAAATTCCTTATTTACATAAAAAAAAGGTTTTTATGGTTAATATATAATTTAAATTTAAGTATGTAATTCAAATATGGATTTTTTATTTTGTTTTAAGACTGCAAATGTACTTTGTTTTTGCTTGTCTTTGTAAGTCTCAGTATGCTTTTCGTCCTGGTCATAACTCAACTTTTGTGTCTACCTGCATGGCTGATAGCTTATGGCGTGTTTCTTTCAGTCTACACACACCCTTTTAAAGACGTCCTTTTTATACCCTTCACACAGTGAAAGAAGGTATATATAGGTTTGTCATTCCGTGTGAAATTTCTACAATTTTTATTTCCAACCCCATAAAATATATATTTTCTGAAAGATTATGAATAGTCTGTCAGTCTGTCCGTCTGTCCATCTGACCATCTGACCGTCTGTCCGTGTGTATGTTGAAATCAACTTTTTGAAGCCCCCCGACATAGGTTGGACCCGGGTAAGGTATTAAAATATCAGAAATATTCGGGAGTAGATCGGTATTGAAAATCAGAAACATCGGTACATACACAACTGAGATATGAGCAAAAACCCACGACCACCTCGATTTTTTTTTTCACAAAAACAACATTACAACAACAACATACATACATACAAACGTGTATACTGGTTAGAGAAAACGTGGCATCGAATCCCAGCTGAGCCAAAAAAATTTTTTTTTTAATTTTTGTTTTTTTTTTTATGTTTTGTTTAATATATTATTTATATTTTTATTATTTTTTTTTTAAATTTTTTTTTTTTAATTTATTTTTTGTTTTATATATATTATATACATAATAATTTTTTTTTTAATTTTTTTTAAATTTTTTTTTTAATTTTTTTTTTAAATTTTTTTTAAAATTTTTTTTAAAATTTTTTTTTTAAATTTTTTTTTAAATTTTTTTTTTTTTTGTTTTTTAAACATACATACGTGAATTTATAATTTTACAATGGGACGTTTTTATATATGTATGTTTTTATATGTATGTACGTATTTCATATGGGATGAATGGTGACACAAGCCACTGTTATTGCATGACTACACGTTGTGAAGGGTATATAACATTCGGCATGGCCGAATATAGCGCTCTTACTTGTTTTTGTTTTGTTTCAATACAACAGAAAAATTTCTTGATTTAACACTGGACATTAATGTCTATGTAGCTATTAAAAATTTGAACTTAAAAAGAGGGTACCTTGTTACACTGAAATTAAATTGGGGGTAAGATTTCATACACTCTTGCCAGTTATTTGTGCAACATGTTCTCAAAAGAAAAATCGAACTCGCTCGAATGGTAGCATTATTGTAACATTTTTTTTTTCAGAAAGGAAAACACCATTGAAGTTTTTTATTTTGTTATGTCGAAGGCATTCAAATGCTTCAAATCGGCTTGTAAGCTAATTTTTTACACGCTGTCCGCCTGTCCGTGTGTATGTTGAAATCATCTTTTTGTCCCCAAACATTTTCAAGACCCGTGTAAGGTACCAAAATATCAGAAATATTCGGGAAAATATCGGTCTAAAAAATCAGAAAGTCTCACTATAAACAACTTAAGTATAATGAAAAAATCTAGACCACCTTGTCTTTTCACACCAATGCAAACAGGATGAACGTAGGTTCGAATCCCAGTTAAGAAAAAAAAAATTTATTTTTTATTAATTTTTTTTCTCGCATTGTCTGAAAAAACAACATGTAGAGCATGCGAGGAAGAGGATGAGACTTTGGCACACTACCTCTGTCATTGTCCTGCGTTTGGGCATATTAGACGCGAAAATTTTACAATGGATACTATGCCGAACTTGGAATACTTGGGGAGCTCAAACTGGAGATCAATAAGGAGTTACATGGAGGGGACTGGGTTCTTGGACTAGTCCGTTATTTATAGAAAATTAAGATTAGGGTTTTTGTTCGGGAAGTCCGTTTTCCATATGGAGCGCACAACATGCCAACTGGGCATAACTGTATACCTGTCATGGGTTTGGGCTTTTAGTGCCCCTGCTTCTCTACCTAACCTAACCTCACCTATTTTTTTTTACATATGTACATGCATACATACATACATAATTTCACAATAGGATGTTTGTAAGCAAATTAAGTCACTATAAAGATAATGAAATAAATATGTATGTATGTACGTATTTCATATAAATGAGATGCACGGTGATTCATTGTCATTGCATTACTACACAATGTGATGGGTATATAAGATACGGCACGGCCGAATATAGCACTCTTACTTCTTCTTATTTAAATGGTAGAACACAATTAATGTTTTTTCAAACGGAATAAATTTTCGTATGAAATATCTTAGGGCTGTTCTTTCTGAGGGATATGAACTTGGTCGACCGTTATATTGGCTAGAGGTCATTTCTGCTAAAACTTTTGCAAATTTGTGAAAACCTTCAACGAGTTGTAATTATGATTGTTCAAAAATGTTTGCAACATTAGGTTGCGGCAACATGTTACGGAATATCTAAACCAGTTTCTTGGCTGTGTATTTAATTTTTTTTTTTTTAAATTAGGAATCTGATTGTATTTGATGATGTTAAAAGAATTGGTGGTCTCACAGCACTTTGTACGAATGTAATTTTTTTTTGCGACAAATAACAAAACCGTAATTATCATTTCGATCAGTTTATCATCGTCGGTCAGTTGCCATAAGTATTAAAAAAAACTAGTCATTTGGGAAGAAAAAACTTTATTGAAATAAGTATCTTGTTTGAAAACGCCATCTTTTCCTTAAGAAGAAAGATATTTATTTTTGTTTTAGGTAAAATACCACGGTATTTGAACTTTGGTGCTTATAGAGCGTGATTTTTTTATGATTATCTTTTTGGCAACACTGGTTTAAACAGCTGACGCACGTTTCGTGTTATGTTTCACTGTCAAACATCTTCAGTTTGGTCTATAATTTAACCATGAATCGTCTTACAAACAAACAACGCTTGCAAATTATTAAATTTTATTATCAAAATGCGTGCTCTGTTAAGAAAGTTCATCGCGCGCTTCTTATCAAAAAATTGTGTTCAGCGACGAAGCTCATTTTTGGCTCAATGGGTACGTTAATAAGCAGAATTGTTGATTTTGGAGTGAAGATCAGCAAGGGCTACCAATGCATCCAGAAAAAGTCACAGTTTGGTGCGGTTTATTGGCTGGTGGCATCATTTGACCGTACTTCTTCAAAGATGATGCGAATCGTAACGTAACTGTGAATGGTGAGCGCTACCGTAAGATGATATCCAACTTTTTTTTGCCCAAAATGCAAGAGCTTGACTTGCATGACATGTGGTTTCAACAAGACGGTGCCACATGCCACACAGCACGCTTAGCAGTGGACTTATTGAGAGGCGAGTTTGGTGAACATTTTATTTCATGTTCGTGACCGGTCAATTGTCCGCCTAGATCGTGCGATTTAACGCCTTTATACTATTTTTGTGCGGCTATGTTAAAGCTCATGTCTATACACACATGTCCGCTTCAATTGATGCATTGAAAGACAACATTTTGAAGCATGTATTCATGAGATACCGGCCGAAATGTTGGAAAGAGTATGCCAAAATTGGACTAAGCGGATGGACCATTTGATGCGCAGTCACGGTCAACATTTGCATGAAATAATCTTCAAACATTAAATTATATGGACCGTACTATCGATTCATATAAAGATTTCGTGCATTTTTCTGAATTTTATGTGTGTTTTTTTATAACTTTCCTATATCTCTTAAAAAATCACGCTTTACATATGTCAGTCAGACTCAAACCGATTTTCTAGTCTTCATAAAAATTAAAAGAACTTTATAAGAGTTTTATAAGACAAATTTCTATAGAAAAGCAGTTTAATAAACCCCTTATAAACCTTTAATAACTTTTATGAATAAAGCAGTTATAATAGTTTTTTCTACCATGATAAACAATTTGTTGTCCAAAAGTTCATTAGGAGTTTTAGAAACTTGATCAATTTGTTCCTATAACTGCAGATTAGCGACTACTTTCTGCCAAATATTCTATAAATTATCTGTATTGATATCATAAGTTATCATATCTTTTAGATAGTAAGTTATAAATCGATTTCGTTAGTTTGCTAAATATATTTTCTTTTGACTATTTCCATAAGTTTGACACGTCATATTTCAATGTTTAGTTACTTGTGCTCTTATTGTAATCGGTTCTATCGAACAGTTTGGTTCGCTTAAATATACACGCAAAGAAAACCCATTGTTTCAACATAATCACAACGGTTATATTATATTCTCTGTAACAATTTGTGCTTATCGAAAACAAGCAAAAGATATTTTTATTATTTATGTCGTCACAACAATCAAGCGTTTGTTTGATTTTATTCATTTAATTTTTACTTTTTATTAAAACTTGAATATGGATGGTTGTATGGAAAAAAAAAGAGAATGATTTACAAAATTATTATAGCAAAAACAGTATGATGTCTTCGCAAAACTAACATTATTTTCAAAAGTATTGACAATTAAAAGCAGCCACGATAGGATACATTATTCACGATTTTAACCTTTATTAAAGACTTTTTATAGTCTAAAATTAAGTTTTTTTTAAACGTTCTATCTACTTGAACCCGCTTTGTGTAGCTCACAATACACATTAACAAAATTCCGTTCAATCATAAATTCTAATCATGCAGTCAACAATTCTAATCATTCATTTAAAACACCCTTTATCCTTATTTTCATATTTACAAATTTATGTGTGTATGTGGTTTTCCTCAAAGCTAGTTAAAGATGTGTGAAAGTTTGTTTTTTGCTGGCTTTTAAAAAAGGGGCTGCAATACCTTTTGGGTGTTTATATGTACTAAGCCAAGTGTCTAGGGTGTAAGAGTATGCATAGGGTGTAAGAGTTTGTAAACGTTAAACGCTATTTGTTCATGTTAACCAGCCTTCCATAGTGAAATATTGGCTAGAACAGAGGTGATTAATGAAAACACTTGGTCGGCCGTTATATATTGAAGAATATTTTGTAAGCACATTCATTTAATTCCCTCAACAATATAAAATAGTAATATTAATCCTGTTGTTTGGGATTTGTTGTAAGTTTAAACAACTACATCTACAATATGTAGAAGTGCTTAATCTATCGGGTGTCCCAACTAGAATGCAATTTTTAAATTTGGTGCCATTCGAAGTGTCATTGTTTGACATTTGAACAATTGTTATTGTTGGCTAGTAGAAGGTATGAGGTTAGTAAAAATGCAGCGCTACACGAATGAACAACGCATTCTCATTGTGAAATTGTTTTACCAAAATGGTGAAAGTTTTGCGGCTACAGTTCGCAAATTGCGATCATCCCATTTCCATCTTGATGGCTTCGTCAATAGGCAGAATTGTCACATTTGGGGTGAGTAAAATCCTCGAGTGATTCACGAGAAGCAAATGCATCCTCAACGTGTCACTGTGTGGTGTGGTTTTTGGGCTGGAGGAATCATTGGACCTTTTTTTTATGAAAATGAGGCAGGTCAAGCGCAAACAGTCAATGGTGTTCGGTAACGTGAAATGATACCAGTTTTTTCTTATCTAGAATTGAAGAAATTAATGTGGATTGCATGTGGTTTCAACAAGATGGCGCCACATGTCATACAACCAGAGAAACAATTCAATTGCTGCATCAGCCATTTCCCGGTCGTGTTATTTCGCGTTTTGGAGACCAGAATTGGCCGCCTAGATCGTGTGATTTAACACCTTTAGATTTTTTTCTTTGGGGTTTTTGAAGTCGATGGTTTACGCGAATAAGCCGACGACGACTCAAGCCTTAAAAGAGGAAATTGGACGCTGCATAAATGAAATACCGCAGCATTTATGCAAAAAGGTCATTGAAAATTTCATTAAAAGATCGTGTGTGTGCCAGCAAAGCCGCGGCGGCCATCTGCACGACATATTGTTCCATACATAACCTTATTCTGTCTACTTTACGATATAATAAAGTTTCACGATTCTTTTTTAAATATCTGTGTTTTATTTAAAATTTAAAAATTGCGTTCTAGTTGGGACACCCGATATATATATAAAAGTGAAACTCTGTCTGTCTGAGTGTGTGTGTGTTAGCTATAGACTCCGTAAATGTAAATCCGATCGGACTCAAGCTTTGGCAAGTTGTTGTACACATTCCAGGAAGTGTTTATGGGTAGCAAAAAGTGGGCGGGCCGCACCCATAAAAAACTACTTTTCATTTTTAGCTACTTGCACTTGACCGATTTTTCTGAAACTTTGCACACATATTGAGCTGTCATGACTATATAATTTCGTGATTAGAAAAGTGGGCCACGCCCATAAAAAAAAGTTATTATTTTCAGCTACTTGAACTTCACCGATTTTTCTGAAACTTCTCACACCTATATTGAGCTCTCATGATTATACAATTTCGTGATTAGAAAAGTGGGCAGGGCCACGCCCATAAAAAAAAAGTTATTATTTTCGGCAACTTGAACTTCACTGATTTTTCTGAAACTTTTCACACCCATATTGAGCTCTCATGATTATACAATTTCATGATTAGAAAAGTAGGCAGTGCCACGCCCATTAAGAAAAGTTATAATTTTTAGCTTTTTGCAATTGATATTCAATTTAAATTCAGAATGCATTTTTATTCATTAATGGGCGTAGCAACGCGCGCCGGGCTTTTCTAGTCAGAAATGAAACTTTAATGAGGAAATGTTTGTCTCAAGATTTTAAATTAATTCGAATATGTACTGAATGAATAATTTACACATTAATGTGGATCTTAAACACACCCACTTTAACTTATAATTTCACAGTTAATTTAACAACAATTAATTTTTTAATTTAAATCTGATTTGTGACTTAAGAGAGATATTTAAAACTGATATAGAATTAGAATCTCTTCAGAGGAGTTTACGGTTTCTCACTACAAGATAAAATACAAAATTTAAGCATTTTGAGGACATAAAAATGTTTCACTGGGGTGGGTAAATTTTAAACCCACCCCCCAAAAAAAAATTGTATTGCGGCATATTTAATTTGTCATTCTGTTGGTACTTAACACATCGAAATATTCATATAAAACCCCATAAGATATATTGATATTCAGAGTCCTGGTCTCATTTTAGGACTATCTACCTTTTTCCGTCTGTTCGTCTGATAGAGCACGAACTGAAAAGTTTAGGGAATCAAATTTTGCCAGAATATGTCTAATGCATAACCGCTAAACCGGTTTATTAGGAAGTCATTAATGTTTTTAATGTTAAAAACTATGGCCCTTAATCAAATCTAAAAACAAAGTACATTTTTAAAACTATAAAATTTACTTTCCTGAATAGTCAACTCTTAGTTTTTAAGCGAATAATAATGTACACTAAGCTAAGAAATGCACTTTCAGTTTATTAATTTAACAGAAAGTGAAACTGTTTTTAGTTACTTAAAACCACTAAAATCAGCTGTTTTTTAAAAAATCATGTTTATATCAACAATTAAATTGTTTGAATCAGCTTCCCTATCCCTTGGCTTCTACTGCTAGCTAGATCACATTAACTGCAATATTTGCAAAAAAAAAAAAACACATGACAGTAAACATATACTTATAACCTGTCCATTTGAAAAGTTGTAAATATTTTACGTGTCACCAATTTTTGTCACAATAGCAGAAATTTGCAAGTCGTTGAAAATCCGATTTTTGTTTGAGACTATCATAACACTGGAAAACAGCTTGAGATTTTTTACATGAATCTGAATAGTTTTTCCACGCTAATTCAACTATTCAACGTGCTGAATGTAGCCGTAACATTTCCTATTGTCCAAAAAAGTCCTCACTACCCAAACAAACTTTTCCCATGCACAGCTGTCATATGGTTGATGAAAATTTTATCATCTATCAACTTCCTGATTTGTGGGCCATCGAAAATACCACCTTTGATTTTCTCACTTCTTAATTTTTAAAACACTTACAATGTATTTGAAAGATTCGCCATCTTTGTTAAGAGCTTTTACGAACTGTTTTATCAATCCCAGTTTTATATGCAAAGGAGGCAATATAATTCGGTCTCTGGATACAAGTGGAACATTGATTACATTTTACTTGCCGGGAATCAAAGGCCAGTCTCTTTTTGTCCAGTGCTCAGCTTTAGCTCGGCTTTCCCATAAGCACAGGAAACAGTGATGTTTTGTGTAGCCACTTTGTTGGCCGAGGAGAAAATTTGCCATTTTCAAATAAACACATACAACCCAGTTATGTTCCTTGTACTTGATTTTGTCGAGAACTAAAGATATTGCAGGATATTCTTCTTTAAGCTTTGTAGAATTAGTAATAGGTAAGGAATCAAGTTTGTTACCATTATGTAAAAGTACACATTTAAAATTTCGTTTTGACGAATCAATGAACAACCGCTACTGATTTGGATTATACTCTTTTTATCCCATTGCATTAATTGGGCCCGGAATATCAATACAAAACACGAAATTATTTTTTTGAGTACAGAAAGGAAGTACAGTGCTGTCTGGGTAGAGTGAACTAATTTTTGCAGAGCGATTTCCCTATACCCAGGTTGTTAACTAAATCAAGGTTGAGTTTTTATTTATTTAAAAAACTAATTTATTTATTTTAAATGCATTTATAGGTTATAAGTTTTATTTATTTCCACGTAATACTAAAGTTTCAATTTATGACTGGAAAAAATGAAAAATTTACTTTGAGATACGACCTTAATGGAACATGCGCGCAGACTTAAATAAATTAAGACTTCATAGAATGCGTTTTTGTGAGAGTAACTTGTCAACTTACTCTAAAAGAATCGTTAATTTACCGTTATTTTATGTTCCCTTTAATTTTTATACACTTTTTCGTTGTTTTTCTCCCTTGCCATACCTTAAAACTCACTATAAAGTATGTTCACTCTATTGAGGTTCATGACTGTTCACTCTACAGAGTAATCAATGTAAATATTCTGGTGTTCACTCTAACGAGATATTCATAGCATGGGGAGTTCACTCTACCCAGACAGCACTGTAAATCCTTTTCTCTGTTATGGTAGAACGATATTTTCGTTCCTCTGGTTTACAAATTTCTTTCTTTCAATCGGAAAGCTAAAATTTCTGATGCCGTTTAAAAAAGTCCAAGGTTCCTGATCCAGTCATTTAGATCATCTTGATTTAGTGGTCGGGGAATACCGTAGCAATTAAAATCACTGTCGTCGATTTTGGTTTGTCCGCTGCACAGGTCTGAATTTTGCTAAAATTTACATGGGTGCTGTGGTGTTGATTTGTCACTAATACTCACGACTGGTCATATGGCAGATTTTTAATTTGGATATATCCACTTAGAGCAATTTTTATGGTTTATTCCTATGATTTTCGTGTACACAGAAATAACAGTCGTCATGATGGTTGGATGGTTCACGACAAATCATAGGAGCTTTGTACTTAAAAGTGGGTCCACAGTCGCAAAGATTCAACACATGTTTTGCATACCAAACGTGGTATGCAAGGTTTAGCGTTTGACGGCAACGGAAACCCAAAGATGTTCAAGAATGCCTTTTTCACACATTCCGACACATTTAAACGAAATTTTCGAAACATATATTCTCCACAAATAACACAAAAACAATCAGCATTATTTAAACACGTCCTTCTAAAGAAAGACATACTGAAATTTATAAAGCAACTAGTTAAGTTACACCGCTATTGATATAAACTATCGACAACTTGTGTAAATTAAACACAGTACCTGTATCTCACTAACTAGAGCCGCTACAAAAAATCTGAGGGTAGATTTAAAATCAGCGCACCCAAAATAGTAAAAACAAGTAAGAGCACTATATTTGGCTGTACCGAATCTTTTATACCCACCACCAATTTTGTGTACATTTAAAGCACAATATTTATTATTTTGTTAATCGCTATAGAATAATCTCTTTATAATAAAATATGTATCACTTTCTTTGTAGAGGGTGGTTAAATTTTAACGGCCCATGTTTAAGGTGAACCACATCTAAACTTCAACTTTTTTCTTGTATTTCATTTGACATTTCTCAATCTCAGACTAACTCAATTTGAACCGTGGAAAGATACGCAATCGAGCAACGCTTTTAAATATTAAAGATTTTTATAAAAATGGGCGTTCAAATCAAAATGCATTTTGTGCACTTCGTGATTCTTTTGGTCAACATAATCGTTCGAATTCGTCCACAATCGTGAGAATTGTAAAAAATATTTAAATGTCTGCAAAGCAGGTCTGTATGAAATGTGAAAACATCTGTGAATGCCATCTTAGTTTGTTGAATGGGAAACATTGCTGTTTTTCACGATGACGTGGCAAAAGAGCAAGCAACCTCGACTCATCATCGTGCCCAACAATCGAGCATCAACAGTGTCATTGAAAATTTGGACTATCGGATCGTGGTGTGCCGCCTAGGTTGGGGGGCCATTTGGCCGATATTTTGTTCCATACATAATTGAAGCATACAAATATTATCATTATAAAAATAAATGATAATAATTTCATAATAATTTTATTCAAAATCAACATAGTCCCTTAAAATAAAACCACCCATTATAACTTCGGTATGCTAGTAAAATGTTTTCGTAAATTTAGTCTTTCAATGAAAGTGGCCGTTAAAATACGCGTGTCAATAAAGTTTCTGCTAATAAACATAACTTAGATATTTCAATATTGTCCTTTATTTTTCCAAAAACTTTGTCAATAGAGAAATTACATGAATTTAAGAGGAAGAAAGTGAATTTAAGGGTAAATTTTAAGGGCCACAGGGTGATTTAAAATATACATTCTCTGCATTTTTCTAAAACGGGAAATTTATTAGTAAGATTTTGATTTTTAAACTTCTATAACATTTTGCTTTTAAAAGATTTTCAAACGAAATAAGTTTTGTATAATTTTAAAATTTGTTAGCCATTAGTACATGAAAATAAATTATTTATAATGTTGAGATAATTTTTTTTTTACTTAGGTCAAAATTTTCCTAAATTCCCATTTTTAATAGAGCATAACTTCAGGAGAACATAAGCATAAGTTGTTAGCATGCCATCTAGTAGTTGCTAGTAGAGTCATCTATCTTATCATCTTTATCTTATATCTAGCTACAGTACAATAAATGGCGAAGTGTAAGATGAATAAATGCTAATATATATGACTAATATATTTTTATAAAAATTTAAGGAAAAAAGTGTGCGTGGCACATCTATTTTCCGTTATAACGAAGATTTTGACCAAAAAGCCATGTTTGCAAAATTTCAGAATCGTACATATAGTTTTGTCAGTTTTATTACGTTTTAAATTTGAAATATACACTGTGCGGTATAAATTTTCGTACATTTTTATCTATAACTCTTTTCCTAATTCATAGATTTAAGCGATTTTCAGGGAAAAATATTCTTTTGACTCGATAAATATATATTCGATGTTTCATGACTACGTTTATGCGTCTGGACACAATTCAAAAGTGAAAGTGGGCGTTATAGTAGGCGTGTCAAAGTTGTTTTTTCTAATGAGTACAACTTAGGTGTTTCAATATAGTCCTTTATTATTCCAAAATCTTTATTTATAGAGAAATTATATGAATTTTAGGTAAAACGTTATATAAGAGGTGGGCGTAACAGTGGGCGTGGCACCTTAATTTTTTGGTATAGTAATGAAATTGCCTAGGGGGATAGACGTAGCAAAATTTATCATCATACCTCTAATTTTAGCGGTTTTATGAGCTTTTAAATTTCATTAACGGTAGATAACGTGAAAAGTGGGCGTTTAGTAGGCGTGTCAAAGTTATTTTTGCGAACGAGTACAACTGAGGTGTTTCAAGATAGGCCTTTATTATTCCAAAATCTTTATTAATAGAGAAATTATATGAATTTTAGTTAAAACGTTATATGGGAGGTGGGCGTAAAAGTGGGCGTGGCATACTGATTTGCCGTTACAAAAAAAGCTAGTCACCAAAAAGCAAAGTGTGCAAAATTCCAGAGTCGTACATCCAATTTTGTTGCTTTTATGACGTTTTTGTTTTTAAATATACCGAAAAATACACTGTGCGGTATAAATTTTCGTACATTTTGATCGATAACTCCTCTCCTAATGCATAGATTTAGACAATTTTCGGGGAAAAATATTGTCTTTACCCAGGAAATATATATTCGAAGTTTCATGAGTCTATGTTAAGGCGTTTGGACACAATTCCATTTTATTCGATGTTCGAAGGACACGGTTTTTTCGACCTACTCTTGCTTTTCGAGCTATAACTCTCTTCCTAATATTCCGATTTAGCCCATTTTCAATACCAAACAAACCTTGTCTATAAGAAAGATTCTGGCAAAATTTGAGCCCCTAGCTTTTTCGGTGCGACCTCTATCGTGCTTTCAACAGACGGACAGACGGACGGACATAGCTAGATCGACATAAAATCAAACCACGATTTAGAATATATATACTTTATGGGGTCTAAAATGGATATTTCGATGTGTTACAAACGGAATGACAAAATGAATATACCCCCACCATTTTTTTGGTGGCGGGTATAAAAATGTGTAATTGGCCGTTGCATTTAAACATATTAATTAATTTAAGATAAAATGACCTGATGTTTGATAAAAGGATTTTAGTAACCTTTTTGGAAAATTTAAGCAATTTTTAATTTAATATATTTTTTTTTTTTTGGCAATAACATGTTTTTGTTTTGAAAATTAGTAAATTTTTCCATTATGTGTGCCTAGTAAGAATTAGGTCTAAAAATAAAAAAATAAGTCGAATATTGTTGACAACACGTGTACATATATTTTACAAAATTTATGAAAAACAAATTTAGCCGCTTTGTTAACTAAAGACAACTTTAATTAAAAATAAGTCTATGCATGTGTGAGCAACCCAATTATTGTCGCCTTTGGCTCTTTAGTAATTATTAAATGATATTTGGTTCATGATCATGGTATACTTTTTGAAAAGACTCTTTCAACTCATACAGCATCCACTGTATGAAGATAAACATTGATGTCAATCCATGCCAGCTAAGAATGGTTTTATTGCCTTTGCTCGATAGAGAGAAAGGATTCCCAGTGGATAACGTTATCATCTTTAAAGGTTTGGCTATGACTCCACACGATTGTAGCATTTTTATTGATCTCACTTACCCCTGTTTCCCAATTATTCGTTACCCAGATATTGTCAAGATATATAAAAGACGCTTTTGTCTTTATTTACATAAATATTTTTTTTTTGTTTCGATTAGTGAAGTCTAATATGTCTGCCTAGTAAGAATTTAACTAGAAATTTATAAATAGGTTGAATATTGTACACAATAAAGTGTTTTGCCGTATTTACCAACACGTGTACATATGTTATACAAAATTTATGAAAAACAAGTTTAGCCGCTATGTTTACTAAGGCCGACTTTTATATACCCTATACGCATACATACGAATGCAATTTATTAAGTGAATTGTGCATTAACAACAACATTCTTATCACCATCTCTTATGCTTAAATTATATTGAAGTGAATTTGATAAATTTCCGTTTATCGTTTCTGACATAATTAACTGACAAAATGACATTGATTTTTGTGTTTACAAGAGCCATCATACATTTCTTTTTGATTCATGAATTCTGGTTGTTCTTTGCATTTAAGGCATAATCATCAACAAAGGTACATAAACAAAGACGAATGCTAAATTGTTCTTATATAAAGAATATGAAATTATGAAATAAGTAGACGAAAAGGTTCAAGTAATTAAATATTTGAACAAGTGTTTTACTTCTCAAAAACAAAATTAGTAAAAACTCAATTGATTTTTTTTTAAGAAGTATAAATACAAGTTCTCGCAACACAAAACATTAACAAGTACAGAGTTAATGTTGTTCACGACTCATCACAATTTTATTTTTGAAATGTTAAAGTCAATAAAGTTTTTTAAATTGTTAATAATCTGTCACTTGGTTATTTTACAAGTTTCTCGCGATTCAGCGGAAATTCAGTACAGTGACAGTCCCACCAGCATTGTAGAGGCACCCTTTATTGTGCGAATACTGTATAAAAATGAGTTTATCTGTGCCGGCACTGCAATAACAAGAGGATTTATTCTAACTGCAGCCGGTTGTATTGAAAGCAAAATAAAAGAAGATATTGAAATAGTAGCGGGAGTTACTTTTGCCAATGAGACAGGGGTGAGGTCTAAAGTCAGCGGATATATGAGAAACTCAGCGATTGGTTTGGCAGTGTTGAAATTAAGTAACAAACTTCATGACTTACGTGTATTCCCAATTATTTTATGTAGAGTGAAATGGAATCCTGGTAATAGTATAAGGATATTTGGTTGGGATAAGGAGAGTAAAGCTGCTGTAAATAGTTTCAACCAGCTAAAAAGGTCAAAGGTAAAAGGAATGGAACAAGATGAATGTATAGACATCAATAAAAATCAAACTGCCTTACCAAGTCAAATATTCTGTGCATCCACACCGAGACATGAAGATGCCTTTTTGGGTAATCCCGGTAGTCCCGCAATTATAAAGGCGCAATTTTGTGGCGTTAGATTATTTTGTCATGATTGTGCCAATTATAAAATTCCGACTGTCTTTGTTAATGTGCGGGAAGTGCTTGGAATTATAAGAAGGGCCAAAAGGATGTTTATGAAATATAAAAAGCCTAAGAGAAATGCTTAATTGTAACTGAATTTTTATTGTAATTAAAAAAATAATAGTAAAAATTTAAATTTTAGAAAGACTTAAAATTTTATTTTTTTATTTTTATTTTGCATAACTTAGTGGAAGTAAAAGGTCCGCCAAATAACTTTTTTTTTCAATGCTATAAAAAAGTGTAGCTTCTGATGTGTGACATGTAGCGCCGTCGTGTTGAAACCAAATGTTGCCAATATACTCCTCTTCAATTTTTGTGAACAAAATTCGTTCAACATGGCCTGATAACGATCGCCATTGACTACGGCCACTCCTTGCTCATTTTCGAAGAAAAATGCCCCAACTATGCCTCTGGACCAAAATCCGCACCAAACAGTGACTCGTTTTTGGTGTATCGGCTTTTCAATGTATGCGTGCTGGTTTTCTGTGCCCCAAATGCTACAATTTTGCTTGTTTACATACCCGCCAATACCAGAATAAGTTTCATCTGAAAAGATTATTTTTTTGGCAAAATCGGCCAAAGTAATGTGGCAATATTTCCCAGCATTGTTCAAGCGTATACACAGTAGACTGGCCATAGCGTTATATAGAAAAAATTAAAAATGTTAAAACAAACAAAAATAGTGACAAATGGGTAATGTAATAAAAGTTTGGGCTTAACCCGGAGGTACTCGGAATTAAAAAAAAAAAAAAAATAAATATGCATAATTATTGTTATCTCCAACCTCATATTTTTCAGTGCGAAAACTTTTGGATTTAACATTTTTAATTTTTTCTATATAACGCTATGGCCAGTCTAATACACAGTCATATTCGTAAGATTGTAATTGTTCTACCATTCGATGCAAATGATGAAGACAAGATAAATTTTTCTCATATGAGTGAGTTATATGCATGCTCCAGTGAGAGATAAAGAAATATATATAGCCATTATGCGCTAGGTATCAACTTAAAACGCTTTAGAAAGCGTTGAAATTTTATTTTGCTTTGATTTTTGAAAAAATTCTTTCCCAAATGCCCAAATGCGGCAATTCTGCTTATTGACGAATCCACTGAGGTAAAAAATATGCTTCATGACTGAAGATGATTTTCTTCGAAAATTGATCATATACGGTTGCCATTTCATTTCACCATTCTGACCATTAACGACGTTTGGAATCATCAAGAGGTTTTACTTCATGAGTCAATTCCACATTGTAAGCGTTTAACTGCAAGTCTTTATGCATAATGTTCATCAACAACGAGCGTGAGAGAAGCAATTGTTGGTCACCACGACGATTTTGGGTGGACGATTCTTTAGCCACACACGTTTACCGCTGGCTGCTGGGGTAGGCTCAACCGTGTCCAGGGTCGTACAAAAATTTGTAAAAAGGGATAAAATCGTGATTTTGGTTATTCGCTTAGCGTTAAAATTTTTTTTGATCTCACTAGCCTAATTTACACAACTATGTTTCGGTAAAAAAAAAAATAGGTTCGGTAAAGTGACCACACAGCCCTTCGCCCCGTACTGGTTCGGCAGGCTCTCAATCTGTTACAAAAATGCCCAAATACGTTTTTTAATAAACTGTCAATAGTTGATATTTGCTCGATAATGTTGTTTTTTAGCTTTAAAGGTCGTCGTTCGTAAATTATTGTGTTCTATATGTATAGGTTTTATGCGTCACATAGAACACAATAATTTACGAACGACGAGGTGTCAAACCGTACGATCTTGGTGGCCAATTCACTTGTCCTCTACAAGAAACAATGCGATTTTCGAACGTCTCTTTCAAAAGATACATTGTTTCTCTTGATGTGTGGCAAGTTGGTAAAAATATTACATCGTTTCGATAAATATACTTTTAAAGTAAAGCGAGCTAATTAAGCACTGACCAACAAAAATGAGATTTTTGGGTTGTTCAAACGCGCTATATCGATATCGAAATTCAAGTGGAGTTGGATTCGTCATTCGTTAAGAAAGAATGTCAAGGAAACATGCAAATGTCAAGGAAACATGCGGCGACGAAACACAAATAACGAAATCCGCCAAATGAATACATCATGGAACAAACTAAAACAACTATTTAAAAACAGGACTTTCGTAATGGCGCTACGCTTCACATAGAGCTAAAGGAATCATATATATAAACGCGCTAACGCGTTGAAAGCGCGAAAAACTCCAAATTAGCATCGCTGATATTGTTACATTTTAATAGTGTGATTAACATGTTAATCTTATTAGTTTAATTAACAGTAGTAGCTTTAATTGCATTAGTTTCATTTACAGTAGTTTATGTACGTTTAACATTTCCTGATTTGGCTGGTTGGCCGACTTATATGTTAAGTAATATGCAGCCAAACTATTTTTTTATATGCAGCATATCTTAAGGCGTAGCCATTTTAATCTACAAACTACTTATTAACATCGTGAGTTTAATTTAAGTTTAACGGTCTTTTGGTAATTTACCAGTATGTACTAGTGTGTACGTGCGAGAACGTTATGGAATCCCTACAGATAATATTGGCCTACGTGGTCTATTTTGGCTAAATGGACTACTTACAACATGGTCCTATGTAATGCAGTCATGGACCATATCATTTTTAAATAAAAGATTGTAGTTAAACGACAAGTGTTCGTGTTTAAAAGATTACATATGAGGCGATCAGCGCAAAACGGCCTAACGCTCATTTACCATGCTGATGTAACCGGAACCTTTTGAAATAAATACTAAAAAAACTCCCTATTTATTGCATAGTATAACACTAGGTTATACTACCTGCTGAAAACTGGTTTTCCTTTATGCAAAGTTCAAAAAAATGTGGATGCCATAATGGCCTAAGTCACTTAATAAGGAAGAATATGCAGTTATAGCATTCGATCCTATGAAAACTCTGCCGACACCAGTCATTTCCACAGGGGTAGCTTACTGCAAAAGACAGCTATGGGCCTATTGTTTTGGTATTTATGACCACATCACGAACACGCCATTAATGTATACCTGGAATAAGGGAATAGCTTCACGTGGCCCACAGGAAATAGGGTCTTGCATTATGCATTACGTAAAAGCCAATGTCAAATGTAAGAAGTTAATAATGTATAGCGAGCAATGTGGTAGCTAAAACCGGAATATAAGAATGAGCACTATTTGCACATACATGGTCAATAATTCGACCTTCCCAGTGGAACAGATAGACCACAAATTTGTAGTATCTGGCCACTCATTCCTACCATGCGATCAAGATTTTGGTCGCATTAAAGAGGAAAAAAATATTAAAAGGACATTTTTACGCTTGATGATTGGGATCGTGTAAAAAGCATATCCTTAATAGAGAAACTAGTGACAAACAGAAAAATCTCCGCAGACAAGACTCTAAAAGTTGAATAACTTAAGATTCAGTGGCTTCGATTCCAAAATGTGAAGTCATTTATAGTACAATACGATCTTGTGTGCCCCGATGGACTAGTCAGCAGTGTGCTGTTCTGCTAGTTTGGGGGTTGCGGCTTCGATTCCCGCCGGAGACTCTGGACTTGTCTGCTTCTTTTCTATTCTATTCTATTCTTACTTTTCTATTCAGGTATCACAATGGGATCAATATAATGGACCCAAGTGAGCTGCACAACAGCTGCCTGTTCTACCTAACCTAACCTACAATACAAATACTCAGATAGAATAGATGTTTTATTTGACGAAATTGATATTTCAAAGAGGAACTCCAGCAAGTTTGTAAATTTTGAATTGAAACCACTTGTTCCTGGAGGACGATTCATTGAAGCTGCAAGGATTTAGAATTTACAGGAACTCAAAGAGTTCATACCTCCTACGAATTTGAGAGCCGAAGAATAAGATATTCAGGAAGAAGATGAATAATAATTATTATTAATTTGTATTATTTAAAACGCTAAAAATTATTTTTATTGTTTATCTGAAGAAATTTTTCATGTTTTAATAAATGGAGCCAAAATAGCCTAACCCTCAGTTCCTATCAATATATTTTTTTTAAATGGATTCCAAAATGGCCTACGCCACTTTAGTTTTTGTATAACCTGTTTAAGACAGTCTTTATCTAAGTTCATTAAGACCTAATGATTAACCTAAAACAAATATTACAACCAATATTTATTTACGATTAATAAAAATATTTTAAAAACTTAATTTCTTTTAACTTCGTTTTTCTCAGAACCATTTTTTTGGGCTTAGGCCGTTTTGGCGCTGAGCGCCTCATATATTGTTGTCAAAACGTGCATAATAGTGGTCGTGTAGGTGCTCCATCGAGTAGAGACAAAGAGGCAACTCCGATGGGTTATGTATGGCCCAGCCTTAGGACATCGTAATGTTAAATCGACCATGATTTCTCCATACTATTGGGTGATCTTTGTATTAGTCCTAGTCCATTACAAAATATACTTTACATGCATGTATGGACTAGCCGCATTATCTGCAGGGATGTCACAGACTACCACTTTTTTAATACAAATAGTCGAACAGCAAAGCTAACCTGATCGGTATTAACAGTAACGTTCGTTGACTGCGTATCAAATTGAGTTTAATAATAAGAAAGAAGTGTATAAAAATAACTGAATAGTGAAAAGTAATATTCGGGTGCTTAAATTAATAAAATGATAGTTATTAGTTTTATTGACCTTGCTTTAATAATATGTAATAGTTTTTTAAGCCCTAGGTCTTTCAAAAATACAAAATAAACTGTTTGAGCCTTACGAGTACTTGATTATCTGTTTATTATACCCGCCACCAAAAAAATGGTGGGAGCACTATTTAAAAAAAAAGGTTTCCAATTTACTTTAGTACGTATTCGTAAGGAATACATATTCGTATTAGTAAGAGATATAAATCCTATGGAGAAATTGCCAAAACCTTTAAATTAACTCGATTTACAGTCTAAAAAATGTAAAAATAACTATGAAACCAGTAACATTGCTGAAAGCAAGTCTGGGCGACCAAAAAAGCTTTCAAGAAGGGATGTTAGATGCACACGGCACACGTTGTTTGAGACAGATTCGAATACATTTGGGATGTTTTGAAAAAACTGGTCTTCAAATATGACATAACAAGCCGAGAAACCCTAAAAACCTCATTAATTCGTGCATGGACTGAAATAACGCCCGATATAACAGAAAACATAGTTATGTCAGTTGATACCCAATGTGGGCCTACAAAATATGGAAATGCCTTTGTGTATTTTCTATATGTAAAAAAAATAGAAATTGTAAATAGTTTAGTGGTCGTATGTTAACTTAGTTCCTATGAATTTTTTTATTTTTGTTCTTGTTTATCCTACGAACTAAAATTTTATTTCATAAATAAAGCCATTTTTTAATAAACTTTTTATTTGCAAAAATTTATTTTTAAATTTTTTTCGTGAATTTTTCAAAAAGCGTAATTTAAGGGGGTGTACTTAAACTTTTTTTCCTTAACTGTAAGAATATATTTTTATTTGAATTAACCAAATAAACGCAATAAATTTACTTTCCTAATATTAAAAACAATAAGCATTAATAATCTTGCTAACAATTTATAGAACCGTGTAAATATCCGATCGACCGATATATTGCTTTAACTAGTTTTTGCCAAGACTCTAGTTCATTTTATTTTCTAGCTTTCATTGTTTGTATAAAAAATTATCTAAGTTGTTGGCAAAAATGAACTGAGTTATTTTATACAACACCAACTGGTTTCAGAATCGGATAATGTGTTAATGTCGCTATCTATCAGTCGGTTTAGTAAAGCACCACCCAGCAAACAAATTATCAGTTTAAGAAACAGTCTAACTATTACTTTTTGCTATTTGACAATATAAAAATAATTGCTTGTTGGTTTACAGTTGTAAAGGGCCATAACTGACTGATATTGCAAAATTATTTTACAGCATTTACTGTTAGAAAATAAATATTGATTTTGATGCGGATGCTGGTGCTGGTGCTTGCTGAATGGCTTGACGCCGATTTTGCCAAAAAAAATCATCTTTTCAGATGAAGCTCATTTTGATCTTGGCGGGTATGTAAACAAGCAAATTTGTCGCATTTGGGGCACAGAAAAAGCCGATACACCCAAAACGAGTCACTGTTTAGTGCCGATTTTGGTCCAGAGGCATAACTGGGTAATTTTTCTTCGAAAATGAGCCAGGAGTGGCCGTAGTCAATGGCGATCCTTATCAGGCCATGTTGAACGAATTTTTGTTCACAAAAATTGAAGAGGAGGATATTGACAACATTTGGTTTCAACAGGACGGCGCTACGTGCCACACAGCCGAAGCTACACTTTTTTTATAGCATTTTCAAAAAAAAAGTTATTTGGAGGACCCTTTATAAATTTGTTCAAATAAAGTTAAAGCTCCCAAATTACACTTGCACGTGATAGTGACACGAAAAGTCGCTACGTCGAACATTTTCCATCGAAAAATCAGCAAATCGGTTCGCAACTGAGATATAATATACGAAATTCAACTGCTTCGGTATCTAGTATTGCATAAGAGGGCCTAACCACTAGAACGCAGTAAAATATGAAAAAGTGTGAAATCAACGATGGCGTCCACAACAAAATGTGTGATATTTTTTTTCTAACCCCATCAATATAACTATGTACAAATTTTAAAATCAAAAATGGCGTTAGAAACAATGATGCGAAAAAGCACACGCTAAGATGGGATCAATTTGCTTATGCACAAAAGGATATTAAGTAACAGATTCGGCAAGTTTCAATACTCTCACTTTTTTCTCCTTTTTCTAATCTCTTGGAGGGACCATAAATGGATCCATGAAATGAACCCTACTTAATGTCTTAATTAAACTAATTTCTACTATACTCCGTCAGAGAATTTCCGAAATGATCAAACAGAATTTCGACCAACAAAATCATATAACTACTTGAGAATAATAATAGAGAAATCTGGAGAATACAGTAAATATTTTTACCTTTTTTTATTGATTTCAAGCGCAACTTCGATACAGAAAATCTTTGTGGAATGTACTTGCCTGTGGAATGTGGAATCCTCGATAAAATAGTGTCATTAATACTGAAATTTCATATCGAAGACTTTAGTAGATTAAGATTTGATGGTGAAGTCAGTGTCCCTCTATCGACATTATAGTATGTGTCTTATGGATAGCGTTGATGATATTGAGCATAAATGAAAATAGCAACAAAATAGACATAGAGACATACATCAGGACATCTTTTATAATTCTCTAAATTCAATAGAAGATATTGACAAATTTCATAAAAATATGAAAGTTTAGAAGCCGTTATTTCCAGTCGCATAAACAAATCACGAGTAGCCATCCAATCCCTATATAAAGTTTGGAGATCAGATAATATTTCGAGAGGAACAAAACGAACTTCCTGTTTATTAAAATGTGAACATGAAAAAAACCAAAATTACTCCAAGGTTTTGTTTGCAGCAAATTCTAAAAATTTTCTATCCAAATACAACTTCAATCGAACTATTATTCAACCAGTTTTTTTCAGTTTTGTCGAAATCGAATAATTTGAAATGCCCATTTTTCGAACATCGAATGCACTGGTTATATTGATACAAATAAACCGGTTATTCTTATGAGCGGAACGGTGCTATTCAATATATGCACACAACAATATGCCCTACAAAAGTCAATTATACAGAACACATTTTGAAGGATTTATTTTATTGAGTAGAGTGTCATAAGTGATCTGATAGGCTAAAAGGATTACTTGGTGCTTTATATACTATTAAGGTCAGTTTCAAGTTCAAGTTTAACCAGTTTCATAAAAACAAAAGAAAACAAGTAAGAGTGCAATATTCGGCCGTGCCGATTCGATGCCACGTTCACTCTGACCAGTATACCACGTTTGTATGTATGTGTTGTATGTCGTCATTGTAAAATAAACGAGCTGATCGTCGTTCTTTCCTCACATCTCAGTGGTTAATTTAGCGATTTTTCTGATTTTCAATACCGATCTGCTCCCAAATATTTCTGAAATTTTAATAACTCACGCGGGTCCAGGTGGTATCGGTGGGCTTCTAAAAGTTGATTTCAACACACACACGGACAGACAGATAGGGCTCAATCAACTCCTATATTCATAAGCTTTCACATATTATGTACTTTATGGGGTCGGAAATAAAAATTGTAGAAATTTCACACGGAATGACAAACCTTCACTTCACTTTTGTGTGAAGATTATAAAAATAGATCATCATACTTACTTCAAAACAACCGAATATAGCACTCTTACTTGTTTTTTATTTTAGTGTTATTGTTTATTCGAATAAAACCGGTTAAATGGTTGTTTTTAAGTGCTAAACCGAATATCCGAAAACCGGTTTTTTAAGAAAATCGAATAATTAATCTCTCTAAAACAGAAAGAGAGTTAAAGCGTAAATTATGAAAAGGGAGTGACATGTATTGGACATATTCTGAGAAGACCAGTGCATGATATAATACTCATACACTAAATACTATCAGTGTAGCCACTACTACTGTAGCCATTTAAATAAAATCATTAATGAATTGAGTAGACAAAACAGATTCCCAAAAGAAACTTTTTAAACTAACGCCGAAACATTGTTTGTTGCTTAGCATTAAAATATTAAAAACAAAAAAACATTTTAAACTATTCTGTTTGACACAGTTTATAAACTAAATATTAAAACAAGTGTTTTGTTTCTTTAGTAAAACTCCAACTGCCATTGTTTAAAAAGTAATATAAATGCAAGTTTTCGCATTTAACTCTTAGTATTAACAAGTACAGTGTTAATATTGACCACGGCTTCTAGAAATTTTTCATTTTAAAATGTTTAAGTCCATAAAGTTTTTAAAATTGTTAATAATCTGCCACTTGGTTATTTTACAATTCTCTTCCGTTTTAGCTGAAATTCAGTCACGCATTGTAGGCGGCAAACCCACCAGCATTGAAGAGGTACCCTTTATAGTGCGAGTGCTGTATAAAGACAAATTTATTGGTGCCGGCACTTTAATTACAAAACGATTTGTTGTAACTGCAGCACACTCTGTTAGGCGCAAGGACATAAAAGAATTAACAGTAGTAGCTGGAGTTACTTTTGCTTATCAGAAAGGTGTCAGATCTAAGGTAAACGGCTTTATGATATCTTCAGATAACGTCCATACGGTGATTGATGTGGCGGTGTTGAGATTACGTCGTCGAGTTAATGGATTGCATATACAACCAACTGTTTTGTGTAGAACAGATTGGACTCCAGGCACTGACGTAAAAATATATGGCTGGGGTAGAGAGAGTGAAACTGCTTTAAATAATTCCAACCAGTTAAGAACGGCAACTGTGCAGGTGATTGAACAAGATAAATGTAAGGAAATGTATCGTAATCGCACTGCCTTGGCAAAAACAATGTTTTGTGCTTCCACACCAGGACAAAAAGATGCCTGTGTGGGTGATTCCGGTGGTCCGGCGATAATAAACCAGCAATTTTGTGGCGTGGTTTGGTGGGGTACTGGCTGTGCCCAGCAGAACTTTCCAGGTGTCTATACTAATGTTAGGGTGCTGATTAAATTTATAAGAAATGCAAAAAGTGCATTAAAGGCTATATGGAAACATAAGGCTTAAGCTAATGTATAACTGCATTTTAATTTTAACGAAAAATAATTTATAAATAAATTCAATAAAGAATACAAAAATCTTTCTTTTTAAAAGCATTTATTTAGTTTCACCTGTCTTCATGTCTGTTATTATATCTTGCAAATTAAATTTGATACACTTTCCTGTTACTTTAAACTTTGCACACGCATTGGGCTCCAGTGACAATACAGTTTAAGGCTATAATACACGGCATGTTTTTTACATCTGACTTAAAAATTTGTGAGACATATTTAAATCTACATGTCTGTCAAAATTGTACTTATACGCTGACTGCTTTGCAGCAGCAGAGATTTCTGCCAACGACTGATGTCACATGTTTTTACAGAAGAAAATAGAGCGCACTCTAATTAAAATTTTGTCAGATGTCTCAACACATGTTTTTTTACAGAAGTAATGTTTTAAAGGTAACACACGACATGTTTGTATTAGCACTGGAGAATTTGACAAGTCAGACGTAAAAAACATGCCGTGTATTAGCTCCTTTACTTATTCGAAACATTCCTTTTCTAATAAGTAATATGCCTTTTCTACTTATTCTGCTCAAACGATTTTAATGGAATTTTTCACACAAACTGAGCTGATCTAACATTACAGTTTCGTGATTCGAAATGTGGGCGTGGCCACGCCTTTTAAAAGTAAATATCATTTTTCAGCTACTTCTGCCCAATCGATTTTAATGAGCCTTTACACACATATTGAGCTTATCTAACAATACAATTATTAGTGATTCAAAAATGCTGCCAGCGATTTTAACCTATTTATGAAGGTGCGGATTATATCCAGATCATTCGAGGAAAGACAAGTTTTGGCACTAAATATTCCTTAACCAACGTCTCAGTGATGCGATTCAATAACTTAATTGGTAAATGTGTCGACATTTATTGTTGTTTGCACTAACGTTTATGCGATTCGCTAAATACTTTTTAACGATACTCGACAACTGTTACATTAAAGTGGCATCTGTGGCATAAAACGTGTCTTAATAAATACACCACTAACACTACTCCCACAGGTAGTCGCGCCATAGTCAAGACTTTGACAAGTGGTTTTTGAGTCGGATATAAAACTTAACTTTTTCTCGATAAAATAAACAAAAAAGCTATTGTCGTTTAGATAACGGTAACAACTGTCGATAAAATATGTTACTGAATACCGAAATCGATAAAATTTATGTTAACTAAAGACAACATTAAGGAAACGATTATCGTTGAAACAAGTTAGTGAATCGCACTACAGATCTCCAAATGACAGACAGTGCTAGAAGAGCTTTTCGGTAGTCTGCTCTTCCGCGTTGTCAACGATGTCGTTTCGCATATGTTCCTAAAAGTCAGGTTGTACTTACGACTTCTATGACATTCCTTGCATAGATACTTGGCATATTTGTCACAGATCGCCAGGTTTTCCGGGTTTCTTTACAAATGAGTTCTTTCTTCCATCTATTCTTGGCAATTAAGTGGAGTTTATTTAAAATCTACTGTTTTTATTTCGATAAAACAAAGTCAACAACGTGTCTGGACTAAATCGAAAATATAGTGGTACCGGCTTTTACAAGTGCGTCAGCTGTATTGTAACCATCAATATCACCATGATCTGGAACCAATACAATGACTCGCTACTTTCTGAAGAGATACCCGATATTCCTGGGCAACTTTCGATATAACGTTCACAATTTCTAATAACCTAGTAGCCGCCTTGATGTCAGTATTTGCTTAATACCAACACAGCACAGGTAAATTAAAACTGTATTTTTGTATCCACCTATTGTGAGGGTAAACACATAACAAAAATAAACTTTTTATTTGTGTTGTACTTGTATAGGATTTTTACAAATACAACAATAAGAAACGAAGGTTGCTTTTTGTATCTACAGTGCTGTCACAATACAACATATTTGTATATACAGGACCGTGGTGGTACATAATATTTAGAGAAGGCGTTATTTCTGCCTGGGTTATTTGACAACATAAACTCTATAAATGCTTTTGAGAAAGTATAAATATGCTAACAGAATTATACCGACTTAAGGAAAACTTGTGGAAAAATCAAACATGAACTTCTTCAACAATAACAAAAAAGGATTTTCGCTAAAAATCAAAGTTGTTAATAAATGCTTAATGTTGGAAAGTTACCATGCCTTCGGGAATTAAATAAGGAAGTTATGTTGGTCTGACAATAGTCATAACATTTCCTAAATATCTTTTTAGCTACCAAAGACCTACAGAGAGTGAAAAAAACTTCTAAAAGAATTTGAACAGCTCTTATTATACATTTAATGGTGGAATAACTTTACCTAAAAAATCTAACTGGAGTGTTGGGACAGTATATTGATAAAACGGGAATCAATTGAAATTATTTTTTGGTTGAAATTATATTATTCTACCAAAAAAAAACATTTGTATTGTATAAATTGGGTTAATTTCCTGTTTTGATAACACTATTTAAGAGTTGTTTTGAATTTATTTTGTTATTTGCTCATAAATATATTTTGTGTTTCGATTGGGGAAATTTACTATGTTTGCTTAATCTAAATTGAACTTAAAAACAGTGTCTCAAATATTGGGATCAACTAAATATTTTTCTGTATTTGCAAACAAAAGTTCATATGTCTGGCAAACTTCTATGTTCGCTAAAGACGAATCTTATATACCCTGTACGCATGCATCAGAATAAAGTTGGTGAATAATGTTGTCAAACTCCTGAACAGAACAAATAATAAAATTTAATTCTTTATAAATGATTTTGATCCATTTGTTTTTGATTTATTCTCCACATGTTTCGCTCTTGCAATCTCATACATACAGTCACACAGGTAATTGTAGGTACCCCTTAAAAACTCTGTCTTTTTCTGAATATTGGCGCCACATAAAAAATATATATGTATGCCATAAAAGTAAATTTTTATTCGTTCAATAAAATATTAAATAAAATAACCAACATTGTAAGAAACACAAAAACTCACAATCAGAGCACGTGTGATTATACGTATCCTAAAGGAAAACTTTATTCAAATAATTATTAAAAAGCTGTATGTCCTTTAATTAGAATTTCGTAGACCTCGTTTTGCCTCAACTACTGCCTTCAAACGAATATTTATAGAAAATACAAGTTTTTTCGTTGTTGTTTCAGCCGATATTTGGTTCCACTCGTGCTTCAACCCATCCCTAAGCTCCTGTTTATTATACCTACTACCAAAGAAATGGTGTGGGGGTATATTCATTTTGTCTATCCGTTTGTAACACATCGAAATATTAATTTCATACCCCTGAGTCCTAGTTAAGGTTATGTCCGTTTATCTGTCTGTCTATTGGAAGCACGATAAAGCTCGAACATAAAATGCTAGGAGGATGAAAATTTAGCCACAATGTTTCTAATACATCAGAAATATATGATATTGAAAATGGCCGAAATCCGTGCTGTTATTATGCAGGAGTAGGTAATAAAAAACATATATTTTTTACATGGAATAAAATGCAATTGCGTCTAAACGCATTGACGTGGAGTAATAAAACTTCAAAAGTATATTTATGGAGTAAAATTTATCAAATAGGTGTATTACGAAAGGAGATATAGATCAAAATATACAACAATTTACCTGGCACAGTGTTTTTTTAATCTATAAAATATTTTAAAACGAATAAAACCGTCAAAATTAGATGTACGATGCTGGAATTCAGCAAATATACCTTATTCATCAATCACATTGTAATAACAGAAAATGAAGGTGATACACCCACTTAAACGCCCACCTCCCATACAACGATTTATCTTAAATTCATATTATTTCTGAACCCATTATCAGAAGTTTCCCTAACACGCCTACGTCAACGCCCACTAAACCTTATGAAAGCAACACAATTAGATGTGCAATGCTGAAATTTTTCAAAAGTATCTTTCTGGTTAATTTTAATATTATGTCAGAATATAGAGATGATACGCCCACTTTAACGCCAACCTCCTTTAAAAGCTTTTTTTTTTTTTAATTCATATATTCTGTTTTAAGAAAAATGTTTTGCTAGAATAAAGTATTCTTAATATGTCGATATTTAAGACAAGCATATTTTAATGCTTTAGGTACTGCACAATCTACTATGACTTCAATTTAAGATCTCACAAAACCGCCAAAAATAGACACACGAACCTAAAATTTCATCAGGCTGACCAATCTAAGCTTGAAACAAAAAAAGTCATATGACATGCCCACTTTATCGTCATCCGTCCGTATAAGGCTTTTGCTTAGAGTCATACCCACACAAAATAAATATAAACTTATTACCTTTGGCTACCGCATCGTACTAGTCTTTAGTTACCGTTAAAATACAACACTGTGGTAAAAAAGTGGTAAAAAAGTAGTATCATTCCTATTGTTGAAATACTTTAGGTTCCATTTTGAGACTAAATATGAGAAAATAGTTAAATAGCAAATCGAACTTAAACAAGGAAACTAATACATATTTTAGTACAAAAATTATTCTGTAGTGATTAGAGCTGTAAACAAAAAAATTCGGTACAGTAGTCTTACATGTTCATTGTAACTGTTCTAACTCTCGGCCATATTGTCAGCTTTTAAATAATTTTTGTTTAGTTTGGTTGGGCATTTCAACATGAATCATGGTTCTGTTCAAAATACGTATTCCGATTTTCATAAGCAAATTTCGTTTAGCTATGAAGCTCACGTTTGTTTGAATGGATTCGTCAATAAACCAAATTGCCGTATTTGAAGTGATGACAATTCTCAAGTGTATGTTGGGACACAGTTACAGCCGGAAACACTGACTGTTTGGTGTATTTTATGGGCTGGTAAAATCATTGTTCCGCACTTCTTTAAAAACAATGCTGATCAGAACGTTATAGTCAATGGTGAGCGCTATAGAGCCCTGACCACTGACATTCGTTCATCAATTGAACAACCATAAAGTGCAGAAGCAATGGCTTAAAAAATATATGCGTAACATGTCACACAGCTCGTGCAACAATTGATTTTTTGAAGAACGTAATCCGCCTAGTTTCACATTTCGGACCCATGAAGTGGCCTCGTACGATTCGTACGATTTAACGCCGCTAGACTATTTTTTTGTGCGGATATGTGAATTCGCTAGTCTACGCTGATAAGATCGAAATTATTTACCGCAAATATTGGAAAAAATCACCGAAAATTTTACCTCCAACTTAGACTACGTCCGATCCAGAAGTCATATTTATTTTAATAAATTTCATGTCAATTTAAAAAATTCATCTTTTCTTTATTCCATTTTTAAGTTCTTTCACTCCATATAAAATACCCTTATTTTATTTGCAGATTGTTTAGCAGTTTAAAACTCTGCATTAATGACAGATTTTTGGAACAACGTCAGACGACTGCCGGCCTTATAAATAATTTATTACTAATACTAGAAGAAAAACATATACAGCCCTGCGAAAATACGGAAGTTTAAGCAAGTTTTGAATTTAATCTATGAGCTGGTGGCAGCCGGTCTGAGGTATTTTACAATCAATGTGACCATATCACATTTTTTTAACCTAAATTAAGCTTTATTTTTTCGAAATATTTCATATAGCTTTTGGCTGTTCTTTCAGCTTTTTTCATGTAGTTAATTTTTATTAAAAAAATAAAAAAGTTTTCAGAAAAGTGATGTGCGACAACCATATAAACTAGTTAGGAAATAATACCAATCTGGCAACTCAGAAACAATCTACATACCAGAGATCAGCAACGAATACTAATGAAGTAAGTCAACTTGAATCATTATTTATTTTATCGTCGATTTATACGCATTCAAACTTATTGAAAAGTCTTCACTACTTATACGCACTTTTAAATGAAAGGTACTCATATTCATCAACACGTATGACTTAGTTGATAGCTATTGTTGTTCATGCAAAATTAAGAGACGACCAAAAGCACGTATAACTAGGCTTGCCAGATAACAATTTGGCATTCACCATAATATTTGTGGATTATTAAACAAAATAGACAATTTAAATTTAACAAAATAATACAAAAACAACAAGCAAAAATAGAGTGCTTGCTTCGATGTCTGTTTAAGAGATTTGAATTTGTTTTTGCGTATCATCTTTCAAATTTAAGTGAGCTCCTAAGAACGCCGTTTTTTAATAGCGGAAA
This sequence comes from Phyto melanocephala, assembly GCA_941918925.1. Lineage (NCBI taxonomy): Eukaryota > Metazoa > Arthropoda > Insecta > Diptera > Rhinophoridae > Phyto > Phyto melanocephala. The sequence continues at coordinate 44,704,507 of OW799233.1, read as the reverse complement.
TCACCCTTCGTTGTATACAGATCATGCAAATTTTGCAGATCTTTCAATTCTAGTATATATTCTATTACAAACGTTGCTTTTGAAAATTTCCAACTGCTTTTAGTATTGGAAATAAATGCTTGTGTGGGAAATGTTATGTTAATGTATATTTTTTTTGAGGTGTTGCAAACTTTAGAATATATTTGTACTAGACTTGCAAGATCTGCAACATTTGCACGATCTGTTTGCAACGAAATGTGATTTCCGCTAATATATTATACTAGAAAAGCTCGGCACGCGTTGCTACACCCCTTAATGAATAAAAATGCATTCTGAATTTAAATTGAATATTAAGTGCAAAAAACTAAAAATTATAACTTTTTTAATAGGCGTGGCACTGCCCACTTTTCTAATCACGAAACTGTATAGTCATGAGAGTTCAATATGTGTGCAAAGTTTCAGAAAAATCGGTCCAGTGCAAGTAGCTAAAAATTATAACAAATTTTTTATGGGCATGGTCCTGCCCACCTTTTGCCACCCATAAACACTTCCTGGAATGTGTACAACTACTTGCCAGAGTTTGAGTCCGATCGGTTTTACAGTTTTGGAGTCTATAGCTAACACACACACACACACAGTGTTTCACTTTTATATATATAGAAGATAGAAGATAGATGTTTTTGTAATGTTTTACTTTAGGCAAAATTTATTTCTTCAATCTGTGTTTAACTTAAAATTTCATTTCAAAAAAATAAAATTGCATCTGTTTAGCAATCAAGCTAAAGTCTTAAACAATTTCTATAATAAAACAATGTAGTCTATTTTGAAGTCATTACCTTCTGATGTTGAAGAAGTAAATAAAATGTTCGAAAGTAACTACGAGGATCCCACGCTATTGTTTTTAGAATATAATAAAAATAAAAATAGAAACAATTTTACTTTAAATACCATGAATTTATTTCTGTACATCAGTTGTAGATTAAAAAGATCAAATAAATGTTGCCAAAGTATCGAAAAAACTAAGGTATCTTAAAAAAATTTGGCAACGGTATTTATACAACTGATATTTGTTTGTCTGTCTCAAAAGTAAAACAATATAATAAATACAAAACAGGCATTATAAAAAGAATTTTGAAAATATTTACTTTGAAAAGCTATTATTTGTTTGTATTAAACATAGGTTAAAGAATCATTTTATTTATGTCTACTTAAGCTAACATTTGCTTATGTTTGGTTTGGTTTTGTTTTTTTTTTTTTTTTAATTTTTTTTAAGCTAAGATAAATTTGAAAAGCTGTTGTTATTTTATATAATTTTTTCCCCCGCATTAAGAGTGTTTGCTTAAGCTGCGTATACACGGTTGTCCGATCGTGCAGTATAACCTGAAATATTGGTAACAAATACCCTACAATCGTCTGAACTGGCAATTTATGCCGAACAATGTTGTCAGAAAAATCATTGACCGACGACCATCTGGCTATAATATTGGCAGAAATTTGGCAATCGTCTAAACACGCTTCATCGGTTTTTTCAGACCATTGACACATATTGTCAGATAATTTTTAATTGCCAAATGTACAAGTTTTGACATTTGACCATGGCATCAATGGCCATACAAGTCAGTGATGTCAAATCTATAAAATGTTTCATTTCCTACCCCATAAAACATATATTTTCTGAAAGCTTATGAATAGAGGAGTCGATTAAGCTATGTCCGTCTGTCCGTGTGTTAGTTGAAATATACTTTTAAGGCCACGACTGACTATCCTACAAAGTCGTGCGATTATGTCAAATAAAAATCTGATAGTTTTCTGTCCTACATAAAAAAATCGCAACAAAATGTGTTATTAGATTCCACACTGTCATACTTGCTTTAAAAAAGCAACTCTGATCGCACAGAAACTATTATTTTATGAAAATTTCCAAAAAATTATCAAATCGGACACACTTGTCAAAAAATCTGTCACACATGTGCACTTTGTGTCCACACTATCCCACTTTCTGAACACACATACAATATTTGACATATAGAACGACTAAATCTGATAGTCAGTCATGGCCTTTAGAAGCAACCATATGTTCCTCAGATCTGTGTATGGTATCCGGAAATAAATCGCTATCGAAATTCAGCACAAAAGCCCCATAACTTTCTGAGTTATGAGCAAACAAACACGACTGTCTCTATTTTTTCCCATATTTTTACCACCAAAACTAAAATTATTCAGCCATAGAATAATTTATAATTTTATTCCTAATACCTTTTTTTTTACCTTTATTTTGTACATCACTGACAATTTATAAACAAAAATAATATATTTAAAAAGTATTAACACTAGCATTTTTTACCCAATTGTCTAGTTGGGAACAACACTAGTAATTTAATAGCATTACAGGACTGATTGGTTAAAACACTGTAGGTAGGTAGGTAGGTAGGTGGATAGGTAAGGTTGGTGCAAAGTAACCCTCACCCGAAGACCATTACGGTCCATTGTGACGCCTTAATAAAGAAATAAAGAGAAGAATAGAATAAGAATAGAAATAGTTAGAATAGAAGAGAAAGAGAAGCAGACCAGTTCAGAGTATCTGGCGGGAATCGAACCCGCAACCCCAAATTAGCAGACTACTGACTATTCCACCGGGGCACCCTAAATTTGATTTGTAATTTAGATAAATTTGAAAAAAAAAATTGGTTTTGGAATTAAAAGTGAATTTTTCAATTGTCCAATTATATTTTTAAAATTCAGGTGCATTTTTTTATTGTTCAGTTTTTTTTTACTTTTGGTATCTGGCACCCCTAATTCTAATAGTCAAGGCCTTTTGTTTGGTACCCGTATTGAGAGGTTAAAAAGAAATATGTTATACATCCGCCATTTTTTTTTCGTACACCATCTTAGATAAAGCATTTTTGCTAAATTTACTGTATTTTACTGGTCAAGCCCTTTCATTTGATACCACCTTGGAGGGTGATAAACATTTAATTACAAAATTGTCTCATATTTAAAAATTTTTCCGCTATTTTGTCAAGGCTGCCATCTTGTATTCTAATAGTCAGTATATTTCATCTGATATCAATATTTCGGGGGATAAATAAGTTAAATTTTTTATAACTAGAATTAACTCATTATAATAATTTGTCCGCCATTTTGTCATCACGGCCATCTTGAATTTGAAACTTTTTTTAAAGTCTACTATATATATTCTATAATTTTTTTACATAAATTGCATACTAGGAAAAATTTGGGAATTTTAAGTATGTATGTTCATATGGCATCACTGCAATATACTTTTTAATGCAACAGCTATTTTTCATAATTAAATTCTTTAATCTTGTGTATGTTCCTTGTGTCAATAAAGTTTTGTGTCAATAAGTGAAGAATAAAATGAAAATTAAAAAAATTTGATAAGAATATAAAGAGGGCGGTACAGAGTACTCTATTTTTAAATCTGTGGAAGCCTTTTAAGTAAGATTTCCAGACGCCATTTAAATATTAAATTTAAGAAAAAAATCAAGATCAAAACAATTTCTGGCAACTGGTCTGACAATTTTTCTATAACGTCAACTGTGTAAAGGCTATAGTACACGGCATGTTTTTACATCTCACTTTAAAATTTGTAAGACATACGTAAATCTACATGTCTGTCAAAATTGTACTTTTATTCTGACTGCTTTGCAACAGCAGAGATTTTTGCCAACGGCTGATGTCGCATGTTTTGACAAAAGAAAATAGAGCGCGCTTTAATTGAAATGTCAGATTTCTCAACACATGTTTTTTTGCAGATGTAATGTTTTAAAGGTAACACACGACATGTTCGTATAAGCGGTGGAGAATTTGACAAGTCAGATGTAAAAAACATGCCGTGTATGAGCTCCTTAAACAACAATATCTGCCAATGAAATTGTCAGCTTTTCAGACAAAAGTCTCACAACGGTCTGTACTGACAATTAACTTATCAAAGCAATTCTTCATTGTTATTCTATGTTAGCATATGTCTAGGTGAAGCAATTATGTCAAATCTGAAAACGTCTATACAGAGCTTTACCCTGCAAAAAAATGATTTACATTTCGAATTTCGACAAAAAAATAACTTTGTTTTGTAATTGATTCAATATTTTTTATTAACATTAACCTAAAATTCCATAAAAACACTATTTAAAGTATGAAAAATATCGATATTATTAAAAGTTAATCTTAATTAAGCTATAGCTTGTGGCTTAAATTTTCATTCTTTAAACAGTTGTTAAATTTGTATCCATATGTTATTGTTTATGTCTGTCAAAATTGTTATCTAACACTCAAACGCCGCTGACTGATTTCTGCCAACAGCTGATGTCAGGTGATTTGTCAGAACAAATTAGAGCACGCCCTAATTGAAATGTTGTCAGATGACAACACACATGTGTTTTACAGAAGTAAAGTTTTTCTGTACGTCTTTAGCAGCGGTGAATTTTACAAGTCAGATATAAAAAACATATTGTGCATTAGCTGCTTTAGCCAGAAATCACCATACAAATTTTATGTCTTCCATAAGCTAGTTTGTAAGTGAAACTTATACAATTCGCCCTTACAAATATGCTTCGTCCGAAGCACTATTTTCTTAGTACTACCTTATGGTGAAGTGTTCCTTTTTAATTTAATTTAAAGCTTTGATAAACAATCTAAACGCAGATGGTACAAAGAATAAACTATTAGCTTTTGTTTATTGCAAAGCTCTAACACATTAAAAATAAAAGCTATTCTTAAAAATTATTATTTAAATATTAAAACAAGTGTTTTATTTCATACAACAAATTTTGTTCAAACTTAACTGTCATCGTTTAAAAGGTAATTTGAATTCAAGTTCTCGCAACACTTACCATTGCCAAGTACAGAGTTAATATTGTTCACGACTTTTAGAATTTTCATTTTAAAATGTTTAAATTATTAATAATCTGCAACATAATTGTTTTACAATTTTCTTTTGTTTTAGCTGAAATTCAGTCACGCATTGTAGGCGGCAGATCCACCAGCACTGAAGAGGTGCTCTTTATAGTGCGAGTGCTGTATAAGTGCAAATTTCTTTTTGTCGGCACTTTAATAAACAAAACGATTTGTTCCGGCGGTAGCCCATTGTGTTAAGTACAAGGATATAGGACATTTAACAATAGTAGCAGGAGTTACTTATGCCAATCATTAAGGGTAAGATTCGAGGTCATTTCATTGATAATCATGCAGTATTAAAATTACAAAATTTATTTCGTGGTTTAGATGTACATACATCCAATTGGCTTGTGTAAAACAAATTGAAAACCGGGCGCTGATGTAAAGGTATATGGCTGGGGTAAAGAGAGTGAAAAGGCTAAAAATTATTCCAACCAGCTGAGAACAGCAACTGTGCATTTGATTGAGCAAGATAAATGTGCGAATATGTATCGTAAACGATCTGCCTTAGCAAGTACAATGTTTTGTGCTTCCACGCCAGGACAAAAAAGATGCCTGTGTGAGTGATTCCGGTGGTCCCGCAATTATAAACGGGGAATTTCGTAATATCATTTGGTGGGGTATTGGCTGTGCCCAGCCTATACTAATGTAAAAGCGGTCAGCCAATTTATAAAATGTGCAAAAAACTAATTAAAGACTTTAAGGAGGCGCAATGCTTAAGCTATAAGGATTATAAATTGTTTACTAATCCTTCAAATATATATTATCTTATTAGTTATGTGTTCGTACAAATATTTCATTGCATATAACTTAAAACCTGTAGGATTAAAACTGTCATCCGATCTGATCTATATATGATTATGATAACGAGTAAATAAAGTCTACTCAAATTTAAAATTACGCAGGCAAAAAAGTCAACAGACAGTTGTAAGATTTCCAGAGTTTTGAACAACCTCATACAAAGATATACATTATTAGCCTTTTGGAAGTGTTTCTAATTTTATCTGAACAAAGTTTAAGTTAACCCTTGAAATCGTTCCTTTCACATTCTAATGGTTAATCGGCATCAAAAACCATCTGAGCCTTAATATTTTAACCTTTTATTTATTTAATTTTTGATTGTTCCCCATCTTCAACAGAGCCAAAAAATACCCTTGAAGTGGGGATTTTTTATTATTATGTTTTGTTGTTGTTCTTCCTTTCAAAACCCGTTGTCGGAACCCTTCACCAGTGGTATATATAGCTTTGTTATTTCGTTTGAGATTTCTACAATATTGATTTCAGATTCCATAAAGTGTATATATTCTGAAAGCTTATGACTAGGTGAGTCTATTGAGCTATATTCGTCTGTCCAAGTGTTGGTTGAAATCAACTTTAATAAGCCCCACATGTTACTCAAATCTGTATAAATATCAGCAAATGAATTTCTATAAAGATTCAGCACGATTGCCCTATAACTTTCTGAGATATGAGCTAATTAATATGACTGCCTCTGTTTTATTCCAAAATTTTAACCACAAAAATTAAAATTTTTTAGCTCTGGGTTATTAAATATTTTTAATGCTTTTCCATGTACTTAATGGGGTCGAAAATAATTATTGTAAGAAATTTCATACGGAATTTTGACCAACAAGTAATTTTTTTCTGTCTCATTGAAGTTAAGCAATATCTGCCGCTAAATCATGTGGCTTCATACGGAATGACAAACCTATGTATACACTATTACACTGTCTTGTAAAAGGTAAAAAAGTAAATTTCACTTTCAATATTTTTTTCTTTTTGTAAGACGTCCTATTGCCGCTTTCCTTACAGAAATTATGATTTATTACTGACCTCCTCTTTTACATGCAAACATGTTAGAGGAAAGAAAATGAATAAAATACGTTAAAAGTAAAATGCCTAAATCTAAGTGTAAAAGTAGGCGGAATTTTGTCTATGAATAAGCTTTTTATACCCGCCACCAAAAAAATGGTGGGGGTATATTCTATTTGTCATTCCGTTTGTAACACATCGAAATATTCATTTTAGACCCCATAATGAATATACTATGTATATTCTGAATCAGGGTTTAATTTTATGACGATCTAGCTATGCCCGTCCGACTGTCCGTCTGTTAAGAGCACGGTAGAGGTCGGACGGCAAAAGCTAGGATCTCATATTTTGCCAGAATATTTCTTATACACAAGGTTTATTTGGTATTGAAAATGGGCTAAATCGAGAATATTATAGCTCGTAATGCAAGAGTAGGTCGAAAAAACCGTGTCCTTCCAACATCGAATAAAATTGTTTCCAAACGCATTAACGTACAGTCATGAAACTTCGAATATATATTTCCTGAGTAAAAACAATATTTTCCCCGAAAATTGCTTAAATCTGTGAATTAGGAAAGAAGTTATAGATTAAAATGTACGAAAATTTATACCGTGCAGTGTATTTTTCGGTATATTTAAAATTTAAAACCTAATAAAACTGACATTAGATATACGATTCTGAAATTTTGCAGGATTTGCTTTTTGCTCAAACGCTTTGTTGTAACAGAAAATAAATGTGACACGCCCACAACCCATATAACGTTTTATCACAAATTTATATAATTTCTTTATGAATAAAGATTTTGGAATAATAAAGGACTATATTGAAACATCTAAGTTGTAATCATTAGCAGGGACAACTTCGACACGCCTACTTTAACGCCCACTTTTATTGAAACACTTAATTTACGAAAACGTTTTACTAGCATATCAAAATTATACAAAGTAAGTGATACATATTTTAGTAAAAAGAGATTATTTCATAGCGATTACTGTTTTTAGCAAAATAATACATTTTGTGCTATAAATAGGATTTTTCCCGGGAATTTGCGTTATTTAATCTTCCTGATTTCCTGGGATTATTTTTCGGGATCCCGGGAAATGAAAAAGGTGGCTACGATTCGAAAGCAAATGTTTATATTGTAACATTTCCTTATTTTTTATAAAAATTTTTTCTTCAAGGTTTTTTCTTTAACTTTAAATCTAAAAATATTTTTACAAATAATTTAATATACTTTTTGAGATAATGTGTTATAAATTTAAAAAAAAAATCAGCCCACTTTACTAATACTTCAAAATTTCTATAAAGAAAGAATATGATTAAAAAACTCAAAATACTGTATACAGTAGACTCGCGGTAACGTGAACTATTAAAAACCGAGCGTGTTCACGTTTACGAAGTTGTTCATGTTGTCGAAGGTGTAACTCTTTTAAATTTCCAAACAAATTAGACATGTGATTTAAATCAAATTCATTTATTTTTTGGTATTGCGGATTGTTATGTACATATGTTTTGTTAAAGAAAAAAAAGTACGTTAAAATTAATTTAAAAAATGTGTTCGTTTTCTTCTTCATCTCCTAAAGAGCTAAAAATGTTCATCAAGCATTCTGCTATTATTTTCTTTTCAAGACGTTGCCAAGTTGAAATAGCCAATAGCGTCCATTAATAGTTAAACCAATTTTCAAAAATGGCAGCTGTCATCCATTACAATTTGGAGTAATTGTAGTCCACAGGAGATTCAAAATTTCTAAAGGAGCAAGGATTTTTTGAATTTCCAATCACAAGGAGTTTAACTTTAGAATTTTGGTGGTTTTTGTAACATTTTTCACGAAAAACTTTAGATAAGATCATGCTAAATCAGCAGCGCGCACTAAACTAAGCCTGTGCAATCATTTACGGGGATACCCCTTTTTATGAAAACGATTTGGATAACCGACAAATTTGTTCACGTTATAAGGCTTTCTCACTGTGTTCACGCTACAGAGTAGTCAGTGTAAAAAAAATTATGTTCATCTTATCCGGTGTTCACGTAAGGCAATGTTTTTGTTACCGCGAGTCTACTGATTTGTTAAATGCACTTTTAACTATTCCTCCAACATGGATATAAAGTGAACGAGTGTTTTCTGTAACAGGGCAATTTGTTAATGAAATCAGAAATATACTTTGAGCATATTAAAAGATTATTTTCTAAGTCGTTTAAAATATTTACGTTATATTTTTTTTTAATTATAGATTGTATTTGCATGTTTTTGAAATGAAATTCTAATGATTTAATTTTTGATCTCATAGCTGACTTGTACCTGTATTCTTGTTTTTTGTGCTCATATTTGATCTCGTATCTAGAGAATAATATTTTTTTCAATAAAAAATATTTTTACTCAATTTATATTTTAAATTCAAGTTTCTTTATTCCTTTTTATAGTTTTGAAGTGTTTCTTTTACATTATAGACTATTTTATGTTTTTTAATAAAAAGCTTTTTATAAATTAAAAATAAATTTACTTTATATTTGTTTTGCTGCGGGATCCCGGAAAACAAAAAAATAAATCTCCCATTCCCGGAAAACAAAAAATTGCGGGAAAAAAACCCTAGCTATAAAATTACGGAAAATTGGTGGTGGGTATAAAAGATGCGGCACAGCCGAATATAGTGCTCTTACTTGTTTTAATTCAAACAAAAACAGAAATCTACAACAAAATTGCTTGAAGTAAAAATGTTGAAACAAAAACAAGAAACACACAAGAAACTAAATACATATGTATGCATGTATGTGTATATTTGTGTTGTATTTACGTCAATATAAAAAAATTACTAAAATATTTATTGCACTTTATTTTATATTTGTGTAAATTTTTTATTCCTCCCAGAGGCATTGCATTCTGCAGCATGTAAAGAGTGTGTGTATGTACAACATTAAGATACACACAAACATGTATTTAAAAAGCATTTGTTAAAGGTATAATTTCTTAAGTGTGTAATAATGGCCGTGAACTAGAAATTTAGGAAATATGGGCTGGTTGAACGAATTGCATGTGAGAGTATGTAAAAACTTTTGGAAGTGGGCGATCATAGATGACACATGGTAAATGTTATAAATTTCCATTTTTTCGCTTTTTCTCATTTTAGCTTTCAAAGATTTTAGTTGGTTTTTATTTTTATAGAGATTTTTTTTGTTATATTCCTGATTACGTTTTCGTGTAGTTTTTATACCCTTCACTTGTGGTGCACAAGGGTATATATAGCTTCGTCATTCCGTTTGTAATTTCTACAATTTTCATTTCCGATCCCATAAAGTCCATCTGACCGTCTGTCCATTTGTCCGTCTGCCCGTCTGTCCGTGTGTTGGTTGAAAGCAACTATAGGTTCCTCAGATCTGTGTATGGTATCAATCTTTTGGAAATATCCGGGAATGAATCGCTATTGAAATTCAGCACAATCGCCCGATAACTTTCGGAGTGGCCGTAGTCAATGGCGATCGTTATCGGGCCATGTTGAACGAATTTTTGTTCACAAAAATTGAAGAGGAGGATATTGGCAACATTTGATTTCAACAGGACGGCGCTACGTACCACACAGCCGAAGCTACAGCTACGAAGCACTTAAAAAAAAAAGTTATTTGGCAGACCCTTTATATCTGGCGATGCAGAATGTACTTTTTCGAATTATTCTGGTAAATTTGCAATTTTGACTTTTGTGAAGGTAGAATTTTTTGTTTTTTTTTTATATTTTGCATTTTTATGTTACTTTTTGTATCTTCTACTTCTATCCATCTAAATTTTTGAATTTAGGGACTACAGATCCAATTAGAAATTCGAAATGATAGGGGTGATGCAAAAGGTACTTTTTTCAAATTTTATTATACTTTTTTTGTTCTCTAGTTTGTGTACATAAATTCTTTAAGTTACTGTCTATTGATTCGAGGTGCAATTGAAAATGTTATGCGCGCCCAAAAAGTACTTTTTCAAATTTTTATGTACCTTTTTGTAGTTTTTACGTTTTCGACGGTAAAAGTTTAAAATTAGGGACTATGGATTCAATTTAAGAAAAGCGTCATAGAAACGTAACGTTTACGAATTTGCATTGTACCTTTTGTTGTTTCTACATGTGGGAACATAGATTCTAAAATTACTGTCTATTGTTCCGAGGTGTGACATGAATAAACATAGAATTATGAAATAAATTACTTTAGGTCAAATTTAAATTTGAAATTAACAAAGAATGACGAAAATATACTTTTTTTATTTTAATAGTCATTTATGCATTTTCTGAGTTAATGAATTTGAAACTTTGTAGGTTAGGTTAGATTAGGTTAGGTTGAAAAGGAGGGGTATAAAAGCCCAAACCCATGACAGGTATACACCTATGCCCAGTTGGCATGTTGCGCGCTCCATGTGGAAAACGGAATTCCCAAACAAAAAACCATAACCATAATTTCCCATAAATAACGGACTAGTCCAAGAACCCAGTCCCCTCAATGTAACGCCTTATGGATCTCCAGTTCGAGTTCCCCAGGTATTCCAAGTTCGGCATAGTATCCACTGTAAAATTTTCGCGCCTAATATGCCCAAACGCAGGACAATGACAGAGGTAAAGTACCAGAGTCTCATCCTCTTCCTCGCAAGCTCTACATGTCGTCTCCTCAGATAATCTCATGCGAGCTAGTTGAGTTCTGAACTCCGTATGACCTGTAATTACACCGGTTAATTTCCTAAGTGTAGGTCTTTTGGTTGGTTGGTTATCGTGGTAGTTCGCTGCACGCCAACAGTCAAGTAGGTCTACTTAGTCTCAGAATCTCCTTTGACTTCCCAAGATTTGGGTCACCCCAGAGTGTTCTTGTCACCTTACCGACATCAGTGCTTTGCCATTTTCTGACATGTTCTTCCATTGCCCAACGTTTAAGTTCATCCTTAAATCGCTTAAGGGGTTTGGCGTTCTCCAAAGTTATAGTACTCAGAAGAGCTCCCATTTTGGATAATTTGTCGGCTTTCTCGTTTCCGATCAGCCCGTGATGGCTTGGTATCCATATTATCTTCAGATGACAATTTGCATATGAGTTTATCTCACTCTTGCATCGCAAGACGTTCCGGGATTCAACTTTCTCCTTTCTCAATGTCTTAATCACTGATTGGCTATCCGTAAAGATACGAATCGGAGTTTCGCTATTCGTTTCCTTTATCCATTTAATTCCATCCGTAATCGCCATGATCTCAGCCTGAAAAATAGTGTTGTGATCTGGTAGACGGAAGTATTTGCTTCTATTTCGGCTTATGTCGTATAAGCCCATTCCAGTTTGGTCCCCAATCTTTGAACCGTCTGTATAAAGATCGATTCCGTGGGTGTTTCCCATCCTGATTATCTCATCCCATTCTCCCTCTTCCGGTATAATGGTGACGCAGTTAATATTCTCATATCTCATCGGGATTTTATCACATGTTAATTCCGTAATATTTCCCATCGGTAAGATATCAGTTATTCTTTGGTATCTGGTCTTATGTTCTCTTATAAGCCACTCATCTATTGCCATTAATCTTGTGGCAGCTAAGGCCGCTTCATATTTTACCTGTATCTCAATAGGCCAAATGGATAATATATTCTCAATGGCCATTGTCGATGTGGTCCTCATGGCGCCGCAAATACTAATGCAGCACTGTCTATGAATCTTTTGAAGAGGTTTTATATTCACCTTCTTCTCTAAGGATGTCCACCACACTAACGAAGCGTACGTAATTGTAGGCCGCAGTACACTCGTATATAGCCAATGTGTCATCCTTGGGCTTAAGCCCCATTTTGAGCCAATTACTCTTCTGCAGAGGGCCCATATTCTTTGAGCTCTCTCCACTTTACATTCAACGTGGTCCTTCCAGGATAGTCTCCAATCAAGTACTACTCCTAGGTATTTGACCTTCTTATCAATCTTAATTGTCTTATTCCGAATGATGGGATAGCTCTGCACCGGTATCCTCCTCTTTCTCGTAAACAAACAGATTTCAGTCTTTTCCGGGTTGACATTGAGCCCTCGCTCCTTCGCCCAGTTATAGGATATATTCAAAGCCTCCATTGCTCTTATACATAAAGAATTTGGATTCGTCCCCCTGATCAGTATCGCAACATCATCTGCGTAACAGATAGCCTTGAATCCCTCGTTCGATAGAATCCTCAGTAGACTATGTATGGTAGTTACCCATAATAATGGAGATAAAATACCTCCCTGAGGGGTTCCTCGACATACTTTGTCCCTTCTTCTTACTCCATTCGCCTCACAATTTATCCATCTGTTCCTTAACATATTGCTAATCTATGCAATTAAGACATGGCTTAACCCTAAGTTTTCCAAGGAACCGATAAGACTCGAGGTCATTACGTTATTGAAAGCTCCTTCTATGTCTATGAATACGCCCATGGTATACACACCCAGGTCGAAGGATCTTTCTGTATGATAAACAACCTCCTGAAGAGCAGTCTCAGTAGATCTGCCCTTGATATAGGCGTGTTGTCCAAATCACATTGAATCGCCTGGTAATCGTCTTCTGACCATTCCATCGACGATACGCTCCATGGTTTTCAATAAGAATGATGTTAAGCTTATGGGTCTATAAGCTTTAGGATTCGCGTAATTTTCCTTCCCTGGTTTAGGTATGAAAACGACTCTCGCCTCCCTCCATTCCACAGGGGTATACGCATATTTCAGGCAAGTAGTAAAAATATTCGCCAGCCTTATATCGATTAGGTCAATGCTTCTTTGTAGGAGAGCCGGAAAAATACCGTCTGGCCCTGGTGCCTTATATGGCAAGAAACTATTTACCGCCTCTCTTACCATCTTTGTGGTTATAATTATGTCCGTCGTGGCACTACCGTCATGGGGGTGTGGAATTTCTCCGTCATCCGCCATTTCCGTTTGGAAGTGTGCCTCTATCAGTATTCCTAGCGTCTCCTCCATCGTCTCCGACCTTTTCCCGTTCGAGTCAACGAGGGTTTCCGGTTGGGTGTGGGTTTTCGATAGGAATTTCTTAATTCTAGAAACGTCATTCACGCTGTCCACCTGATTGCAAAAAAGCCTCCAGGATCTGCGTTTGGCGATTCTTATTGCCTTGTTGTATATTCTGAAACTTTGTAACTGAGAAGAATAGTTTTTGGTAGGAGCATAAACTACATAAAAAAATCACCTAAAATTTTTTTTAATTTGCTGTTTAGAAATTTTTATGTATTTTTTAAAAAATTCTACAAGGAAAACAACCAGTTAAAAATTTTTTTATACAGAAAACTTGACTCTTTAGCAAATGTCAAACTTCATATAAAAAAATATCTTAAAGTGAAATTACATTTTTTTTAAAGTTTGACATTTGGTTAGGAAGCGAATTCAGTTAAATACGCTACTATGCAAGGTGAATTCATACAGGTGAAATTATCAGCCCAGCTGATGGGGAAACTTTTTGTCAAAAAATGCAGGAATGGAAAATTTGATTTTTACTTTTTTTTTATTTTTATTTGATAGTATATGTATTAAATTTATGTATATTTGTTGCTTATGCGTCATTAACAATGTGTTTCAAAAATGTATATTCTTTACAAAATCAAATTTAATTATATTTAATATGTCAGTACAACTTTTCCAACTCTGATTTACGAAATGGCCTTAACATAAAACATCCTCTCAAAAAATGCTTTGTTGTATCAATTCGCCGTTGCCGTTGAATATGCCATGCTACTAAGTAAATATACCTTGTTAAGTGTACCCTGGGTAATTCCATTTAAAAATCTTTAAAACGAGTTTTCTATTTTGAAAGTTTTTAAAGCAAATGTTCTTTATGAAAACTTTCAAGGGCATATTAAAAATTTCACTTTTTAACTTTGATTAATAGGTGCCCTTTTTTCTACCAACAAAAAAGCATTTACCCTAATTTGTTACTACCTAGGTGCAACATGCTCTTTCTCAAGATTGTTTCTGACAAATAAGATTCTCGGTATGTATATGTTGGTGTCTGTCTACATTTGTGTTTGGCGAAAATTAAGTTTGCAAAAAAAATCCTTTAAAAAAGTGTTTTTTTCTTTTCAATTTAATATTTATGTTTTATGACCAAGTATTAACATGTTTTTTTTTTTACTTAATCCCACGTGTGTAATATAAATTCATAGAAAAATACATAGTATGTACATACATACATACAATACATGTGGCAGTTTTTGTGGCACAAGAAGAAACACACACAACAGCAAACAAGATGAACAAGAGCATACTTTAAAATAGGTAAGATTTATGACTACATGCAGCTGAATAATAATGAAAATGAAAATTGCATTCAAGATAAATTATAAGATCTTGGTTTTCTTCTCTGGGAAAAAAAGTTAACAATATTATGCAGGTTTAAAAGTGTCGAAACAATGGAAGATGAAGAGACCTTGAAATTTGTATTCATTAAGAGAAAATGTTGCTGACGATTAAAAACTAAAGATGTTGTAAAAGTACGTTAGGGGACCATTAATGTCCATCAGATCATCTCAATTTAAACAATTAACATTATTAACGGCTGCTGTGGTGGTTGATTTGAAGCGAAAAAATTAAAGTGCAACATCTTTATCATCATATGAAGGGCTTGTTTAAATACATATTTATGTATATAGGTTCTAGCAACAAAGCAAAAATTAATATTACTTGAACGAGAAAATTATGTTGTTAAACCTTTTACCTTAAATTTTGTAATTTTATTAATTTATCTCTGATCTATCTTCTATCTATATAAAAGTGAAACTCTGTGTGTGTGTGTGTGTGTGTGTGTTTGTTAGCTATAGACTCCGAAACTGTAAAACCGATCGGGCTCAAACTTTGGCAAGTTGTTGTACACATTCGCGGGAGTGTTTATGGGTGGAAAAAAGTGGGCGGGGCTACGCCCATAAAAAATTAGTTATCATTTTTAGCTACTTGCACTTGACCGATTTTTCTGAAACTTTGCACACATATTGAGCTATCGTGACTTTATAATTTCGTGATAAGAAAAGTGGGCGGGGCCACGCCCATAAAAAAGTTTTAATTTTGAGGTACTTGCACTGGACCGATTTTTCTAAAACTTTGCACACATATTGAGCTGTCATGACTTTATAATTTCGTGATTAAAAAGTGGGCAGGGCCACGCCCATAAAAAATAAGTTATAATTTTGAGGTACTTACACTAGATCGATTTTTCTAAAACTTTGCACACACATATTGAGCTGTCATGACTATATAATTTCGTGATTAGAAGAGTGGGCAGGGCCACGCCCATATAAAAAGTTATAATTTTGAGGTACTTGCTCTGGACCGACTTTTGTGAAACTTTGCACACATATTGAGTTATCATGACTTTACAATTTCTTGATTAGAAAAATGGGCCGTGTTACGGCCATAAAAAAAATTATCACTTGATGCTACTTGATCTTTACCGATTTTTCTGAAACTTTGCACACATATTGAGCTGTCATGACTATACAGTTTCGTGATTAGAAAAGTGGGCAGTTCCACGCCATTAAAAAAGTTATAGTTTTTAGCTTTTTGCACTTGAGATTCAATTTTAATCCAGAATGCATTTTTATTCATTAACGGGCGTAGCAAAGCGCGCCGGGCTTTTCTAGTACAATAAAAGTGCATGCATGTCTGTCTGTTTGTGTGTGTGTGCGTGTGTTAGCTAAATATAAACTCCGCAACCGTAAAGCCGATCGGACTCAAACTTTGGCAAGTTGTTGTACAGATTCCAGGGAGTGCTTATGGGTGGTAAAAAGTGGGCGGGGTTACGCCCATAAAAAATAAGTTATTATTTGGATGTTCTCTCACTGGACCGATTTTTCTGAAGCTTTGCACACATTTTGAGCTGTCATGACTTTATAATTTCGTGATTAGAAAAGTGGGCAGTGTCATGCCCTTTAAAAAAGTTATCATTTTCAGCTAAAATTCACCAATTTTTTTAAAACTTTGCACACTGTCATGACTATACAGTTTCGTTATGGTAAAATTGGCAGTGCCACCCCCACCTTGCACTTGATATTTAATTAAAATTCAGAATGCATTTTTATTCATTAAGAGGCATAGCAACGCACGCCAGGCTTGGCTAGTAGACTATAAAAGCGACAATAAAGTGTGTATTTTGTAATTACAAATCATTAGCAACATCTAAACAATATTTTACATGTTGACAATATTTTTTAAGATTTTGCAGTTAAAAAGTGTGCACCAGAAATAGTGATTAAACTGACATTTTTGCCTGCTTTTTTCGTCGAGACAACTTCTGCAGTAGTCATTTTGATATAGACCAAGACGCACAGGAAATTACCCAATCAGGTAGTGTTCGGTGAGACTCCTATTACAACTGATATTTCTTTTCTCCTAAGTTTGAGTAGAGAATTCGTTAAATTCAGCGCATGTGAGTGCCGAGAGACTTAGATATTCGGTAGGTGTAAACGTCCTCCTAACTGAGCATCGTTCTCTCCAGTGCGCAAGTCTCAATGTTCATTGCAAGTGCTACTAGTGCCATCTCGATACCTTCGAATATCATTAAAACATACAATACGGAACTATTCTTCGTTAATTCAGCATCCATCTTATTTTCTTGGATGGTTGAATGCCCTAGTATCCACATAAGCCTCAAAGACTCATTCCACTCCTATAGGAAATAAAGGCTTTTATGGCCGCCATACTGTCAATTACTTGTACTGTGTACACTCTCAGCAAATGAATTAAGTACTGTAATCAATTTAATTGATTAATTTCATTCCATAAATCACAACCTAAACACCAGTACAAGTATCCGGCAATCTGAATGATTTGTCCATGCCTAGATTAGCAGAGAAAATGCCAGCACCAAATATGTATGCGTGTTCGATCCTTTAGTGAAAAATGAAATAGAATTTTTACGAAAAACACACAGCTGGCATCCCAGTCACCCCTTGTCAGTAAATGTACCTTAGAAGTTCTTTCAAATTACTGACTCGGTTTTGTTTTCCAAATCGATATAGTTGAAGTTCCTTAGGATGGTACGTCTTCAAGTCTTACAGCTGATTTGGCGGTAATAATCTTTATGTTGTCAGTAAGAATAATTATTGCCTCCAATTCGACCTGGAATGCGGACCTCAAGGCGCCTGTTATGGCAAGGCAGCCTAAATGTTGTATATGTTAAGGTTCATGAGATATCATACCTTGTCCATTGCTCTCCACCTAACAAGTGCGCCATATGCTAGAGTAGATACGAAAACCGCAGAGTACATCTAGTACATTATCTGTACATTATTATAGCGAAGTAATCTTGGGCATCTTGCATGTCCTAGTCGATAGTTGTAATTCGGTTTTCATCGCATTAATGGCCAGACCATTCTTTTTGGCACAACCTAGTGGCTCACTTAAAGTCAGTTAAAGCATACCTCGTATAAATAGCACAACGTCGAACAGTTTGGAGCTGAAAATTCTGCCAAAATGTTCCTTCATTCCTGTTCCCTAGAACTAACTAACATTTTAGTAAAATTAAAATGGCCAAGTAAAAAAAAATTTTAATTATTTTTATTTCCCAGTAAAGTTCCCTTGCAGCTGAAAAAAGTGTATGAATAATTTTTATTTTTTTTTTTTAAACACATATGTACATTCCCTTAGGGTTTAGTTAATGGTACATGATAGAAAATGTTAAACATTTATTCAAGGCTCATAAAAATAAACGAACAAAGTGTGCACATGTATAAAACAAACAGAAGATCATTATAAAATATTAAAAAATGCGTTTTAAAACCAAATTTGGCCACCAATATTTTTTTCATGTTTTGCTTTGTTTAAATCGCAATGAGACCTGGGACTAAACAACAGAAAACTGTAAGAGCGCTATATTTGGCTATGACGAATATTAGATACCCACCATCATGTTTGTGTAGTACCTTTTTACAATCAAATTTATTATTGTTTTTGTTAACTCTTATCACAAGAGAATAATTTCTTTCGTGTTTAAGTGTTTTTTGATAATAATTTCTAACAGCCAAACCTAAGCAAGAGCTGCAAGCGTTTTTTGGCTGTCAAAAATTCTCGAGTTCATACAATTTGTATAAAACAAACTGAAAGGCCGCGGCGGCAACGCTTTGCAATTGGAAAATCCAATTCTGACAAGGCATTAGGTAGCAGTACAACTGTTTGTTTTTCTACTCTTGTAGCAATTGGAAAATAATGCCACTTTAGCTATTTTTAGATTAATCTAGAGATTTTATTTCATAAAACTTCATAAAATGGTTTTATTAAAAAATATAAGTGAACATAACTGTTCATTACACAATGTTGACACTCTCGTTTAGGTTTGTCACCTCAGCGTTAACGCTCAGCGGAATATTACGCAACGCCTGCGGCTCTTGTTAAGGTTGGTCTGTAATGATATATTCAAACACAAATGCAGTATTCCTACAAAATCTTTGTTCACAAAGAACTTACATGAATTTCAGAAGAAGCGTTAAATATTGGATTTACGTATACCATTTTACGCTTTTCCAAAAACATCGACGAAAAATCTGTATTTGCGAAATTTCAGCATCGTTTATCTAATATTGTCGGTGTTATGAAGTTTTAAATTTTAAAATAGACTCAAAAAGACACTGTGCGTGGTAAATTTTCGTACATTTTAATCTAAAACTCCTTACGTAATATACGGATATGAGCAATTTATGGGGACACATATTTCTTTTGTTCAAAAAACATACGTTTAAAATTTTATTATTTGACTTCGATGCATTTAGTATCAATCACATTTTTTTCGATGTTCGAAAGACCTGCTCTTGCATAAGAAGCTATAACTCTTTTCCTATTTCACCGATTTTGCCAAACATTTCTAATATACTACAAATATTGTAGAAAAATTCGATCTCGCTAAATATTTCTGTTCGAGCTCTATGGTGCAGACGGAAAGACGGACAGACAGCGAAACATAACTAGATAATTCTTAAATGCAATTAGGTTTTAGAAAATATTTACTTTGTGTTATCTTAAATAAAAATGTGTTGCAAACGGAATCACAAAATGAATATACCCCCACATAATTTGTATTTTTTTTTTAACATTTTAGCAGACAGATGAACAGACTAGAATAAATTCTTGAAATATTTTATGACATGACGCCGTAAATTATAAAGATTTGTTGGAAAAAAAAACAAGTTTTTGGTCTATAAAAAAACACTCTGATAATTTTAAAAATAATCTTGTTATTTTTAGTATAACTTCCCCCCTCTTTAAGAAAAATTAAAAGCAAATGGGCTTAGATTTATTGTTGTTGTTCTTTTTTTGAAATAAGTTAAAGTGATTTACAAAATAAGGGCGTTAAGTTGAGAATTTGGCTTTAACTGAAATTTAGACAGACACATTGTCTAATTTGGGAGAATTGTTGCCGTAATACAGAAACCATATAATTTTGTTTTTAGCATACTTTTAACAATTTTGTTGTTTTATTTCTTTAAAGTGGAATAAAAAAAATAATAAAAAAACAAAAATTTAAATTTGTTACAATCGATCTGGTTTATCTTCTGATTATAATTAAATACAGTTTATAAATGAATAAATTAACGATCTATTTAGAGAATTTACTACGATAACAAAAATATTCAAATAAAATTTATAACAAACAAATAAGCAATAAAATTAAAAAAAAACTAGTTAACAAAATTTAAAATCTGTATGTTTCATTTAAAATTAAAATTTTTAAAAAAAATTTTCTAAAATTTTTTAAGAAATAATTTTCTAAAATTTTTTAAGGAAAAATTTGCTAAAATTTAAAAAAAAAAATTTGCTAAAATTTGTAAAAACTGCTCTTAATTTCTGGCTGGCAGCTAAAGGTTTTCCAATGGGGATGCTATGATTTTGAAGTGACGTTTCGGCCATTTGTAATATGTCATGATCTGTCATTTGTTTTTCCTTGTATTCAGTAGTGTTTACAATTTCATCACGTTTACAAATTATTCAGTTTTATTATCAAAACAATCGTTCTCCAATTGCAACTTTTCGTGCGCTTTTGCCATTTTATGGTCTGAAAAATTGTGCTCGCTATTCGCCGAAATAATGAAAAATTTGAGCTCACATTTTCTTTACATAATGTTCAATAATGCAATAGCACAAAGAACCGCTCGAAGTAATAAAAAAATGTTGCTGCCGTTCAGGCAAGTGTTGCTGAAGAACGCATTTTGTCGATTCCAAGACGTTCTCCACAATTGGGACTGTCTCAAGCCACAACCTGGCGGATTTTGAAAAATGACTTAAGTTTGCATCCGTAAAAAATTGTTCTCAATGAAGAATGAAAACCATTGGACCACCATAAACGTCGTGAATTTGGTGATTTTACCTTGGAATAACTTGAAAACGATAACGATTCTTTTTAAGAAAATTATCGTTTCTGATAAGGCTTACTTTCATCTAAGTGTTGCAGTAAATAAACAAAACTGTCGATTCTGGTGCGAATAAAATCCACAGATTATTCATAAAAAACCATTGCATTCACCTAAATTGACAGTTTGGTGTGGTAACATCGTTACTGTCAATGGAGAGCGGTATAGATCGATGATTGCCAACTTTTTATGGCCGAAATTGGAAGAAGTTGATCTTGACAACATTTGGTTCCATCAAGACGGATCTACGTGCCACACAGAAAATGCAACAATTGAATTATTGCAAGAAAAGTTTGGAGACCCGATTATATCAAAAAAATTGTGATGGCCTCCAAGAAGATGTGATTTAACACTATTAAACTTTTTCTTGTGGGGTTATTTCAAGTCGTTGGTCTTTCGAAATAAGCCAGACTCACTTTAAGCTTTACAAGTCAATACTGAACATGCCATTCATGACATACGACTTGATTTAGTGGAAAAGGTGCTCTAAAATTGGGTTCATCGAATTCGTTCCTGCAGAAGAAGTCGTGAAGGCCATATGAATGACGTTTTATTTAGAACTTAATTCTATCGATTGTACTTCACATTAAATTAAAAAATTTTGAATTTCCTTAACAATAAGTGTGTGTTTTTTTAAAGAAATCATATCACTCTTATTGGAAAACCTTTTATTAACAACACAAGTCTAAAAAGTAGACTCCAGACTTTGGAGGTCATTTTAATGACCTCAATTTAGTTAAATTTTAATTTTTATTTTAGCAACATTTTTAAAACTAAATTTTTTTTTCAAACATACTTCATGTGCTGTATTTTAATGATGCACGTAAATCTTGTTAACCTGAAAAAAATCCTTACGAAGGAAATATTACAACACGTCTACGCGTTGAAGGAAGTGATTTAAAATTCCCTGTACTGTTGTAAGAAGTTCAAAAACAAACAATCAACAAGGACTTTACACTGGTAAACAAATTATACAAGCACTCATTCACTTCAAAAAAAAACAACACATGCAAACAAACACACTTATGGTATTAAACAGTGTTTCCCAACATAAAGCGTAGACGGCCTTTATTTTGGTTTTAGAATCAAAGTTGCTTTTTGTATCAAAAACCTTTTTTAAGCTTTCTGAAATGCTTTGAATACTTATATTTGCATTTATTTGATAAAAAGTTGCTGCGTAAAATAGGCAATTCTAGACAATAGAGTCTAAAAATTGCTTTGTAAAATAGACATTATTTCATTCGACTACTAAAACAACACAGAAGATCTAATAGTTTAGCAAAAAAAAAATTTTTATTTCAATTAAAAATTGCTCTAAATATTGCTCTTTGTGGATGGGCCAAAAGTCACCATGGGGTTTAAAAATATAATAATTTTTTCGTTTGAAATTAAAATTTGAAAAATATTATTAGAATCTCTTTGCCAAAAGCACAGCAAAATCGATAGTTAGAGTAAAATTCCGACCGTCATCGAATGCCGTAATTTGCTACAGAATAATAAAATTTTATTATCTAGTCAGAATTTCGCCCTCTGAAGCAATAAGTCGTTATTTACTTCACCACCACCAACATGCACACGAACCTGCCACTTTCAATTCGCACTGCGGCAAATATTAAACCTGTAGAGCAAGGTGCTAACCAAACACAAGAAACAGTTACCAGTAGGCGTTTTGTTCAGCTCGGAATGGCTCGTACGTCACTATGGCGAATTTTCAAACCAGCAGATGATCAGAATGAAATAAATTTTGCAGTTAAATGTCAACAGTTGACCAGAAATAAAATCCGCTTTTTTAAATGATTATGAGTGAATGGCTTTGACAACAAGCAGAACTGTAGGTTATGAAAAAACCCCAGTCATTCCTCGACGCGAATTACATCCCATAAGGTGTACAGTATGGTGTATTACATCCCATTAGGTGTACGCGACGCGAATTACATCCCATAAGGTGAACAGTATGGTGAAAATGTAAATGCTGTAACCATAAATGGAGAGGGGTATCGTTTGATCAAAGAATATTTTGTACGTCTGCTGTTCAAAACGGACCTGAGATGTGGTTTCAGCAGAATAAGGTCACTGTCCACACTGTTCGAGACACACAGGCAATTGTAGGTAGAATATTTAGACAGCGAACAATTTCCAGAAATTTGAATATTGATTGGTTAGTGCGTTCGCTATATTTGTCAGTAGCCGACTATTTTCTTTGGGGTTGTTTAAAGGAGCGAATATTTGTCAACAGATTTCGAGAAAGTCCTTGAAGTCAAGGCTAAAATTGTTGCAGAAATTCCAACACTACAGCAACAAATTTTGAAAGTTGTTAAGGAAAATGTTCAAAATGTGCCCATCATTGCAAAGCTGAAAACGGGGATCATTTGAGTGACGTTATTTAGTGTAAAACCAATTTCCATATTGTATATTTTAAAATCTAAAAAAAAAAAATTAAAAACGAAAAGTTATTTAATTTCTGAACCCCATGGAGGCTTTTGGCCCACTCTATACATTACTTTAGTGATAAAAACATGTTCTGCGAAACAGTCAAGATAGAGAAGTTGCTCTGAGAAAAAGATACGATTGCATGTATGCATATTCGCATACTTCCTTTGATTTAGCAAACCTAACTGCTTAGGCACCAAGTTTTTGTGTGAAACAAACCGATACAGAAAAACTAAAAGTTGCCATATGCTACAGATAACTTTTTGGTTTAAAAACAAAATTGTTCTGTACTGTCTCTATATACTAGACAAAATTTGCTCCATTTCAAAGAAATCTTTTCTATTTAGACAAAAATGTTGCTTGTGACACAGGCAACTTTTCTGTCTAGTAATGAAAAATTGCTCTCTAAAACAGTAATTTTTAATCGTAAACGAAAAGTTCCCTAGACAAAGAGTAAAACCGTGATAAATACAGAAACAAAAAAATTGTCAATACAAACAAAAAGTTGTTCAATGACACAGACAACTTCGCTCTCTACGCAACGTTTTTTGTCTTACAAGCTGCTCAGCAACTTTTCTTATGTTGTATCCAAACACAAAGTTGCACTGTTACACGGATTTTAGATTTTTTTTAGCATAAGCAAATGCAGCCCTGCTAAACAATCCCTTTTTTGTCTGAAAAAGTGTTTGCTCTAGGTATTTTTTCTAGTTTGTGCAACACTGTCCATAATCTAACACTCAGTTTGTGGCATACATATGTATACAAAATCTGCAAGCATAAATTCTATTAAAAATTCTATTTGACAGGAATAATTTGAAGACAACTTTCCTGTGCCTAACGTACGTCTCCATATCCTTTAGCTTGAAAAACAAACAACTTAAAGATCAAAGTGGTTGCGGTAAACAATTTTGGATATTTTCCTTTCTGCTCTTAACACACATTTTTAAATATTTAGTATTCGATAACACGTTTCTTGCAAGTAGGTTTCAAGTATGTGTTTTCTTTTTCGCATTGAAAATCAAGACACTGTAGCAGAAATTCCGAAAAAAAAAATTTGCAGTATCAGGAGGTAAAACAAAAAATTCTTTTTGAAATGTAAATTTAAGCGAAAAAATACATCAACAAAATAAAAATAAATTGAAATTGATACACTTTTCAATATATATTTGATATGAAAATTAGATTGTAACGAAGTTTAACATGAGCGGATGAAAGCAAAAAAAAAATCACATAAAGACAAAACAAAACACTCTTTACTAGCTGCTGTTGTGTGTTTTTTTTTTACTTAATGTTGCTGTGAGTCACAAAACGAAAAATGCTCAGTACGGCTAGCAATTTTTATTTCCAAGCACACAAGTTCAGCAGCCAACTTTTCTCAGTGGTAACTTTATTGCCTATGTACTAGTGTTGCGCTGTAATAGACACAACGTTTCTGCACAACAACTAATTATCTAGTCATATTATTCTTTATCTAGAATTAAAGTTAATGTACAACAAAGACAATTTTTCTGTCTGGACTTAATTTGGCTCAGTGACGCAGATTACTTTTATAGACTTTCTTCAACAATAATTTTTCAGTAAACCAAGCAACTATTCGTTCCAAGACACAAGTTGCTCTTGTGAACAGACAATTTTTCTGTCTAATTTTAATATTGCCAACAACTTTTTTTAAGCGAACAAATTTTGTAAAATACATCAGTAATTAAAGCAACTTTTCTAGCAAGCAACACAAGTAGCTACGCCTTCGTTCATGTGATAACACATCTACAACATAATGATTTATTGTTGTCATAGAAATGACTGGCATTCATCATTTTTATTAATGGAATGCAACACCAGTTGCCATTGTTGGAGTGGTAACAGCAACAACATGTGATTACTTAACATACTTTTGCTTTCATTTGCAACTTGTTTTTCATTCGGTTTTTTACATTTTTCTTACAATTTGTTACTTATTGCCCTTGTTAAATGAGTGTGTTGTTCGCAACTTTTCCAAGAATCAAAGATGCCTTTTAAGTGTGTATGTCTGCTTGTGTTCATATTTGTAACTTTTCATTGTAAAATTAAACGATGGTGTTTGTTTCAAGCCATCCATCTAGCATTAATTTCAGTAAAAGCTGTAACAACGTTCTAATAATTGACACAAGAAGGTGGGGTAGTGTGAAAACTGTGAAAGAGAGAAAGAAAAAGTTGCCCACCCAAATGCAGCCAAATTGTGTAACATGGTTAAATGTTGTTACATTGCATGCAACCAACCAGTCAGCCAGTCAGTCAATCAGCCACTGTGTAATAATGAATTTACTTACTGACTCAGTTACGTACCTAATGGTAGCTTTGTTTTTGTAGTATTTGGTGTTGTTGTTGTAGTAAATTTCTTGGCTCTTTGCTGTTATTTGTTTAAACAAAAGAAAAAGTGTTGGTTGGCAAAGTAAGTCAAGTTTCAGTCATTCAAATTTTTTTTTTATTCAAGTTATGCTTTTACATTGTTGTGTCATCATCATATCGCTGATGTTGAAAAAATAAAAAAAGTTTACGAGTAACTTAATTTAAGTAATATGCAAAAGGGAAAAATAAAACGCTTTAACTAAACAACAATGTTGCCATTCAAACTCATTTTTACGCAAGTCAAGTGCACCAGTCAGTCATCCAGTCAGTCATCCAGTCAATCAACCAGGTATACATGCATACCTGAAGGCTAAAACGAGTAACTAAGGAACATCATCATCCTTGTTATTGTTTGAATTCTTCTAAAAGATTTCTTTACAAATTATAGAGCAGGCACATCGTTTGCTCAAACCCTTTCCTACCAGACACTACGTGCTTTTTTCACCAACATCTTGTTAGCCAGCCAGCCAACCATTTATAAACAACACCCAACAGCATTTCAGGCAACAGAAACAGCAGCAGGAATGGAATATCTTAAGCAACAACAGTAGCACGTAATCAGTGAGCAGTTTTGCTGCATCAAAAAATGTTCTTCTTTAAATGAAACACTTTTCTAAGGTAGAAATGTGGTGTGTGGTAGAGCGAAACTTTAATTCCAAATAAAAAAAAATATTTTTATCATACAGCAATTCTTTGTCATACCAGGAAAGTTGCTTGTATCGCAGAGCAACTTTTGCTTTTAAAAAAAAGTTGCCTGTATTAGAGAGTAACCTCTAATCTATAGTAGATAAAAAAAAATCCAAAAGATAGAAAAACTTTTTCCAAAGCTTCGATCACAAAATGTATATGACACACAGCAACGTTATTGTTAGACAACAAAAATTACCAGTGTTTTAGTGACAAGAAGATGCCCGTAGCACAATGCAATTTCTTTTATAAATAAAAACGTTGCTCATGCCTCAAATCAACCTTTTGTCTAGACAAGAAAGCTCCCTGTTACTCAGCAACTTTTGTTGCCGTGTCACAGCGCAGCTGCTGCCCAACACAGAATATAACATCAAAAGTGGCCTTTTTTTACTAAGAGTTTGTTTAGATGAACAGGTTTTCAGTGTCACAAAACAATATTTGATTTATGCACAAAAGTTGCTGGTGTTAAATCAAATCATTTACCAGGCAACTGAAAATTACCTCGTTTAGACAAGAAAAAATTATAGATGACTCAAATTAAAGATAAAAAGAATTACTTGAGTATCAAAAAAAAATATTGTCTAGAAATAAAAGTAAAGTGTAACACAGAACAACTTCTGTTTCCTGCAAAGAATTTGCCTAAAACGCCGAGCATTTTATAGAGGCAAGATGCCTGTCTGTTTGTCTACACAGAGAGATGCCTGTGTTGTACATGAACTTTTGAATTGCACAGAAAATTATTCTGTATGCATTTTAGACAAAGTTTTAGTACCACAAAGCAACCTCTTTTCAAAGCGAAGGTATCGCTGTTTTGAACAGCTTCCACTCTAAAACAAGAAACTTTTTAGTGTCTCGAAACAACGAAGAAATGATGGCAAAATCTTAATTTTTTTCTGAAAGGGGCAAAATCTTAAACTCAGTGAATTTTAAATATATATTAAATGTAAATTTTTAATTGTTTTAAACTCTGAGGTTGTTGTTTGGGGGTGTGTGTGCCGTGGTATAGTGTGCACTCTTCAAAATGGCCTTGTTACGCCCGTGGGTATGTGCACAGAAGTTGCCTGTGTCATTGCCCAGGGGGCAAATTACGGCATTCGAACGTGATCGAAATTAGAAAATTCTTATTAGAATCTCTATGCCTAAAGCACAGCGAACTCGATCGTTCGAGTAAAATTTCGATCGCGATCGAATGCCATAATTTGGCCCCAGGTGACAGAAAATTATATTGTTGAGACTAAAATTTCAAATTATACAGAAGACATACATGTGACCCAAAACCATTGTTTTTCATTTGGCATTTCTATTATTCAGTATTGCATTATACATCAAGTTTTTATTTAGACAGAAAAGTTTCCAATATCGCAAAACACATTCTTTACAAAACGTAGAAATTATCGCAATAACGGAACAGTTTCCGATCTAGACTAAAAACTAATACAGCAATTTTCTGTTCCATGACAACATTTTACAATCTGGGAAATTTTTCTGTGTCACATAACAACTTCTATTTTACTTAGAAAGTATTTTGCCTTCTAACCCAGTTTTTTTTTTTTTTTTGTTTAGATAATTGTCCTTTTAATTTAATAACAAACTTTAAAACTTTTCTTTTTTTTCTCGTTCTATGCATTTGATCAACATAAATAAGTGTCAAAGGTGTGTGAGTGCGAGTTTACGAGAAAATATTTTTAAATAGTTGGCAGCACGGTTGGGAAATGTGGCACAATAGTGCCATTTTTCATTCTCTCCAAATATTGTCCAAATTTGTTAAAAATAAATTTAAAAAAAAAAAATTAAATTTATTTTTTTCTAAAAAAAAATATGTTTTTTTTTATAATTTTTACTGTAATTTAATTAATTTCAAAAACACCAAAAGTACCAAAAATTAACAACTTTATAACACAAATAACAGCTACGGATTCAATAAATTACAAGGCTAAAAACTTGGAAATAATGTTAACAAACTTTGCGGCCGAGCACAATCTTGCATTTTCTGTATTGGACCATTTAAATAATGTATTAAAAAATAGTATAACTGATTCAAATATTGTAAAGACGTTTAATATAAATCGGAAAAAGGGAACAAAAATAATAACCGACTGTGTTGGTCCCTCAAATACAAAACAAATTGCCAGTATATGCAAAACACAATATTTTTCAATAATCGTTGACGAGAGTAATGACTGCACCGTTTCGAAAAATTTAGCAATTTTAATAAGGATTTACGTTGGTAAGTGTGTTGACCGATTTTTAGAGTTGGTTCAAGTACCTGACGGCTCTGCCAAATCTATTTTTAACGCTATAAAAAAAGTGTTGGATGAAATCGAAATTCCCTTTGATAATTTAATTGGATTTAGTGCGGATAACTGTTCGGTTATGATGGGAAGCTCTAATGGTGTTCAGGCGTTGCTAAAAGGAGTGCAGCCAGCATTATATGTGAGCGGATGTATATGCCACAATTTAAATTTGGCTTCCCAACATGCTGCCGAGGCTTTGCCCAAAACAATTGACGACCTTATAAGAGGTATCAACCATTTTTTTTGCAACAGCTCTTCCCGAAAGGAAGATTTTACAAAGTTCCAAAAATATTTTAACTCTGAGGAACATGCAATCTTAAAATATGCACCAACTAGATGGCTGTCGCGTCAAGCAGCTATTGATAGAATAATTGAACAGTGGGAAGCCCTTACATACTATTTTACTCTTTCAAATTTTGAATCGAAGTACTCGGAAAAACTAATTTCATATTGAAAAACTTGAACAGCCATATAATGAAGCTATACTTTTTATTTCTTTCATATGTGCTAAAAATTATAAACGATATTAACATAGAAATGCAAAGCGAAGATACACGAGTTCACGTAATAATGGAAAGACTATCATTACTTTTTAGACAGCTGGGCAGAAATTTTATAAGCAAACGTTATATTGACGATCTAGAAATAGAAAATATAAACTTCAACAGTCATCAATTACCGAAATTTATTGTGGCGCAGCTGTTGAACTACTTATAGTGTCAAAATCGATTCCAGTTGAAGAAGTCATACAATTTAAAGAAAATGTGAAATGCTTTTACATAAAATTTTTAGAATATATAAAAAATAAATATAATTATCAGGATTATTATCTAAATTGGTTTCCAAAATTTTCTGCTAAACATGTTTTAAGTGGAGACACAAATAGTATTGTGCCATTTGTATTAAAATTATTTCCAAATGAAATTGGTAACATTGAAAAAATTAACAGTGAGTACAGAGCGATATCGGAAATGCCTGAGTTAAAAAAATATATGGATTTTAATATATGTGAATTTTGGAAAGAGATTTCGACCATCAAAAATTGTTTAAATGAACCTTTATTTACAAATGTTTATAGAGTAGTACAAGGAATTCTTTCAATACCACACTCTTCAGCAAGCGTAGAAAGAGCCTTTTCTGTCCAAAACTTAATTAAAACCAAGCTTAGAAATAGATTACAAGTAAAAACACTATCATCTCTTATTCAACCAAAAGATTTAATGAAGTCTAACTCCAAAGTTTGTTATGAAAAAGATGTTGTTCAATTAGTTTCGCAGAAAAATATTACAAACTCCGAAATAGAAAATGAGGCTTTATTAGACTAAAGTATGTAAGAAAAAAGTACATATCAAATATGTATATTATTTAATTTACTAATCGTAACTGAATGAAAAAGGCTGTTAATTTTATAAAACTTAATTTTTATTATTACTTTTGGACTGAATTGTATCTTTATGTTAAATAAAAACTTAAAACACAAATAAAATTTTATTTACTTTATAATTTTTTTTTTTTTATTTAATTTATAAAAAAAAAATTGGCCCTTTTCAACCCATTTTGGCCCTTTTTAGCCTTCAACTTGGCACTAATTGAAAATTCTCAAATACCAACACTGGTTGGCAGCAGTAGTTGTGAAGTAAGTTGCAGAGTTATTATTGCTAGTTGTACAGTGAAGTGCCGAGTGTGGTTTGTTGTGTGTTGCTTAAATTTCCGTTTCCGCTTTCAACCCCCCGGCTTTACTTTGATGCACTTAACTAGTGTGTGTTTCTTTCTTTTTATTTTCTCCTGAAGTTTTCTGATTTTAAATTTCTTTTCTGTTTTTTTTTTTTCTTTAGACATTTTAACCGTAACAATTTCTAAGCACAAACTACAACAAAAACAAGTTTATTTTCTTTCTTATATCACTGTTGACATTTAACAGCTTTATTTAGTCAAGATCTTGTTGTTGCATGTTCAAAGGTATTGTGCGTAGGGGGTCTTTTTCAACTTTACTCACATTTTAATCTAAAAGAAAATTTTCAGAATATGTTTATCAGAGAATTGCAACAATACATAATACTTGCGAGCGCACTCGCTGTTTACTAAATCAGTTTTAGTCTCGAATACTTTTAAGCACTCGCTTTTACTGATATGTTGGCTCGTTGGCTCGTTCTTCATACAAAGCGAGCTTATGCATGAAAATATTACACAATAGCTTTTTACTTGTACATGTCAATATCACAACCACTCAAAGCAAAGTTTCGTGTTTTTTCTATTTTCATATTCGGTAACTTCTTTGTATTTAACTTACACGACTTAAGTGTTACGACCAGCTCGCAACAACAACATTCACGGCATATTCATTTAGTATATTTTCGTGTATTTAAAATTCAACATTAAGTGAAAACGTGGCCGCCAGATTTTATGATTTGTCGCAGGTTAGACGATTTTAGGCGTATATATGATTTAGTGCATGTTTTGTTATATATTTTATGGATAAAAAATAGTAATGCTTTTTTAAAGTATTTTATTTATTATTATCTATAAAATTTTAAATACATTAAATTAAAAATTACATAAAGAGCGCACTCAGCCATTAAAAAAAATGTTCTTATGTGCATCTTTAGCATCATAGAACATAATTGTGTGTTTGTTGTAAAATTTGTTTTCAAAAATGTATAAATATATAAAAAGTAAAAAATACGCCGCAACTCGTTTTAAGGCGAGTATCATAAATCATAAAAACGGGTGCTCGTTGCAGTTCTCTGATCTTTATGTTTATGTTTTTTTAAGTGTTCTATTTACAGCTGTTTCTGTGTCTACGTACATCTTTTATTCTTAGTGGGAAAAAATTATTGTTATACAAGATTTTCTTTACATAAATTTGTGGCATTCACTAAACATTTAAAGTCGCATTAAAGTTGTCTTTGAGCAATTATTTTGACATTTTTTTAAAATAGACTCTTTCTAAAGTAAAGTAAAAGCGACAATTTATCGTCATTCAAATACTTTTACTTTTGTTAGGTTTTCTGCAGAAATAGAAAAAATTATGAACCCAATCCCGGTATACATTAAAGGCAATTGTAGTTGCCGACACAGTCAATTTTAATTGAAAAATTTGCTCTATTAAACACACAATATTTTTGTACTGAAAAAACCTGGCTCTGTTCAACAAAATACAACTTAAAACAATTTATGATACTATGTTCGGCTGTTTCGCATCTAATAATACCCTTCATCATCATGGACATATAAAGGTAAAGTGACTACATTGTAGCGTAGCTTACATATTTAATGTAATACGCCACCTTTAAGTTAGAATTTTTTAAGTTAGAATATTTCGCTGTATTCTACTTAGCAAGGTCTTTCATTTAATGGTCATATTAGTGGGCTTGAGAAGAAAAATATTCTGCCATTTTGTTTAGAGAGCTATTTTGGATTTTAACTTCTTGTAGTTTTTATATTCTACCTGTCTAACCATTTCGCTTGATACCAATATTGTAGAGATTGTAGGGCCAAAGCCGTAATTACTGTCTTGGACTTGTATATCCACCATTTTATGTTTCAGACGTTATTTTCAATTTTAGCTTTTTTTAAGTTTATTGCATTTTACTGTTCAAGCTCTTTCGTTTGAGCGGGTTAGGTTAGGTTAGGTAGAACAGGCAGCTGTTGTGCAGCTAACTTGGGTCCATTTTATTGATCCCATTGTGAAACCTGAATAGAAAAGTAAGAATAGAAAAGAGAGAAGAGAAGCAGAAAACACCAGAGTCTCTGGCGGGAATCGAACCCGCAACCCCCAAACTAGCAGACCAGCACTCTACTGCCTAGCCCACCGGGTTAACGTGGATAAATTTTAAATTACTAAATTGTACGCCATTTTTTAATGGCGGCCATTACGCATTTTAATGTTAAAGTGTATTTAATACTGCTGGTCAAGGTCTTTATTTTGATTCCCATATCGATCTTGTGCTGTCCACAAGCTAAAATAAATATAGATATTCGTTGGAAAATTTTGAGAAAAACCAAGAAGCGTCGTATTTTTGTGCTTATATCTCTGTTAGTTTCTATTCGATTTACCAGTTTTTCCCAGCATAAATTTTCAAGACTACGACTTGTAGTTTGGTGTCATTAGCATGTCCAAAAATTAATTAGAAGCTTCTGTAACTTGATATATTTAGATGGATATATATTTTTAAAAATTAGTTTTGCCTATAACTCCTCCGATTAGTAATCAATTTTTCGAAATTTTTATAAGGCATAATCATATCTACAAATTGTAGAAAACATGTTTAGAAATTAGAAAGGGCTGAAAATTTGATTTTCATACTTGAAATATGAAAAAAACAAAACCAGTCGTGTTACTTTGCTCATATCTCTGAAAATACTACATACAGACATGTGGGGTCTACTAAAAGTTGATTTCAACCAATAAACGGTGAAATCGATATTGGATAATAGACTTCCCTAATCAAATGCTTCATTTAAGTTTAAGGCAAAAATGCCTCTTGCTTTAGCAAAAAACTTTTCGGTCCACACAGAACGTTGCTCTGTTTAACCTGTAATTCTTCTATCTAAACAGAGCTAAAACAGCAATTCTTTTATCTAAACAGAGCTAAAAAATTGCTCTATGAACAGCACAACTTCTCTATGTAGTACAAAATCTGCAATTCTAAGCTCCGTTTTATACACAATTATGCTGTTCAGTTAAAAAAAATTAACAAACATTTTCTCTTTGAAATTAGTCTATGACCACCACAATTTTTCTTTGTAGAACACAAGTTGCTTTTCTGAGTTCTGTTTAGTAGACTATTCTGTTCACTTAAAAAGAATAACAGAAATTTTCACTGTTTACATCTGTGGTTAAACAAAAAAATTGCTCTGTGCCCCACACAACTTTTCTGTGTAGAATATGAGATGATCTTCTGAGCATAATTATTTTTGGTTTAGATATTAATTTGCCCTGTTAAACATACAATTTCTCTGTCAAAACAAAAATAGCTATGTTTCGTAGACAATTTCGCTAATTGGTTAGAAAGCAACTATTCTGTTTCAAAGTTTCAGTTTGAAGAAAAAGTTGCTCTACGACCCACACAACAAAAGTTGCTCTTCTGAACAGGCAACTTTCCAAAGTAGATCAAATAATAGATATAAATATTATTACATTTCCACTCGTATTAAATATTTAATTTTTGTATTCTTGCAAAAAATTAAATTAAACTATTGATTGTAACTGCTCCGGCAATAATAAATATATAAAAAACTAATTAAATATAACTTTTTTCATAGCTCCATATCAAAAGTTTTTCAATAACACAAAAACATTTACCCACTCCATTCCTTGAATTTAAGTCACAGATGTGGCAAAAACAACATACACGTACAATAAATTTGGACAAAACTAAAATGTTTTTAAATTTTTTTTTTTCATCCCCTTTATTTTTTATGATTTTCATTTATTGCAGTTGTTCAAATTTAAATTGCCACACTCACACTTGAAAACAACTTCTATGGCCTTCTGTTCTTTGTAGCCAGTGAGCAACACTTGATAATTCTGTTGCTGTTGCCAATTTTTTGTGAGAAATTCTTCTCTTTTTTTGTAATCGAAAATTTTTGACCATTTTGACTAGAGAATGAACAAGAATAGCAACAACTACATAAAATTCTATTTTAAATTTTGATTACTGTTGTTGGGTTCGAACGAACGAACAACTGCTGTTGTTGCTCCTGCTAATGCTTGTTTTTCATTTGCCTTTAGGTTATTGATGTTGTAGCCCTTGGCGTGGTTGTTGTCATTTCAGCATTTCAATGTGGCTTTATTAGTTTACTTTTGTTGCCTGCGCTCGCTGCCAAAATGATTGGCTGTTACATTTTGCCTGTTGTTGTTGTTATATTTTGTATTTTCTATTTTTATACCCTTCACACAGTGCAAAAGGGTATATATAGGTTTGTCATTCTGTGTGAAATTTCTACAATTTTCATTTCCGACCCCATAAAGTGTATATTTTCTGAAAGCTTATGAATAGGGGAGTCGATTAAGCTCTGTCAGTCGGTCAGTCTGTCCGTCTGTCCGTCTGACCGTCTGTCCGTGTGTATGTTGAAATCAACTTTTTGAAGCCCCCCGACATAGCTTGGACCCGGGTAAGGTATTAAAATATCAGAAATATTCGGGAGTAGATCGGTATTGAAAATCAGAAACATCGGTATATAAACAACTGAGATATGAGCAAAAACCCACGACCACCTCGATTTTTTTTCACAAAAACAACATTACAACAACAACATACATACATACAAACGTGTATACTGGTTAGAGAAAACGTGGCATCAAATCACAGCTGAGCCAAAAAAAAATTTTTTTTAAATTTTTTTTTAAATTTTTTTTTAAATTTTTTTTTTATTTATTTTTTTTTTATTTTTTATTTAATATATTATTTATATTTTTATTATTATTTTTTATTATTTTTTTTTTTTAATTTTTTTTTTTATTTTTTTTTTGTTTTATATATTTATATACATAATAATTTTTTTTTTAAATTTTTTTTTAAATTTTTTTTTTAAATTTTTTAAAAAATTTTTTTTTTTTTTGTTTTTTTTTAACATACATACGTGAATTTTTAATTTTACAATTGGACGTTTTTATATATGTATGTTTTTATATGTATGTACGTATTTCATATGGGATGAATGGTGACACAAACCACTGTTATTGCATGACTACACGTCGTGAAGGGTATATAAGATTCGGCACGGCCGAATATAGCGCTCTTACTTGTTTATTTTTACTTGGGTCTCGTAAAACTTACGTGCAGTGCATTATCGATTTAATACTATTTTCATGTTTATAGAAATACGAATTTTGTTTGGTTGGTGCCAGCTTGTTCTTGTATCCACATGCTAAAACTTTAAGCTCAATCAACAACATCACAGTTATACTCAACATCACCACCATCATCATCTCATCGATAGCAACTCCGCCATCAAGTTCATCATACTCCCAGCAATATTCCATTCAACAAAATCTTCTATCTATCTATATAACTATATAAAAATCAATGTGTGTTTGTATGTTTGTTTGTGCTTTATAGACGGTTAAACGGCTGGACCGAGTTCTTTGAAATTTTCACAGAATCTTTCTGTATGTCCGGAAGGAACTATAGGCTATACTTTGGTTTGAAATTGTAAGTGGGCGGGGTGTCACGCCCTATTAAAAAATAAGTATTAAATATTATATATCACGAAAGTTAATGCAGCTAGAGTCTTCAAATTAAATACGGTAAACTTTGACATCCACACGAACATTTGGGTAGACAATGGGCGGACTTTCAATAGTAGGCGTGGCCACATGAATTAAATACTAAATTTCGTATATTTGGAAAACGATATCGATTAGAGTTCTAAAATTTTGCAAGAGCAACTTTGACACCCAAATAAACATTTCTGGAAAAAATGGGTAAATTAGAAATAGTGGGCGTGGCAGCTCTCATAGCAATTGAATACTAAAATTCGTATATTCGGGAAGCGATAACAGTTAGAGCACCCAAATTTTGCAAGAGACACTTTGACATCTATATGACTATTTGAATAAGAAATGGTTGATTTAGTAATAGTAGGCGTGGCACTAGCAAAATAAATATATTTTTGAACTATAAAATTTTTATTTCATTACGATGGGGGTGGCGAAGCACACCGGGTATTAGCTAGTAATCTATACAATTTTTTCATGCTGTTGCATTATTAATATTGTTGCTTTTTAGTGTTGCAAACTTAATGCAAAAAACGCGAGAATTTTTGTAAATTCGTGGAAAATAAACAGCAGCATCAGTGTTTTAATAAAACAAGTACATTAAACTCTTTCGTTGTTATTTATGGTTTCAAATATATCTGTTGATGGTTAAACAGAAATGTCGCTAATTAAACAAAGTAGAAAGTGACATTTGTCACACTTATTTTTTATCTGGACAGATCTGTCTGTCTACCAGTGCCCTTTTTGTCTACATAAATAAGTTACGTATATCGCAAAGCAACTTGTCTAGACATAACAAGTGTCTATGGCCGTTGACAACTTTTTGTCTAGACATAAAATATTAATGTCTTTAAGATCACTAAATGTCTAGGCTAAAAAAGGTCTGTCTTAATGAGCAACTTATGCTCTAAAAAAGCTTGCTTTAGATGTATTTCTGTTTTTGTTTTTTGAAAACCAACTACGGAACCAACAACGATTTCGCCATTCTTCGTTACGGAGCAACTCTTTTTATTCTTAGAACTTGTCTGTCGCAGAGCAACTTCTGTCGCACAAAGAAATTTCTGTTTTAGACACCACAAAGTATTCATCATTGAATGACTTCTAGTCAAAACATAAAAACTAGACATAAAAGTTAATTATGTCACCGAGAAACCCTTATTTAAGGAATAAAGAATTGCCTGTTTTGCAAAGGAACTTCTGTGCTAGAGAGAAGAAGCTCATTATAACTGAGCAACTCTTGTTCTTAATGAAAATATGAAACAAACCTAGTAAAAGTGTTTTTTTTTTTTTTTTTGTTCTGATCAAAATAGATATAGTCCGTCAACAGAGAAATTTCTGTCTAGACATAAAAGTTGCCTTATATCCGGGCAACTATTTATCTATCTTTTTTAATTTTTCTTAAATTTTTATTAACAAAAAAAATTTTTCCTTTTACTTCTCTCTCCTAATCGTTTTTGTCAAATATTTGAGTGAATGTTTTTAAACATTTAAAACCCACACATCTTTCTGTCAATAACCATCATTTATAATTCTGTCATTTGTCAATGACATTTAAGCCAAAAGTTGTACGTATGTTTGTAATTTATATTTTTTTTACTTAAGCCCCCTTTGGTTACCTCTCTCTTTGGTTGGTTGTTGGTCTGTCTAATGTAAAATGACAATTTCAATATTTCATGTTTAACATAATGTTTTGCATGTTAGATGGTTTTGTTTGAGTGTGTGGTAAGTAAGTTGTTGTTGTTGTTGTTTTTGATAATGGTGTTGGTGTTTCTACTGCAGCAACACACGAGGGAGAGAGTATCCTCCTAAATAAATAAAAATATTTTGAAATGTTTGTTTATTCTTTTCGAAAATCCTTGAACAAATACTAGTTGTTGACTGTTGATGGTGATGCCGAGAAAGTTGATGCTGCTGCTGCCACGCCACATATTTATCATAATATAAAATATGCATGCAACATTTTTGTACATGGCGTACAAAGACAATAGAAATATTGTGTCATCATGCCTCATATGGTCATTTTCAATATATTTTTTATTTTCTTTTTATACAAACACAAACACTGACATAAATACGAGAATTCGTTACATTTTGTACATAAATTTGAGAAATTATATACCAGTGTAAACAAATATACATACATTAATGTTTAAACTTACATTTATGTGGGTGTGTGTTTAAAGAGGTTTTGCCTAATTCGAATGACTTAAGTAAAATTCATTAGGAATTAAAAAAAAAACGCATCGGGATAAAGTTAAGATTAGATAAACTTAAATAAGAAAAACTAAAGTTTTTCCCAAATGTATACAAATGTCCATCTGTTTGAATTAAGCGAATTGTATTTAAGTTTGTGTGTCATATGAAAATATTAATTATTTAAATCCATTCCACTTCACAAAGTCGCTTCAATGCACCATCTCATTGAAAGCCCCGCACTAAATGTTTTTTTTTTTTTTTTTGTTTGCTATTCAATAGTTTTTCGTTTATTCGCTTCTAATGTTAAGTGTAGTTTTCTATAATGCCACTTAAATATGCCACAGATATACCATGCTACAACATATAGCCAGTCATGCATTCAATCAGACATTCATCGAACCAAATATCTACTTACACAAGTATCTATCTCTCAATCAACCATTCATTATTTGCATACATATTTGTGTGTATTGTTTTTGTTATTTCAGCGAGAGTATGAAATGAATAGTTATCTGACAGACAGACAGACCGAAGGAGAGTCAGTCTGTTTGCAACCAACCCTCATCATATCATATTTTTTTTTGCATAGTTAGAGAGGGTTGCAGTTTGTTTGCGTACAATTATTTGTATTGAATTAAGGACCACTTACACTGTTTTCTAAGAGAAGAAAACTATACTCTCTATGACATGGTCAACTGTCACTATCAAGAAACGGGAACACATAAACTGGTCCAACTTTTCCGTGCAAACAAACATTTCCTCTATGTCGTACCGACAACTTGTCAACTACTGAAGTTCCACTACGAAGTTAATAAATGTTTTGTCGAGGACAAAAGTTTTTTTCCGTTCTGTAATCCCGCCAGAGACTCCCGACTAGCCTGCTCTCTTCTCTCTTTTCTATTCTATTCTTACTTTTCTATTCAGGGGAATAGAATCATTATAATGGACCCAAGTGAGCTGCACAACAGCTGCCTGTTCTACCTAACCTAACCTAATCCATAAGAAATTTTTTGGTCCACAGCATCTACTTGAATCAAGCATAGAAAACTTTTCTCTGTTTAACCTTGTTTGAGGAAAAATATAATAGAATATAAATTATTTTGTTTTCTTTTTTAGAAACGCTAAATTTTTTTATTTATTATACTTTCCCGTGATTGCCTAGTGTGCACATTTTTTTATAACATACTGTATGCGTAATGGTTTTTGTTGTTGCTATTAATTCTATTTATTAGTACTTAATATATCCAAACTATTAACACTGACATTGATATTTAACGCATGCATATGGGGTCTGTATGTGC
The DNA here is from genome assembly GCA_941918925.1 of Phyto melanocephala. Taxonomy (NCBI): domain Eukaryota; kingdom Metazoa; phylum Arthropoda; class Insecta; order Diptera; family Rhinophoridae; genus Phyto; species Phyto melanocephala. Next base: position 44,664,923 of record OW799233.1, on the reverse strand, counting down.
CTGTGTATGTGTGTGTGTGTGTGTGAGTAATAAATAAATTTCATAATACAGATACTTCATCCGTTTATTGCACAATTCAATATAATCGCATGCACATTGTGCAGTGGGTTGTTTAGTTTAGTTAGTACGATAGAGTGAGAGAAGTGAAAGAAGGATAGAGACAGAATATCATAGATTTAATAACAAATAATATATTTGTATGTATTGAGTAAATGGAATATGAATATGGATGGATTTCATAGAAAAGATTATCAAGTAGAATTTGGGTATTAACTGTGTTGACAGCTGTCAATGATTTAATGATTTAGATTTTTTTTTGTGTTTTGTACTCTAATATGGTTTTATGTATGTTCAATTATTGCCAATATAATATGCTAGTCGTACATTATGAGAGCCATGAAACATTTCATGTTGGAAACATGCAAATATCATAAAATTAAATATAAAATAGCACTTAAGTGGAGCATCTATTAAAGAAAAGAAAAATAAGCTAGTAAGAGCACTATATTCGGCTGTGCCGAATTGTTTATACCCACCACCAATGTGATGTACTTTTAAAGCACAAAATTTATTAGTTTGTTATTAACAGTAATCGCTATATCGTATAATCGTATAATCTATATATATTTAAGTATGTATCACTTTCTTTGTATAACTTCGATATGTTAGTAAAATGTTTTCGTAAATTGAGTCTTTTAATGAAAGTGGACGTTGAAGAAGGCGTGTCAATATAGTTTCTGCTAATAAACAAGTAAGAGCACTATATTCGGCTGTGCCGAATTTTAAGGGGCCATGTTGAAGGTGAACTATTTACACCTAGTTTTTAAATTTGTTTTCTGCATTTCATTTGACATTTCTCAATCTCAGATCAATTTGATCCGTGGAAAGATACGCAAATGAGCCACGTTTTAAAGTTATTCAGGTTTTATATAAAACTTGGCGTTTAAATCAAAACACATTTTGTGCACTACGTAATTCTTTTGATCAACATAATCATTCAAATTCGTCCATAATCGGGAGAATTGTAAAAAATATTTAAATTTCTGCAAAACAGGTCTGTATAAAATGTTAGAAAATCTGTGAATGCCTTCTTAGTTTGTTGAATGGGAACCATTGCTGTTTTTTGCGATAGTGTGGCAAAAGAGCAGACAACCTCGACTCATCATCATGCCCAACAATTGAGCATCAACATTTTCATTGAAAATTTGGACCATCAGATAGAGGAGTGGCGCCAAGGATGGGGGGGGAGGCATTTGGCCGATATTTTGTTAAATACATAATTGAACCATACAACTATTATCATTATAAAAATAAATAATAATTATTTCTTAAATAATTTGTGTTTTATTTAAAATCAACATCGGCCCTTTTAACCACCCTTAATAACTTCGATATGATAGTAAAATGTTTTCGTAAATTTAGTCTTTTAGTGAAAGTGGGCGTTAAAGTAGGCGTGTCAATAAAGCTTCTGCTAATAAAAACAACTTAGATATTTCAATATAGTCCTTTATTTTCCCAAAAACTTTGTCAATAGAGAAATTATATGAATTTAAGATAAACCGTTATATGGGAGGTAGGCGTTAAAGTGGGCGTGTCACATTTATTTTCCGTTACAGCAAAGCCTCTTACCAAAAAGCAAAGTGCACAAAATTTCAGGATCGTACAACTAATTTTGTCAGTTTTATTATGTTTTAAATATATATTATATATTAATATACCGAAACATACATTGTGCGGTATAAACTTTCGTACATTTTGATATATAACTCCTTTCCTAATGCACAGATTTAAGTTTTTAGTTTTTAGGAAAAAAAATTGTTTTTACTCAGATAATATATACAATTGTATTATGAGCTATAACTCTCTTTCAAATATTCCGATTTAGCCGATTTTCAATACCAATTAAACTTTGTATATAGGAAATATTCTATCGTGCTTTCAACAGACGGATGGACGTAAATAGATCGTCATAAAATAAAACCCCGATTCAGAAAATATATAATTTATGGGGTCTAAAATGGATATTTCGATGTGTTACAAACGGAATGACAAAATGAATATACCCCCACCATTTTTTTGGTGGCGGGTATAAATACAATTAACACATTTATAGTCCGTTAATAACTGTCAGCTGCAGTTTTATTTCACTTCCCACCAAAGTGTCAATACACTAGTTGGTTTAAGACTCTTTAGATGATCTCGGAATATTTTATGATAAAAGAAAGGCTTATTTTATGGTTATGTGAGATCATATTATGATCACATTTGCCAGCATGTGGTTTCATATTATGATTGTATGGAAATAAATTATTACGGTATAATAAAATGAAAACATTTATTGATCAGTTGTGGTCATAGTAATGATTACTTTAAGTACAACCACACCATCCAACCATAAAATTTTGCATCTAGAAAAGGTCTTATGTTTCTATGAAACTTAGATATTTATTTATATAAAAGAGAAACGTGGCTGATTTATGAAATTTGGACAGTTAATTGCTACGAAAGAATTATTTTTGTTTTTATATTCTTGTTAATTCAAAAAGGATAAAATCGGGTAAAAGCGGTAACCATGTATCTACAAAACTATATATAATTCGGATTAACTACTACTAAAAAAATAAGATGACAGGTGTTTGGCCCCCTTAAGAGCAAAAACGGATAAATACTATATTTTGGTATTTTGTTGGTACCCTATGCAACTTTCAAACACATAAATATAGGAAAAAATATATTTAAAAAAAATTTTAAAAAATTACTCCGCAAAAAAAATATTAACAGGATTTCTGTACCTTTTTTAAATTCTTATGTATAAAAGGTAAAAATTTTTCCTCTTTTTGGTATTTTTCTTAAAAGAATTCTTCGACTATACAACAGGACATGAATGGACTACCATAGTCGCCTATTAGAAATGCCTAATTATTTAGGGGAATTTTTGGAAAACTTTTAGGGATTGCATAAACATATATCTTTCTGCCTTTTGTACACAAAAAATAACACCAACATATAGTTAGTAGGGTGATCGATTATTCGACTTTTTGAAGAAACCGGTTTTCAAATATTTTGAAATTTAGAATTAAAAAAAACCGGTTGCTATTTTGAAAATTTAGAAAAAGCCGGTTGACCGGCTCGAATATTTAAAATAAAATATTTAAAGAAAAAATTAAAAAATATTGTAAAAAAAGATTATAACAAAAATTATATCTAAATATGAAATTTTTACAGTTTATATACGTTTGGCTGCACAATAACGCAATAACTGACATTAATGCAGTTGACTAATTTGGTTTTAATTAGTTGAATTTAAGGACAAAAGGTATTCTTTACAAGTAAAGTAAATAAATACAATTAATTTATAAATAAATAAATACGACTTTTTATAAGGCTGTTATACATTTTTCTATCTCCTTCTGTACATTTTTTAAATGTTTAATAGATCTTTTAAACTAATTTGCGTATTTTGTTTGAAATGATTTCTGTAATTTGAAATACATTTTAAAGGCTAGGGAGAAAATCTGTCTGATAGACACAGACATACAAATATCGGCATAAACTAGTTTGTTCGATGGTTGAATCGAAATTTAAGTTGACAGACACTCAATGTCATTTATTAAAATTAGGATCTGGAAGAAGAGATTATTGCTTTTCCTTTATTGTAACTACACTTTTTCGCTAAAAGTGATCGATCAGCTAAGTTTATGCTTCAATTACCTTTAAGTTTTAACGTTAGGTTTAAAGCCTATAAAAAAATAATATTTAAGCTCAATTATTTTTCTTATTTTACATTTGTTTTTTAAAAAACAAATAAATTTGTTGCAATATTATGGAAGAATATTTAATAGTACTAAATATATTCTATGGTACAATTTGTTACAAAGATATATGAAAATAAACTTTAAAAAATAAAAAACCGGCTTTTTCGGATAAAAAAAAACCGTTGTATTCGATATTCAAAAAATAAACATTTAGAAAAAACCGTCAGCATAAAGAGGAAAAAACCGAGTTTTTCACCGGTTGTTAAACCGAGTCGATCACCCTAATAGTTAGCCAAGTGTTAATTTTACATGCATGTTATTGTTTTACAATATGTACAATAAGTAATTACATGGCCAATCGGGATAAAATTTTTAATAGACATACAAAATTATGTCATTTACTGAATCCTAAATAGCATTCATTAAGTGATAGAGAGGGGAAAATTCGTGAAAACGCTTTAGCACTTTCTTTGTTTAAACACATAAAGAATGAATTTACTCACCTTAAATTATATCAATTGATATGTGAAACAAATAAGATACTTTTTTCCATTTCGGTTATACTTTTTATATTTTCTAAGTTTACGAATCTAGAATTTTGCAATTAGGACTCTAAAAACCAAGTTGAGGTTTAAAATGATACGAGCGAGAAAAAAGGTACTTCCCCTTGAATTTGGAACTTCGGGACTGTTGATCTGAGGTGAGACGGAAGATGTTATGGGCGATCGAAATCGTATTGTTTCGTATTTTCATTGTATTTTTATGTGTGTGAAGATAAATTTGAAATTTGAAAACACACAAGTTAACTACTTAACAGAACTAATTGAATTGCTCTTAAATTAGTTGTTTTTTTATAACTAAAAATATTTATACATATGTGACAGCGCATAGAGAAAGGGACCTAAGGGTAAAAACAGGTTTTGTTCAGGAGAGCCATTTTAAAGATTAAATGATTTTTCTATTTTTTTAAATTGTTTAAAAGAAAAAAAAATAATTTTTTGTAGTTTCGTAAAATCAAGTTATTGTGTTAATTTAGTAGGGAAAAAATGAAAATAAATAAATTTTACCGTCCATTTTCAATATTATGATTTTTTTATTGCCACTTAAAACGTTACAAAACCATGTATCGTAATGACATTCAGTCTTTGTAATTGGAATGTTGGGCAGAATCGTTTCAGTTGTTTGGATCGTCATATTATTCGATTTTTTACTTGCTATACATCTGCATTGTATCATATAAATGTGTTGTTATAGTTGCTGTTAGAACGGTACTTTTATGCAAATCATTAAATTTTTTATTTAAGTACTAATGACATTCGGTCTTTCTTATTTTATAGTTGTCAAAACAAAAAAGTGAAAGGCAAAATAACGTTTGCCAGGTCAGCTAACAAATTTATAAAAATGAGTAAATGGTTTCCCGCTATGTCCTCATTTTCGCTATAACAAGATTTTTGTAATTTCTTTTTGGTATTAAGCATATGACTGGATATAAGTTTTAAATTCTAATGCGGCCGTTTCATTTCATCTTAATCCCGTCGCACCTAGCCTTATTAAGCTCATCAACAGTAGTTATTAGTACACGATACCCAACTGTTTATATTGTGACGATTGCAAGCAGTTATTCAAAAAACAACCAGTACAATCAAATATTTTAAAAATTGATAAAAAAAAAATTATAAATTTCTTTTTCAGCATTAATAATAATAAAATAAACTTGCATCGAAATAATAATAAAAAATTTTAAATTAAAAAAAATTATAATCAAAAAAAACTCCAAACAGATAGCGTGTTTAGTATTTGCATATTTTAACCGTGTAAGATAGAGATCTAAAAATTACGGTTTTACTATAAAAATTTTAACTTATTCTTCTTAAAATGTAACAAGATAATGTATAAACTTCTGAGTACACAACCGAATTTCGAGACGCCCTAGGTTATGCTATAGAATCCTTCAAAAAATACTATTTAGCATTTAGGTGGGTGTTACCATACAAAGTGTTGAACTTAGACTTGATACAACACGTTTCCTAACAATAATCCTAAAAGCATGTGGTGTTTATTATATTCATTATTGGCCAGGAGTTTTTGAGATCGTTCTTAACAACTTTCCTATATTTCGGATATCAAAGACTACCTAAACAATAATTGTATTAAAGCAATGCAGATTTAAATTTTTTTTTAATATTTTCATCTGAAATAAAACATTTTATAAGATCAGCTTTTAAAAGTCGTTTTCGTGTTTCAATGTTTTTATAATTGAAAATTTTCATATTTATTATAAAATTCTTGTATATTAACTTTAAAAAACTGAGCACTGCTACCAAATTGCATGTTACTGTGAATGCGTACATTACAAAAAAGTAAATAAGAACTGGTTTTTGTAGCAAATTTTTTAACGTAAAGCGCACGTTTCACATACATATTATTGAAAAGCCCAAAAAAAACAGAGTTTCATTTAACAATTCACGAGATTTATTATGTTTATTATGTTCTTTCCGACCTTATATTATGTAAATGAATTATTTCAAAACAGGCTCAAGGTCAAGTCGCTACAATTTCCTTATTTTTTTATAATTTTTTTTATAATTTCCAAACATTATTTGCTCTATCTTTCCTTAAAACATTGATCAATCAAATTCATAAGCAATAAATTGCAAACACTTTTGATGTCACCACATATCATTTTTACAGGGATTTCCCTGAAATCCAATAAAAAAAGTCTTTAAAATATGAAAGTGTTGTCAAAATTATATGAGCCCCTGAGAACACATGTTGGTTTAGGCGACTTAGCGACTGATGAGCTTAACTGCGATTTGTGATGGGGAATAATAAAACCTTCACGAAATCCCATAAATAAATCGTAATAAATAGAATAAAGTAAAATGACACTTTAAACGAATTAAGTTAAACGAAAAAGGTATAAAATTGAAAAAAAATAATGTAAAATTTTTTTTGAGAAACATGTCATCAAAAGAGACAAGGCAAAAAAGTGTTGATTGAAAATAGCGTTTTTTATATATAAAACATACTGTTACAGGGGCTCAATTCTCGTGCTATGAAACTGTAAAATGAAAAATTTCTGTATAGCAAAAGGTTGATTGATGAATCCATATGATATGACACAAAGAAACTTTTCATTTCACAGTTTCACAGAACGATAATTGAATCTCATATTTACATTTGAATAGTTTAATTTGCATTGTAATTTTATTAGTTTATTTTACAGTAGTAAAAATAAAATTACAGTTATTTCTGTACATTTAACATTCCCTTTGGTTGGCTTAACTTAACAGCTTAACAGTTTTGTTATATGCAGCATACTTTAAGGCACAGTTATTTTTCCTTTATATTAGTTAACTTAATATTACATCTTAATTTAAATGTAACAAAATTCTGCAACAAATTACTCACTAATCGACAAAGTTATAGCGAAAATTATTTGGAAAAATATTTATCTTTTTAAATATATCAAAATTTTTTCAAGCTTCTAAATAATTTTTGAATACTTAAGATACCAGATTATAAACCGTAATCTCTAAAAATATTTCTAAGAAAACTAGCTGAGATATAAGCTTTAAAGTAAAACTGCTTCTGTGTTTTGCTTTAAATTTTCAGTTTCTATACAACCAAATGAAAGCCTTCAATATGAAAATATAGTTAGCCATGAAAAGAAAAAATCCAAGATGGCGAATATATGAGTCCCCTTTAACCCCCACAATATTAGTTTCAAATAAAAGGCTTGACCAGCAAAATGTAGTGAACTATTAAAAAAGTGTAAAATCCAAAATCCAAGATAGAATACGGTTAACAATGTAAAAATTCAAAATCAAAGATGGCGTCAAAAATAATAAAGAAAATGGAGTATTACGTCAAATCTAAAATCTGGGCTAAGCTACGATGTGGTAATTTTACCTTTATGTACATGACGGAGAAGGGTACTATTAGATTCATTATGGACGAATAGTGTGTTCTTACTTGTTTAGAAATTATTTTGTTCTTTTACTTTCTTCCTCTTCAAACAAACAAACAAAAAGTTCAAATTGTATTATTGCCGTCGCTAACAAAGTCGCCGCAGAGTTGATTGTAGTTTAAACTAATATTGGTCGTAATTTTAAAAGATTTACTTGACTTTCTTTTCTTCTTACAGTTACAAACTTAAACTGGTTTAAAGTGTTGCCAACTTAATCCGATTGTCAGTATTTTATTTTGTTTAATAGTTTCTTAAGGTTTTCCCTTTTGCCTCTTAAAGATTTTGGGTGTTTAATGGGGTGAGAAATTAAAATTTTATTGTTGCAAATGTGTTTTTTTTTTCTTTTTCCAACCATACGTTGACAAGACTTTTTTTCGCATAAAATTCTTAAGATTTTTAATTCAGCATCATTCCTGCTCTGTTATGTACAATTTATTTGTTAATTTTTTAGAGGTACATATTTGATTAATTAATAATTCACTGAATATTGTATTAGATTTATTGAATATTTGCCTGAATAGGGCTAATTGTTACTTCATAAAGTTCAAGGTTTTCATTTTTAGCTGACAAATATTTATGAATGAAAAAGTAAGAAAAAAAAAGATTGTAGAATATGTTGCTTAACCAATGTTGCTTAAACTTTTAACACTTTATATTTTGTTGTCATTTATTGTTAATACTATAAACTAGTGATGTAACGAATATTAGTTTTTATTCGCGAAGGCGAATATTTGACGCCGATATACACGAATACGAATGTGAATATTCAGCTAAAAATCGAGCACTTTAAACATGAGTGGATTTTGGCAGCTAAGTTGCTATATAACTCATAGTTGCTGTATGAGTTTCACAATTAATTAATTACTAAAAAAAGTTTATTTCTTTTAAAGATTATATATGTTAAACGAAATTAAAGACAACTTTCTTCTTCTATTTTAATTCAAATTATTGACTTTACAGAACCAAGTCGGTTACTGAGTTACATATGTATATCAAAACTCGATTCGAAAAAATATTCTCAAAATAAAAAAAAAACTCACACCATATTCATAGTTGACGTATTGTGAACAAATTAAATAAATAAAATGAGAAACCCTTTAAAAATACATTAAAACAATTTTATTATACCCGCCACCAAAAAAATGGTGGGGGTATATTCATTTTGTCATTCCGTTTGTAACACATCGAAATATCCATTTTAGACCCCATAAAGTATATATATTCTGAATCAGGGTTTGATTTGATGACGATCTAGGTATGTACGTCCGTCTGTCCGTCTGTTGAAAGCACGATAGAGGTCGCAGCGAAAAAGCTAGGGGGCTCAAATTTTGCCAGAATCTTTCTTATAGACAAGGTTTGTTTGGTATTGAAAATGGGCTAAATCGGGATATTAGGAAGAGAATTATAGTTCGAAAAGCAAGAGTAGGTCGAAAAAACCGTGTCCTTCAAACATCGAATAAAATGGAATTGTGTCCAAACGCATTAACGTAGACTCATGAAACTCCGAATATATATTTTCTGAGTAAAAGCAATATTTTTCCCCGAAAATTATTTAAATCTATGCATTAGGAGAGGAGTTATCGATCAAAATGTACGAAAATTTATACCGCACAGTGTATTTTTCGGTATATATAAAAACAAAAACGTCATAAAAGCAACAGAATTGGATGTACGACTCTGAAATTTTGCACACTTTGCTTTTTGGTGAGACGCTTTCTTTTAACGGAAAATCAATGTGCCACGCCCAGTTTTACGCCCACCTCCCATATAACGTTTTACCTAAAATTCATATAATTTCTTTATTAATAAAGATTTTAGAATAATAAAGGACTATATTGAAACATCTTAGTTGTACTCATTCGCAAAAACAACTTTGACACGCCTACTATAACGCCCATTTTTCACGTTATCTATCGTTAATGAAATTTAAGAGCTAATAAAACCGCCAAAATTAGAGGTATGATGATCAAATTTGCTACGTATATCCTTCTAATCAATGAATTATTATGCCAAAAAGTTAAGGTGACGCGCTCACTTTAACGCCTACCTCCCCTATAACGGTTTATCTTAAATTCATGTAATTTCTCTATTGACAAAGTTTTTGGGAAAATAAAGGACTATATTGAAATATCTAAGTTGTTTTTAATAGCAGAAACTATATTGACACGCCTACTTTAACGCCCACTTTCTTTGAAAGACTACATTTAGAAAAGCATTTTAGTAGCATATCGAAGTTATAAAGGGTGGTTAAATTTTAAGGACCGATGTTGAATTTAAATAAAACACAAATTATTTAGGATATAATTATTATTTCTTTTTGTAATTTGTATGGTTAAATTATGTATTTAACAAAATATCGGCCAAAGGACCCTCCCATCCTTGGCGCCACTCCTCTATCTGATGGTCCAAATTTTCAATGACAATGTTGATGTTCAATTGTTGGGCATGATGATGAGACGAGGTTGACTGCTCTTTTGCCACACTATCGCAAAACCAGCGGTGGTTCCTATTCAACGAACTAAGATGGCATTCACAGATTTTATACAGAACTGTTTTGCAGAAATTTAAATATTTTTTACATTCTCCCGATTGTGGACGAATTTGAACGATTATGTTGACCAAAACAATTACGAAGTGCACAAAATGCATTTTGATTTGAACGCCCATTTTTATAAAAAACCTGAATAACTTTAAAGCGTTGCTCATTTGCGTATCTTTCCACGGATCAAATTGAGTAAGTTTGAGATTGAGAAATGTCAAATGAAATGCAGAAAACAAATTTAAAGACTAGGTATAGTTCACCTTCAACATGGGCCCTTAAAATTTAACCACTCTCTACAAAAAAAGTGATACATATTTTATTATAAAGAGATTATTCCATAGCGATTAACAAAATAATAAATAATGTGCTTTAAATGTACACAAAATTGGTGGTGGGTATAAAAGATTCGGCACAGCCGAATATAGTGCTCTTACTTGTTTTTATTTCAATTTAACGTACTGAATTATGCAATAATTTTTTTTTTATTGTTTTCTAATTCTAAATAATTTAATCTAATTTAAATTGACACAATAAATCATAGAAAAAGAAAATAAATAAAATAAAAAATCTACAAAAAAAAACTAAGCATACCAGTTCATTCTAACAGTTTATTGCGCGTAATGAATTTTCCCTTTATTTCTGTCCCAAAGTTTTTTCGTTCATTTTGTTTAGCATAAAGAAGAGCAATTTAAGTCAAAACACTTGTTGTTTACTATTGATCAGTGTTGTTTGTTTACTTCGCATGTTAAAGAATGAGAAGTGTAAAATAAACAATCCAAAAACAACAATGTTACAAAGGTTACACATTTCTGTTTGATTGCTGGGAGCTGCGAAATGACAGTTGTTAAATGTAACTTTTTAATTTTTTTATCTTTCTACTTCCTTTTTTGCTGAGGAGTTGTTCAAGCCATTTAAGCCGGCCGGTGGAAAATGATGAATGGGCACTCAACCAGAGGAGAGCAAGAATAAAAGACATTTCAAACTGATTAAAACGCCAAGAGCTAAATAAACATATGCAGCAAGCGACCAACTCAATTAGAAACTCTTAAATCCATTTTAGCTCTTTACTTTTAAAAAAGAAACTAAAAGAAAACGTAACTAAACAAGTGAAAAATATTGTGGACGCAAACCATAAAGAAATAAAAAGTTAATTTCGCACTAAAACAGGAAAAAAAAGAAACATGAAAAGAAAATAAGAGAAAGACTCTAAAACCAACAAAAATAAAGGCAGTCAACAGTGGGGCTGAAAAAAATTACATTTACTAAAAATTGTTTGTTAAATGCAAATTTACCATCAACTGCCTATTATAAGACCATTAGCTATTCTCTTGAAAAGTTTTTCAACAAATAGTTAAAAATTTAATTTTTTTCTCATTTTAATTTTTTTCTATAGAAAACCTATGACAATTTGAAAAATTGTTTTATGTGAAAAACTTGTCAAAATATGAGCAACTTTTTAATGTGAATAACTTTCACAATGTGAAAAATTTCTCTATGGAATACCCTAACACTTTTCTATAGAAAAACACTTGTCACAATGTGAGAAACTTTTCTATAAAAAAACTATTGAACAATATACATATAATGTGAGGAATTTTTATAGAATAGGAAAATTCGTCACAATGTGAGCAGCTGTTCAGTAGAAAAACTAGCAATAACGTGAGCACACTTCTATAGAAAAACCAGTCAAAATGTTAGCAAGTTTTCTATAGAAACTGGTCACAACGTGAACAATTTTTCTATAGAAAAAACTTGTGACAGTAAGAGAAACTTTTCTATAAAAAACTAGAGAACATTGTGAGCAGCTTTTTAATAGAAAAACTGGCAATAATGTGGGCACACTTACTATGGAAAAACCTGTTAAAATGTTAGATATTTTTTTATAGAAACTAGTCACAATGTGAACTATTTTTCTATAGAAACTAGTCACAATGAGAATTATTTTTATATCGAAAAACTTATCACAATGTGAACTATTTTTCTATAAAAACTAGTAATAATGAGAATTATTTTTATATCGAAAAACTTATCACAATGTGAACTATTTTTTTATAGATAAACTTATCACAATGTGAACTATTTTTCTATAGATAAATTTATCACAATGTGAACTTTTTTTATAAATGTTGGGACAGTTTTTATATATTAAAATAGTTCACATTGTGACTAGTTTACATTGTGAACTATTTTTCTATAGAAAAACTTATTACAATATTATTTTTCTATAGATAAAGTAATCACAATGTGAACTATTTTTTTTTAAACTTATCACAATGTGAACTATTTTTCAATAGAAAAATTTATCGCAATGTGAACTATTTTTCTATGGAAAAACTCATCACAATGTGAACTATTTTTTTGTAGAAAAACTTATTACAATGTAAACTATTTTTCTATAGAGAAACCTATCACAATGTGAACTATTTTTCTATAGATAAAGTTATCACAATGTGAACTTTTTTTATAAATATTGGGACAGTTTTTATATATAAAAATAGTTCACATTGTGACTAGTTTACATTGTGAACTATTTTTCTATAGAAAAACCTATCACAATGTGAACTATTTTTCTATAGAAAAACTTCATGTGTCAAAAATTCATGTGTCTTCAATACACTAAAAATTTGCTTTAATCGCACCACTGTTAACAGCTGCTTATGCATAAAATAAACTTCCTATCAAACAATAAGTTTTACAATAGTTTTTTCCTTTTCCTCTGTACTTCTCTACATGCATTAATGATTTAACTAAACCACAAATGTATCGGAGAGTTCGGTGGTCTGCTGTGTTTTTTTTTAAGTCAAGAATGCAGGCAATCGTCTGCAGTAACCAATTACCAAAATGCTGAAACGTGTACAGAAATACTAATGATAATTGTTATAGTAATAACAACAATAACGATATTCACTATTAAAACACACAATCATCATTATAGTCAACACAATGACGATGCCATAACTAAACACATATGTATACAGAGGCAAAAGCAAGCCTCCAAAAAAAACAAAAAAACAAAAAAAAAAAACTTTAAAGATTGGCAACAGTACAAGCAAAAAAAACTGGTAGTTGGTTGAAAAAGATCTCTAAGATATTAAGCAGAGAGTTGCAAATTTTTTTGAGAAGAGGCATTATGCTTGGCAGAAGTAAAATTATAATATTTTTGAAAACTTTTCCAAGATTAAAGTTAAATATGCAAATTAAAGATTTATCTCAATTTTAAGCGATTCAATTTTTTAAACAAAATTGACAGCAGTTTACACTGTAAAAGAAATTTAAAAATGCAAAAAAAAATTCCAAAAACTTTTTATAATTTAAATCAAATGCACAAGAAAAGCAAAACTACAAACGAACATTACAATACAAAGCAAATAGCTGTCAAATGATTAAGGACCTAATACACGGCATGTTTTTTACATCTGACTTGTCAAATTCTCCACTGCTAATACGAACATGTCGTGTATTACCTTTAAAACATTACTTCTGTAAAAAAACAGGTGTTGAGACATTTGACAAAATTTTAATTAGAGTGCGCTCTATTTTCTTCTGTCAAAACATGTGACATCAGTCGTTGGCAGAAATCTCTGCTGCTGCAAAGTAGTCAGCGTAAAAGTACAATTTTGACAGACATGTAGATTTACATATGTCTCACAAATTTTAAAGTCAGATGTAAAAAGCATGCCGTGTATTATAGCCTTTAGCAAGCTCCACTTGAGAAACTAAAATTTTATATTGAAAGGATTGTCATAATCAGAGCATATTCTTTAAGGAAAATAGCAACACACTCTTAAATTTAATTTCTATAGACAAATTTCTATAGAACAAGAAAACCTCTCACGTAATTCTCGTTCGTTTACTTAAAATTGTTGATTTTTTTTTACTGATCTTTCCTGGCTCAACCTCTAGTAAACGAACGAACCCATAGTCAATAAATTTCAGATATTAAAATGTGTTACAAAATCATCAAACAAAAAAATACCTCAATGTTAATAGATTTTCTATAGAAAAACTTGTAAAAATTAAAAAAAAAACTTGTCAAAAATTTTGCAGTTTTGTATAAAAACAAAACTCAAAACATAAATAATTCGCCCATTAGAAATAATTCTCTTTTTGCAAGGAAAGCTTGTCACAATGAGTGCATCTTTTCTGTAGAACAACCTTAACATTTCTATAGAAAAAACTTACCACAATTAACGAAAATTATAGAAAAAATCTAAGAAAAACTTGTCACAATATTTTAACCCATTCGATAGAAAAACTTGTCATGATATCGGCAACTTTTCTGCAGAAATAAGTGTGTGTGTGACGTTATAATAGAAAAGCTGTCCACAATGTATGAAACTATTCTGTAAAAAAACTTGTCACAATGGAAAAAAAAATCTTTTTTCTATAGAAAAACTTGTCACAATGAGTGAAAAATTTTCTATTGAAAGACATGTCACAATGTGTGTAATTTTTCGATGGAAAAGGTTGTTTCATTGTCTGTAATTTTTCAATAACAAAATGTTTGTCACAATGTGTGTAATTTTTCGACAGATAAGCTTGTCACAATATGTGCGACTTTTCCAGTCATTTTTCTAGGCACAAAAAAATCGCGATATTTTAAAGAACTTGTTACAGTGATGATCGTTTCTATTAAAAAATTCATAGTCGAAATGTTCTTTTATCTTGTCACAAAGTTTATCTAATATTAAAAATGAAAGTAAAACATTGCCAGCAGAAAACACTGGCAATTTGTCAGCAGTTTTCAAGTTTCACTTCCACTGATTGGTTTTGGAAATGTCTACAAAAATAATTTAAAAAACAAGCAGCAACAAAAGCAAAAAAGACAAACACACTTTTATTTCCTCCGGCTTCTAAGAGTTATTTATAACATTTTCGGTTTAAAAATAAAAAAGTGGAAAAAATTAAAAAAAGTTATACCAAAAAGCTTGCAAGATTGGGTTAAAAATAAAACTAAAACCAAAACTAAGAAACAAGAAAAATAATAGAAAAAGCTTGATAAACCAGACAAGTTTCTCGGTGTTACATTCATCATGATGACAATGATCATCCAAAGCAATGATATATATGGCACAGAAGAAATAAAAGTCGTCTGTATGCAGTAAATTTTGAAGAAAACTAAAAATTTCGAAATTTAAGTAATTACTATTTATAATAATGCTAAATTAAATATATTTGATTGTATGTATGTATTACTTACCTATACCCAAGGGCGTGCCAATCTTGCCAGAGACATTTAAGGATTTTATATCATTATTTATTAAATCCTGGTATAGTGAAAACTCATTAGATGAGGAATATAACGCAGTTGGTGGAGGGGTTGGCGTTTTCAATATTTTTGATGAAATTGAAGATGTAGGTGCAGCAGAAATACCACCACCACTACTGGCCTGAGTTAAACTATTTGCTGCAGCTGGAGCATTTTTACTTTTAATCGCCGTTGATGATGATGACGTAGATGAGGGTGGCGGTGGTGGTGGTGGCCCCAGAGCACTGGTCCGAAATGAATTTAATTTCTCCAGTAGAGTTGAACCGCTGATATTGGGCATTAGAAAACTGGGCACATTGGTTGAAGGTTGAGCAGCGCCAGATTGACTGGGATCAGTAGCAGCCGTAGTACATAATTTGCTAATACTCAGGATGAATGTGATAAAAATAAAATTCGTTGAGGTAAAACTGAAACTGATCAATTGTTGGAATTTGCTTTGATAGTTGGAGCTGCTGCTGAAGAATTTGCTAATTTTAGGTAGCTCCTCACTAGTAACTTTACTGCTGCTGCTATTGCTGCTGCTAAGCTCACTGTTGTTGTCAACGTTATCAGTTAAATTGTGTATAAATTCGTTGTTGAAAGTATAATTTGGTGGATTTAAAACCAATGTTGCCATTTTATGTTTCTTTTTTAAACTCAAAAAATGTTTTCTTAACAATTTCTATTGAAAACAATTTATTCTTAATTATTTTTTTTTTATTTAATTTAGAGATTTTCTGTAACCACAAAAAAACTTTTATATGAAAACACTGACCACTTCACTTTTATTATATTTTTGATGTATTTTTTCTTTTTTTTTCGTTGATTGATTTAATTCAATAAATAATTTAATAATTCAATAATAATTTAAGGAAATATATGCTGAATAATGAGATTTTTTATTGACTGAAAATAAAAGAAAAAGAAAAATTATTAAAAATATTGAAATTTATTTTGACAGAAAATTTTATTGTAGTTTGATAATTTTTTTTTTTGTAGTAAAACCTGTCACCATATTAACAATATTTTCAAAGAAAGCGTATTAATATTTTTTTCTAAAAAAAAGTGTTGCCAAAACGAAAGTTGTTATATTAAATTTAAAATTTTTTATGTTTTGTTATTTCAATATATTTTTCCAAAGGCATATTTATTCATCAGGTAACCGCAGATCAGAGAGAATTTGTTTGTTTATATTTTTTATATATTGAATTAGATATCAATATATATAAAAGTGAAAATCTGTGTGTGTGTTAGCTATAGACTCCGAAACTGTAAAACCGATCGGACTCAAGCTTTGACAAGTTTTGGGCGGGGCCACGCCCATAAAAATTAGTTATCATTTTTAGCTACTTGCACTGAACCGATTTTTCTGAAACTTTGCACACACATTGAGCTGTCATGACTAAATAATCTCGTGATAAGAAAAGTGGGCAGGGCCACGCCCATAAAAAATATAATTTTGAGGTACTTGCACTGGACCGATTTTTCTGAAACTTTGCACACATATTGAGCTGTCATGACTTTATAATTTCATGATTAAAAAAGTGGGCAGGGCCATGCCCATAAAAAAAATATAATTTTGAGGTTCTTGCACTGGACCGATTTTTCTGAAACTTTGCACACATATCGAGCTCTCATGACTAAATAATCTCGTGATAAGAAAAGTGGGCAGGGCCACGCCCATAAAAAAAGTTATAATTTTGAGGTACTTAGACTGGATCGATTTTTCTGAAACTTTGCACACATATTGAGCTGTCATGATTTTACAATTTCGTGATTAGAAAAGTGGGCAGTGCCACGCCCATAAAAAATTAGTTATCATTTTTAGCAACTTGCACTTGACCGATTTTTTTGAAACTTTGCACACATATCGAGCTGTCATGACTATACAGTTTCGTGATTAGAAAAATGGGCAGCGCCTCGCCCATTAAAAAAAATTAAAATTTTTAGTTTTTTGCACTTGATATTCAATTAAAATTCAGAATGCATTTTATTCAAAGGGGCGAAACAACGCGCTCCGGGCTTTTCTAGTTTGAAATAAATAAGAAAAAAGCTAGAATTTTTTTTTACGTATGGACTTTGACAGCCGAAGTTTGTTGAATATGTGTAAAAAAAAAATTAGCTGGAGAATCAAGACCAAGACTACCTGAATAAAAACAAGTAAAAGTGCTATATTTGGCCGTGCCGAATCTTATATACCCTTCACAACGTCTAGTCATGCAATAACAGTAGTTTGTATCACCATTCATCCCATATGAAATACGTACATACATATAAAAAACATTCATATATAAAAACATTCCATTGTAAAATTATAAATTTACGTATGTATGTTAAAAAAAATAAAAAAAAAATTTAAAAAAATATTAAAAAAATATTGAAAAAAATATTTAAAAAAAATATTTAAAAAAAAATAATTAAAATAAATATAATAAATATAAAACAAAATAAAAAAAAAATTAAAAAAAAAAAAAATAATAATAAAAATATAAATAATATATTAAATAAAAAAAAAATAAAAATTAAAATATATATAATAAATATAAAACAAAAACAAAATAAAATAAAAAAAATTAAAAAAAAATTATAATAAAAATATAAGTAATATATTAAATAAAAATAAAAAAAAAATTAAAAAAATTATAAAAAAAAAAATATAAAAAAAAATTTTTTGGCTCAGCTGGGATTCGATACCACGTTTACTCTAACCAGTATACACGTTTGTATGTATGTATGTTGTTGTTGTAATGTTGTTTTTGTGAAAAAAAATCGAGGTGGTCATGGGTTTTTGCTCATATCTCAGTTGTTTATATACCGATGTTTTTTGTGATTTTCTATACCGATCTACTTCGGAATATTTCTGATATTTTAATACCTCACCCGGGTCCAAGCGATGTCGGGGGGCTTCAAAAAGTTGATTTCAACATGCACACGGACAGACGGTTAGACGGACAGACTGACAGAGCTTAATTGACTCCCCTATTCATAAGCTTTCAGAAAATATATACTTTATGGGGTCGGAAATGAAGAAAAACTTAACGCAATGCAAGCAATTTTTATTAGAAAAAACTTTTTACAATATGATCAGCTATCACAGAGAGATCCTTAAAAAAACCAGTAAGAGCTCTATCTGCCGAATCTGATAATACCCTTCACCGTCATGTACATAAAGATAAAATGACCACATCGTAGCTAAGCCTTGATTTTGAATTTCATGTAATAGGCCATTTTCTTTATTATTTACGACGTCATTTTTGATAGTCAAACCCTTTCATTTGATACCCATATTGTTGAGGTTAAAAAAAAACTTGTTCCGCCATTTTTTTCCAGAAGCCATCTTGGATTTTAAACTTTTTTAATAGTTTTCTACATTGAAATGGTCAATTCATTTTGTTTGATACTAATATTGTGGGGGTTAGAGGGGACAAAGTTGTAACTACTATATTTGACTTATATATTCGTAATTTAATCTAGGACGCCATCTTGGATTTTTTTCTGTTCATAGCTAACTATATTTTAACACTCAAGACCTTTCATTTAATCCCCATATTGGCTCTCTCGGTTGTATAGAAACTGACAAATATCTATTTTCGTTTGTAAATTTTACGAAAAACACCGAAGCAGTTTTACTCTAGTGCTTCTATCTAAGTTCGTTTCACATCGTTTTGTTATTATAATTTTTTTTTTTTTTAGAAATAATTTCTGAGATTATGGCTTATAATTTGGTATCTTTAGCGTGGTCAAATATTATTAGGGAACTTTATATATTTAAAGAAATATATTTTTTTCAAATAACTTTTGCCTATAACTTTGCCGATTGGTGACCAATTTATGCAAAATTCTTTATGAATATCTCCAAAGGTATGTCAGATCTACAAATAGTAACAACCGCCTGTATAAATTATCGTAGGGCTGGAAAATTTTAATTTGTATGATAACAATAAGCGAAAAACCGATGCACTCGTGTTTATTTGCTTATATCTCAGAAAACTTGTCACAATGTGAATAATTTTCTTAACAAAAATGTGTCTAAATAAGATCAGCTTTTTTAAAAGAAACTTGTCATTACGTGAGAAACTTTTATATAGAAAAACTTGCAACAATTACCTTAAGAATAATTTTTCCATGAAGAAAACTTGTCACAATTTGAGACCTTTTTACAAAGAAATTTTGTCATAATTTCATCTACTTTCCTAACAAAAACTTGTCACAATAAGAATACCATTTCTTTAAAAAAAAACTCGTCACAACGTAAGAAACTTTTTTGTAGAAAAACTTGTCATAACGTTATTAATTTTCTGAACAAAAATTTGTCACAATAAGATCGTTTTTAGCTTTAGATTTTCTAATATAAGCGAACGATAACGTAAGTTACTTTTCTGTAGAAAAATTTGTCACAATGTGATTAATTTTCTTAAGAAAAGCTTTTGTCTAAATACGAACGATAAAGAAAACAATTGTCGCAATGTGAGCGACTTTTCTAAAAAAAAAATTTTGTTACAATATAATTAATTTTTCTAAAGAAATATGTTGTCCTAATTATTCTAACTTGAGGTAATTTTTATATATACAGTGAAACCTCGCTTAACGCAACTAATAGAAATTTTGGCCGTTGCGAAAACTGAGGTTGTTGCGATAACCGGGTCTCAATTTTTTATGGCACAAATTCTCAACAACTTGTATAAATCCTTTGCCATTTTTGGATATTCACAAGCTCTTATTGTAACACGCTTGCCTGGTTTTTTTAAAGCAGCTTCATTTTTTCAATTCTGGATATTGTTGATTTGTGCACTTTATATTCATCGCAAATCACTTTTACAGATATGCCCCTTTTAAGTTTATTAAGAACTAGCCAAACCCGGCGCGCGTTGCTACGCCCCTTAATGAATCAAAATGCATTCTGAATTTTAATTGAATATCAAGTGCAAAAACCTACAAATTTTAATTTTTTTGATGGGCGTGGCACTGCCCACTTTTCTAATCACGAAATTGTAAAATCATGACAGCTCGATATGTGTGCAAAGTTTCAGAAGAATCGGTCCAGTGCAAGTACCTCAAAATTATAATTTTTTTTATGGGCGTGGCCCTGCTCACTTTTCTAATAACGAAGTGCAAGTAGCTAAAAATGATAACTAATTTTTTATGGGCGTAGCCCCGCCCACTTTTTACCACCCATAAACACTCCCTGGAATGTGTACAACAACTTGACAAAGATTGAGTCCGATCGATTCTACAATTTCGGAGTCTATAGCTAACACACACACAGAGTTTCACTTTTATATATACAGATAGATATCACTTTTCTGTTTAATTGAAAGTTTTACCAATTCTGTAATCACCGGCATTTTATTTAATGTAAATAGAACAACCTTTCACGAAAAGAGATTCTTTCAACTGAGCACATATCTACAAAAAAAAACAAGTGCGACGCCGTGGAATAACGGTAAGTCTAAAGCTAAAAAATCTAAATAAAAAATATGTAAATAAAAATGACAAATTGATCATTTAGGGAGAAAAGTTGCGATAACTGAGGTTTGTTTTTTTTAAAGTTGCGTTAACTGAGTCAACAATGCAAACCATTTACGAGTTGCAAAAATCGAGGAGTTGCGCTTATCGAGGGTTGCGTTAAGCGGGGTGGCACTGTATTTAAAAAAAAAAATATTTCAAGCATGAAAAATTTTGTTAAAGAAAGACGGAAGAAATTTATAAATCTTTTTTTAAAAAGAGCTGCTGCAGAAATTTCAATGTTAAAAAACAGTTGTTCCAACACTTAAGCAAATCTTTTCACAATACCAACAATGCCAATTATTGTTGTTAATGTATTTGTTTATATTAAAATTTGTCACAATTTTTGAAAGTTCTCTGTTTTAAAACTATTTAGTCATACTGTGAATGATTTTGTTTTTTTTTTTAACACTTTCGTTTTAAATGTTTTTCATTTGTTTCTTTTTCATAAATTACACTTTTAGTTTTTCTTAAACAATTTAAGGTTAAATAATATTTGTGTTTTAATTTTATTTTATTTCCTTCTATTTGAATCAGCTCTGTATAAATGATTTTGCTATTGGTAATTAATTAACTTTGAAAGAAATACAGAACAAATGCACAATAAATATGATGTTAAATTTTGTTTTTGTTTTTCTCTTAATGGTGTTTATTTTTTAACACCTTTTTTAAAAGCCAACAAATTATTTACGTACTTATGAATGTATGTAACCCTTAAATGCCCCTGGTATCTTTAAAGATACAACCATAAAAAAATTTGGGTTCCGGTTAAATTTGTTTTAAAATCATTTTATTACGCCAACAATATTATAGCCTTTATTGAAAATAAACTTTTCAGAAGAAGAAGCGAAAGAAAAAAAAATTTATAGAAAAATTAAAAATTGAAAAAAATGTTGCAGATTTTTGTTTGGCTTTAGGTCATAAAAATTCAATTTTGTTGTTTTATTTTAAAGAAAAGATTTTCAATTTCATTATTTATTTTATTCCAATATTTCGACCTACTTCGTAGATCATCATTAGGGATATTTAAAAATATTTTAGATATAATTTTATATTGAGTTGAAAAACAATCTTATTGATTTATAAGTTAATTAACAAAAGAAATAAAAATAATAATCTCCTCCGACTTTTCTCAGTGAAAAACCTAACAATTGATATTGATGGAATTACTCTTTAATTGATATTTTATATGAGTTTAAATATCGTATTTTTATTTATATTTCTGTATCTTGAGGAGGAAGTTTGTTTAGTTTAGACTTTGCGAACATTTGAATGATTTTATGTTATATATAGAATTATTTCAATTGATTTAACCCGAACATTTACTTTTGTAAAAAGAAATGGCGTATTTTGTTTAAGAATTTTGTAGAGAAATGGTGGCTAATCACGAAGTTTGTGATATACTTTTTAATTGCGAAAATATAGATGATGACAGCATTGATGACATAGATGACGAAAGTGATTATTATGGGAAAGTGGGATTCAGGTGGGATTCAGGCTGATTGCAAATTAAAAGTGAATCCAAGTGATATCGATCTTAATTTGTCCGTTTAAGACTAATTTCTTGATATGACGAATGATGACACAAACACAGGAGATTTCATTGACGCAGAAGAAAATCACTTAGAATGCCTTAAATCTGAGTCTTCTATATTCGTCAGTCCAACTTGCTCTGAAAATGTCCCATCTACTTCACTTATAAAAGCTTGGGAGGCTTTTCACTCTAAATTTCGTAACGTGCAAATAAATTGTAAGTAATTGGAAGAAAAAGCATTTACAGTTGAATGACCAACAGCTAAAATTTATAAGAGACGACAGATTACCAGGCAACGTAATAAATCTAACAACGCCATATCAAATTTTAAGTCATTTGTTTCCTAAAGCTCTAGAGCAACATGTAGTGGAGGAAACAATTAAGTATGCTGGCATTGAAACATTCAACTTTGTTTGATATAAGAAAATATATTGGAATTCTTTATTATATGACGTACCTCAATATCCCATGTGCAAGAGATTACTGGTCTAATAATAACGAACGTAGCGTACAAGTAACAAAAAAATAAATGTCACACTATTCTTATTCAATTCAAAACAACCGCCTCAAAGAGATCGACCCCGTATACAATCAGAAATAAAAGGAACACGTAAAAAACCGAATGCTCGTCTTGCACCACCTGAGGATACTAGATTGAACAAAATTTACGAAATTAACTGTGTAGGACAAACTCAGATGCACGGCACTAAATGTAAAATAAATCTATGTTTAACTGCAAAAAAAAATTGTTTTTATAATTTCGATAATTTTTAATATCGTAAAGGGTTCGCCAAATAACTTTTTTTTTTGAAAATGCTATAAAAAAAAGTTTAGTTTCGGCTGTGTGGCACGTAGCGCCGTCCTGTTAAAATCAAATGTTGCCAATATCATCCTCTTCAATTTTTGTGAACAAAAATTCGTTCAACATGGCCCGATAACGATCGCCATTGACTACGGCCACTCCTTGCTCATTTTCGAAGAAAAATGGCCCAATTATGCCTCTTGACCAAAATCCGCACCAAACAATGACTCGTTTTGGGTGTATCGGCTTTTCAATGTATGCGTGCGAGTTTTCTGTGCCCCAAATGCGACAATTTTGCTTGTTTACATACCCGCCAAGATCAAAATGAGCTTCATCTGAAAAGATGATTTTTTTTGGCAAAATCGGCAAAAGTGATGTCGTAATATTTCCCAGCGTTGTTCAAGCGTATACACAACCATATTCGTTTAGCGGAAGGATAAAACTAATTATCTGTCAAATCAGACATGAGCTAAGTGTTAACATTCACGAAATAAGCACTAGTTGAAAAAAAAACGTTAGATGGCGGACCCTTTATTTAAAATAATATATGTATGTCAATTACATTGTTTTTATTTTCTAATTATGTATAAATTATATACATTTTGATCAAATATTTTAAATGTCGTTATTTTTTTTTTTTAAGTAATAATATTGAATATTAATGTATTTAAAAAATAAATTTTTGTTTTGAACTCTTCATAGACTTTTTTGCTGGGTAGTAACGTTCAGTGTAACTTTTAAGAAACAACCACTTTTTTGTAAATAATTTAATTAAAAACCCAGCCATTTTTTAAAAATTTTACATAAACTGTATTTTTTCAACAAAATAAGAAACTGAGCATTTAAGGGTTAAATATGAATATGTGCTTATTGTTTAAATAAAAAACAACTTAAATACATAAAATTAATGGCAAGAAAGACAGGAAAATGGTAATCTATACATTTACAGCTGACGAGAAGATTATGTTTAAGATTTGAATTTCAAAACAGTTGATCGTTTAAAAGCATAATAAACGATAGGTAATAATGATGAATAGATGTTCAATAGGCCTCTACTGACAGGGTAGAGAGAGCAAGTAGTAGGATGTATAATAAAACAAATTTAAATTGAACAAAAGCCATATTAATTAAACTCACAAAACCCTGAAAAAAATATTAGAGAAATAATTAAACAATGTCAAAGTAAATAAACAAATAAGAATAAAAGAAACTGTAAAAATAAGAATTTGAAGAAAAAAACAATGCCAAAGAAAACGTGCAGACTTGCTAAGAGCGCGTCATATTTATTATTTGACATAATAAAATTAACCAGAAAGTTTCTTTTGGAAAATTTCACCATCGTAGGTACCTCAAATTGTGTTGTTTTAATGATCTTCAAAATTTCATTGATTGTAGAATGTGTGAAAAGTAAGCGTTAAAGTAGGCGTGTCAAAAAATTTCTGATAATGAATTCAGCTTAAATATTGCATTATATTAAGGTGACCAACTATTTTTTGGTTAAAAAGAGTACACTTTGCAGGTATTTTATAGGTGAAAAAAAGAAATTAAACACACATTTAAAGCAGCATATCAATAAAAAAAAAGTGCCATAAAACTTGGAAATGTACTTTTGTTTATTTTTTGACACTTTGGTGATAATTTTCAAGTAATTTGGCTACAAATTTTTTTCTATATGGCATCTCTGACTTTGACTTCTTTTACCAAAATGGGAATGAGATGCAAAACTATAGAAGGCAGTGATTCGAGAGCCTTTAATCCAACCATAACTGTTTTACGATTAACAGGGCTGCCAATTTTTTAATTTCAATATCCATCTCTTTTCACAAATGTAATTTGACGTTGTGAGAAATAGAAAAAATTTTGACGTTGTTAGATTTAGTATCTATCTATCTTAGTACATAATACGGCCCCTCAATTGTGCCGTAAATGGCAAGCAATATCCGCACGTGAAATTCAAATCACTGTCAAAATAATTTTTTTAAATATTTAATTAATAAAATTGAAATAAAATAATCTTAAACAAGTAAGAGCGCTATATTCGGCCGTGCCGAATCATTGTAAAATTATACATTAACGTATGTATGTTAAAAAAAATAAAAATTTAAAAAAATTTAAAAAAAAAAATTAAAAAAAAATTTTAAAACAAATAATTAAAATATATATAATAAATATAAAACAAAAAAAAATAATAATAAAAATATAAATAATATATTAAATAAAAAATAAAAAATTAAAAAAAAATTTTAAAAATATATTTTAAAATAATATATTTTCCCTAACCAGTATACAAAATTAAGAAAAAAAATTAAAAAAAAATTTTAAAACAAATAATTAAAATATATATAATAAATATAAAACAAAAAAAATAATAATAAAAATATAAATAATATATTAAATAAAAAATTAAAAAAAAATTTTAAAAATATAAAAAAAATTTTTTGGCTCAGCTGGGATTCGATGTCACGTTTTCCCTAACCAGTATACACGTTCGTATGTACGTATGTTGTTGTTGTAATGTTGTTTTTGTGGAAAAAAAATCGAGGTGGTTGTGGGTTTTTGCTCATATCTCAGTTGTTTAAGTACCGATGTTTCTGATTTTCAATACCGATCTACTCCCAAATATTTCTGATATTTTAATACCCGGGTCCAAGCGATGTGGGGGGGCTTCAAAAAGTTGATTTCAACATACAGACGGTCAGACGGACAGAGCTTAATCGACTCCCCTATTCATAAGCTTTCAGAAAATATATACTTTATGGGGTCGGAAATTAAAATTGTAGAAATTTCACACGGAATGACAAACCTATATATACCCTTTTTCACTGTGTGAAGGGTATAAAAATGTTTTAGAAATACAATTGAGTATAAAATGACACAAATGCCAAATGAGTACTTTCAGAGTACAGGATTTGAAAAGAGTACAGATTGCGAAAAAAAGAGTAAAAAACTCAGTAAATGAGTACAGTTGCGTCACCTTAATTATATAGTCCATTGTTTTTGCAAAACCATTGTACATATAGAAATAATATGAGTTTATTATAACACGTTATAAGGATGGTGGGCGTTCTAGTAGGCGTGTCACCTTCATTTTCTCCTGCTAAAATGCTATTGGCAGAATTAGGAGAAAACAAGTAAGAGTGCTATATTCGGCCATGCCGAATCTTATATACCCTTCACAACGTGTAATCATGCAATAACAGTTGCTTGTATCACCATTCATCCCATATGAAATACGTACACGTATGTATGTTAAAAAAACGAAAAAAAAAAATTTTTAAAAAAAATTTTAAAAAAAATTTAAAAAAAAAAATTTAAAAAAAAAATTATTATATATAATATACATATATAAAACAAAAAAAAAATAAAAAAAAAAATATAATAATAAAAATATAAATAATATATTGAATAAAAAATAAAAAAAAATAAAAAAAATAAAAAAAAAAATTAAAAAAAAATTTTTAAAAAAATTAAAAAAAATTTTTTTTTGGCTCAGTTGGGATTCGATGCCACGTTTTCTCTAACCAGTATGCACGTTTGTATGTATGTATGTTGTTGTTGTAATGTTGTTTTTGTGAAAAAAAATCGAGGTGGTCGTGGGTTTTTGCTCATATCTCAGTTGTTTATGTACCGATGTTTCTGATTTTCAATAGCGATCTACTCCCGAATATTTCTGATATTTTAATACCTTACCCGGGTCCAACCTATGTCGGGGGGCTTCAAAAAGTTGATTTCAACATACACACGGACAGACGGTCAGACGGACAGACGGACAGACGGACAGACTGACAGGGCTTAATCGACTTCCCTATTCATAAGCTTTCGGAAAATATATACTTTATGGGGTCGGAAATCAAAATTGTAGAAATTTCACACGGAATGACAAACCTATATATACCCTTTTTCACTGTGTGAAGGGTATAAAAAAAGTTATATCGATGCCTTACTTCCTCAACCTCGTATCTTAAAAAATACGGTTTTGACTTTTTCATATCAAACGATTGTTTTATGCTTTAACTAAAAAAGATTAGTATATTATTACCACTAATATACATAAATACAATTAATTTCTTAATAATTGCATTTAAACTTTTAACCAAACACCGAAGTATAAAAAGATGAACCGCTTTTTTGGGCTCTCCTGAAAACTTTTATTTTTTAAGAAACGAGGTTGAGAAAGTAAGGCATCAATATGGGAGGTGAACGTTAAAGTGTACATGTCGTGTCACCTTCATGTTTCGTCATTATAATAATAATGATGAAGAAGCTATAATTGCCAAATTTCCGCATGATACATTTGATTTTGTCGGTTTTATGGCGCTTAAACTTTTAAATAGACCAAAAGGCAACTGTGCGAGGTAAACCTTCTACCATTTTGATCTATAACTTCTTTCGTGGTAGAAAGGATTGAGAAATTTTCGGGGAAACATATTTATTACTTAATTAATATATGTTGTAAAAGTTGATCACTCTATGGTAGGGCTGCCAGAAGTCTTAACTCTTCAACCAGGACACTTACAACAAAAATCCCAAAGGAACATACAACAAAATCATATTGAAACGAAGCGCAACAAATTTTTATATTGATACATGTATTTCAGATTCAAGTCAAGAAAACAAACAATAGATATAAAACTTAACATTTAATTCGTAAGCAAAAAAAAAACAATAAACGGAAACAAAAAAACTCATTTAAAAACGTCCTTAAATACTATTATCAGCCTTATTCATAAAAATTATACAAAGTTTATTAGGCTGTTATTTGACAGATATTGTGTAGAAATTTGCAAATACAGCTTAATAAACGTTGTATAAAATTTTGTGAATAAGGCCCTATAAATATGTATGTATCTCAATACTTTTCTGAAGATTGCGCTTTCTGTAAAACTTCATTTTCATCCTTTATATAATTATAAAACTCACAGCATGTCATATTGAAATTAAATTTACATTGAATAATGCTTTCCAGTGTTTCAGTCTTTAAAGAGTTTCTTTCTTTAGTCCATTGTGCAGATATCAAAGAAAATACACGCTCCACGTGCGCGTTATGACTCGGCATTGCATATAAATATTGTACCATCATCAGTAAATTTTCTTTCTTTCTTTTTCAGAAGTGTTTTTGAAAAAATATAACCACTTTTCTAGTGTGTCTTTCTCTTTTAAAGCTTCTTGATTTTTATTTCAAAATGACTTAAGATACAAAACTTCTTCGTAGCATTCATCAGACACGTATACATTCTTTTCATTCAAAAAAGCAATTGTTTCTTGAATCTCCACCCATTCAGGATTATCATGCAGCGTCACCCAATTAAAAATTTCATATCTTGCTAATGGGAGTATCCAGCCTTCTAAGTAAGTAATTGCAGTTTTAAAAAAACTTTTAGTATCATCTTCAAAAATTGAAATTTGGTTTTCATCCAAACCACTTTTTTTTAAAACATTCAAAGCTATTTGTGTTTGAATTCCTATAAAATTGTTTTTGAATCTATTTTTTAAATCACGTAGAGTGTCATTTAGAATTAAATTAACTGTAATATTTCTTTTTTCAACTTTTTTAATTTGTTTTTCAATAATAAATGCTTGACTATGCAAAAAAGTAAAGTATATTTCTGCTAACGGATTTGAAAAAAAATCGGTTATTAATTTAGGTGCTCCTTTTTCAGATTCAAAAAATTCTTTAAGAGGTTTCCAAAGTTGTAAAATGCGCTCTATTGCAGTCAGTAATGACAACCACCGGCTCCTTGTATGTGAAAGGATTGTGTTAAAGGTAATATGTGCATTTTCACAGAACTCTTTCAGTCGTTCAGTTCTTACCGTGTATATACAAAAATACTTAAAAATCTTCAACACAACTGCTTCGATGTCAATGGAGAGCAGATCTGCAGCACTTGAAAGCGTGTTATGAAGAATGTGGGCCGAGCAACCTATACCCTCTATGTCCCGACCCAATACGTCCTTCAACTTGTAAAAAATGTTATTTACGCCATGCCTTTGCCTACCTCCAAAATTAGTATTTGTATTGTCAGCTCCAAATGCCGTAAGATTTTCCAATGGAATGCTAGCTTTTTTAAAGCATCAACGCAAAATCTTGCAATTGTTTCTGATGTTTCATTGGGCAATGAGGCGACTTTTAGTAGTTTAATATTTAAGCCATTTGTTTCGCTGAAGTAATGTATAAGAAGAGGAAAGATCTTATCAGCTTTGTGGTTACTGGAATCGGTAGATATTCCATAGAATGGAACATGCCTAAGCGTAGAGATAAATGCTGCGACTGAATGTGGAGCCAAAACATTTCTTATTAGGGCAGTAGCTTTGGTTCTAGCGTTAGACTGTTTTTAAGCGATTTCCCAATCGGGATATAACAAGGCATCTAGTTTTGTTGAACAATCGATAGAGTTGAAGGACTGATGATGATTTACTATCCTGAAAGCGCTCGTTAGTTCTGCAATATGAATCAAACGCTCAAGCTTGGTATTTTTTTTAATCATATAAGAATGAATTTCTTTTGACTGTGATGCAATAGATAACTTCGATAAATGGGTAGCACTTTAACATGGTCCTGAATACTTGCCTTACCACCATTAGCAATGCAAATATATTTTCCACATACCGTACAGTGCGCTTCATTATCGTTTTTGCCTCTTTGTATATATGACCACTCAGTCGTGTATCTGTCCAGAAACTTGCACTTTCGTTTAGGCATTTTTCTTGAAAACTAAAAAAGTTATATTTTAAACAAAACAAAATAAAAATGGATACTAACCAGATAATGAATCTCTAGCTCAACGCGCAACTAATAATGAACAAAAGAAAACAGCTGTTTGACACGTTAGAGAAAACAAACTTTACAACTTTTTAGACCAACTAGTTCAATAAGAGTTGACTTTCGATCAACTTTATGAAAATATATTAGCTGAACGACGTTTACCCCAGGCAAAAGTTGCTGTTAAAAGTGTCTTATGTAAACAATGTTACAACAAAAGCTTTACCAGGACAATATAGGAGTGGACCAGGACACCAGGACAATTTATGTAAAACCAGGACAAATCCTGGAAAACCAGGACGTATGGCAGCCCTACTCTATGGCAATGCATTTAGACGCAATAGCATTTTATATGATTTTATGACTTGCAAGAAAAGCTATTACTTTCTTTAAATTTTACCCATTTTCAACACCAAACATTTCTGATGTATTAAAAATTTTCTGACACAATTTCATGCCCTAGCATTTTCTGTTGGAGCTATATCGTGCTATCAACAGATGCAGACATAGCTAAATCGTCCTAAAATGAAACCAGGACTCAGAAAATATATACTTTATGTGGTATAAAATGAATATTTCGATGTGTTGCAAACGGAATGACAATTTTTTTTGGTGTAGGTTACAAATTGCAAAATCGTATTGCAAATACTTATTTCAAGTAATCTAAAAGCCACATTAAATATTTGAAAGTTATCAAGGGTCTATAACAGTTCTATAGTGCTATTGAACGTTTATAAATGTTTTTGAGATTTTTTTCTTACAAAACCTTAATTAAGCTGTTTTAAGTTTTTATGATTTACACCGTACATACTTAAAAAGTCTTAGAAAACAACAGAACTTTAAAAGAATGATTTTTTTTTTCCTTAAACCTAAAAAAATCTCACACGCCACTGCTTGCCTTTGAACAATGTTTGCGTCACTCCACAAACTGCTACTTAATCTTTTGGCCCTAAAAATAAACAATAACAACTAAAAACATCACATACATACACATAAATATTTCGAATTAACTTGTGTATGCAAATTATGTTCGTTTGATTTATTTCAGCTTACGGCCGAAATTATCATAACTATTGATTAATCAAAAATTAACAATTTTACAAAGTTGAAACAGATAAAAAAAAATTATACGTCAACAACATCTTGAATAATAGCAATACAAATATCTGGTGAATCATCGTGAGGTTTGATACATAATGTCAAATCAAACATATAAATTCTAAAGTGAAATTGAAATTTTTATTATCGCTTAAGAGAATAATTTATGGCATATACTGGTCGAGAATCGTATCATGTAAATGTTGAAAGGTCGAATATTGGGCGACACGTTTGAGCATAGGGACTGGTATATCGATACTAACATGAGTAATGTTGGGTTCCAAACCGTCAATCGTAACTGGCTTATTCCTGTAGACCTCAGACTGAACATTAGTCCAAAGGTGTGATACCAAACGATCTGAGTGGATAATTTATCGTAGCAAAAAGTGAAATTAAGTGCTCACCAAAATTATTTTTCCACAAGTCTTTTGTTTTACGCGCAGTATGGCTTGTAGCGCCATCTTGCTGAAACCAGAGCTCACCGAGCCCATGCGCTTGAGTTTCACGAAGCACATAGTCCGTTATCGTGGTGCGATAATGGTTACGCTTGACGGTAACATTCTGTGGTCAAATTACGGCATTCGAACGTGGTCGAAATTTGAAAATTCTTATTAGAATATCTATACCTAAAGCACAGCGAACTCGATTGTTCGAGTAAAATTTCGATCGTGATCGAATGCCGTGATTTGGCCCCTGATTTGTCTTGTTTTTGAAGAAATATAAACCAATGATTTCACCAGCCCGTTGTTGTTATTTCTATTCACTACGTGCAGGATGAGGTATAGTCGGCTGAGTATCATCCACTAATGTAAATCGGAACTCAAATTTGCGAATCGAATATGAGCCCCGTTAATTCCTCGGATCGCACAAAAAAACATTTTTTACAGAACGCTGTGTTTTGTAATACAGCTGAACAGTTTGGAGATGCTGTTGTGATGTCAGTCTTTCCATGATTACTTGCCAATCGATACTAAACAAAAATGACATAGCAGCTTGACATGCGTCATATGTAAACTTTCCAAAAAGCCTCTTGAAAATCAAACTTCACGATAAATCCCCCAACACTTAATAAGATTAGAATTAAAAACTAAAAATAAAAATGTTAATTCAAAACGACAAAAAAAACTCACTAGACAATGCAGAGGCAAGACGAGACCTTAAAACCTTATTTATTACAATAAAGTACATACAGGTTTAAAGATTTTTCGTTTATATTTGGTGATTTTTAAAGAGCTATAGGAAAGTTTAAAAAAAAATACATAAAATTCAGAAAAATTCATAAAATCTTTATTTGAATCGATAGTACGGTCCATAATTAAATGTTTGAAGATTATTTCATATAAATGTTGACCGTGATTGCGCCTCAAATGTTCCTTCCACTTAGTCCAATTTTGGCATACTCTTTCCAACATTTCGGCCGGTATCTCATGAATAAATGCTTCAATGTTGTCTTCCAATGCGTCAATTGAAGCGGGCATATGTGTAAAGACATGAGCTTTAACATAGCCCCACAAAAAATAGTCTAAAGGCGTTAAATCGCACGATCTAGGCGGCCAATTGACCGGTCCCGAACGTGAAATAAAATGTTCACCGAACTCGCCTCTCAATAAGTCCATTGTTAAGCGTGCTGTGTGGCATGTGGCACTGTCTTGTTGAAACCACAAGTCATGCAAATAAAGCTCTTGCATTTTGGGCCAAAAAAAGTTGGATATCATCTTACGGTAGCGCTCACCATTCACAGTTACGTTACCATTCGCATCATCTTTGAAGAAGTACGGTCCAATGATGGCACCAGCCCATAAACCGCACCAAACTGTGACTTTTTCTGGATGCATTGGTAGCTCTTGCAATTCTTCTGGCTGATCTTCACTCCAAAATGGACAATTCTGCTTATTAACGTACTCATTGAGCCAAAAATGAGCTTCGTCGCTGGATAAAATTTTTCGATAAGAAGCGCGCGATTAACTTAACAGAGCACGCATTTTGATAATTAAATTCAATAATTTGCATGCGTTGCTTGTTTGTAAGACGATTCATGGTTAAATTATAGACCAAACTGAAGATGTTTGACAGTGAAACAAGACACGAAACGTGTGTCAGCTGTTTAAACCAGTGTTGCCAAAAGATAATAGCTAAAAAATCACCCATTATAACACCTGGTGAATAAATAATAAAAATCAAAGAACCAGAATAAGAGCATTTTATTGTTGAAATCAGCGATCAATTATTTTAATGCAATGAGTATGTTGTCGACATATTACCGTCAGAATTTCGCCCTCTGAGGCGAGGATTATTTTCTTAGTTTATGGTCACGACGAACTTTGCACCATAAGAGATTTAGCTCGAACCGGTAGACTACATTTAATTCGCACTGCAGAAAATATTGAACGTGTATAACAAAGTGTTAACGAAACACCACTAACATTTATCAGAAGGCGTACTGCTTATCTACGTCACTACGACTCATTCGAACAAGACAATTACTATTGTTTCTATATAAGTTGCAATTAGTGTAAGAATTAAACCCCGCATAATATCGAGAACGTCAAAATTTTGCAGATAAATCTCAACAGTTGTATAGAAATGCAATCAGCTTTATTGAAAATTTGATTATGAGTGATAAACCTGATTTTTATTGGAATGGCTTCGTTAATACGCAGAACTCTACGTTGGAGTTCTAAAAATTCAAGGGCCATTTATCAATGGCAATCGCACCTCATTAGGTTTGATGTGGTATCACATCTGAAAATATTATTAAACCTTATTTCTTAAAAAGTACAGATAGAAGTGATGTAACCGTAAATTGAGAACGGTATCAGTTTTAGTATAATATTTTTTACGTCCAGCTCTGTAAAACAGACCAGAGATGTGGTTTTAGCAAAATTGAGTCACTGCCCGAGGCATAATAACACTTTTAATTCTAATTTTTGGAAAGCGAATAAATAAATTCGAAAATTTATGTGCAGGCGCGGTTGTCAGACTTGTCAGTACCCGACTATATTCTGTAGGCTTATTTATTTTCCGATTAATCATATTATTATACTGTATATTATAAGCACTCAATGAGTAGCAAACAATTTAAGGTAATTAACGAATTGCAGCAGGGACTTGTAAATGTACTTATATTATTAAATTTGTACATTTTCGACATGTTAACACAAGTGGACAATATTCCACAAAGGGTTGTAGTAAAGTATTTAGGTGAATATGTCTACAAATTTTAATACCTTAACTAGCCAAGACCGGCGCGCGTTGCTTCGCCCCTTAATGAATAAAAACGCATTCCGAATTTTAATTGAAAATCAAGTGCAAGAATCTAAAAATTTTAACTTTTTTTATGGGCGTGGCACTGCCCACTTTCCTAATTACGAAACTGTATAATCAGGAGAATTCAATAAGCGTGCAGAGTTTCAGAAAAATCGGTCATGTGCGAGTAGCTAAAAATTATAACTTATTCTATGGACGTAGCCCCGCCCACTTTTTACCACCCATAAACACTCCCTGGAATGTGTACAACAACTTGCCAAAGCTTGAGTCCAAACACAAACAGACAAAGTTTCACTTTTATATACCTATATATCTTAATAATAGGGTTTTTTCCCGGGACGGCAATTTGAGTCATTTAATCTTCCCGTTTTCGCGGGATTATTTTTCGGGTTCCCGGGAAATGTAAAAGTGGCTACAACTCAGAAGCATATGTTTATTTTGTGTCATTTCTTTTTCATAAAAATATTTTCTTCAAGTTTTTTTTTTTTTGACTTTATGTTTAAAAATATGTTTACAAATAATTTGATATACTTTTTGTAATGTAATGTGTTAATTTATAAGCTTTTTTTAGTATTAAAAGAAACGAAACTTTTTTAGATTGAAAGTTCAAAAGTATGGAAGTTTTTTGAAAAGCAGCCTGATGACACTGCTGTATGCTCTTTATGTGCAAAGATATTTCATGTAAAGGCCGAAGCACCAGCGGATTAATGCGTCATTTGATATCATTGCACAAAGTAATCTGGGAGAAAAGGTAACTGATATGAAAAATCAGAAAACACTGCCGTCAAAAATTAAAAAAGCACAGCCCACGTTACTAATACCTCAAAATTTCCATAAAGAAAGGGTTAAAATTTTTTGGGGAAGTGGTCAAAAAACTCAAAATATTATATGTTAAATGCACTTGTAACTATTCGTCCACCATCGGTAGAAAATGAAAGTGTGTTTTCTTTAACAGAGCAATTTGTTAATAAAATCAGATATAGACTTTCTGACTAGTCAATAAACGCTTTAAGCGTATTAAGATTATTTTTTTTTAAGTCGTTAAAAATTTTTACGTTATACTTTTTTAATTATACATTGTATTTACATGTTTTCGAAATTGAATTCTAATGACTTTAAATTTGATCTCATAGCTGACTTGTACTTGTATTCTTGTTTTTTGTGCTCATATTTGATCTCGTATCTAGATAATAATATATTTTTTAATAAAAAATATTTTTAATCAATTTATAGTTTAAATTCAAGTTTCTTTATTAATTTTTATAGTTTTGAAGTGATTCTTTTACATTATAGACTATTTTATGCTTTTTAATAAAGTTTTTCATTAATCAAAAATAAATTAACTTCTTATTTATTTTGCTGCGGGATCCCGGATTCCCGGGATATTAAAAACTAAATCTCGCATTCCCGGGAAACAAAAAACTCCGGGAAAGAAAACCCCTACTTAATAATCGTGTAAAAGAAGTACTTTTAAAAGATATAAAATCCTTCTTTTTATACTAATCATAGCTATATATCCCTCGTATATTTTATAACAATAAAAGCAATATTTTCTCGTAATTATTCATTGCAAAAAATATAAATATTGAATTACGCACATTTCATTTGAAAAAGTTATGAAGAAAAACAATAAACAAAAATAATAATGAAGAAGCCGAACAGAGATCATTGTATATCTTTATTTATATTTATATTAAATACTATTGCTTATTACAGTTTTAACAATCTATACAAATTTTATATTAATTAATCGAAAAAGAATGTAGGGTTATTTGGAGAAGCGAGTATATTTCTGTGGCTTGGAGCTAAAAGGGCCAATGTCAAAATATTTACTTTTGAGAAAATTTGAATTGAAGTTTAACTTTTACATATGCTTTCATAGTGACATTGGCCAGCATTTTACTTATGAAGCTATTCTGGGTTAAGTATGATTTTAGCTGTTTTACCATAATGAAATAGAGCAAGAAAACAAATCGAATGGAATGACAAAAAAGTGACATTGGCCCTTTTAGCTCCAAGTCACAGATTTAAACAAGCCCAATACAATCCTTAAACTCAAGGGCAATATTGTTTCAAAAATCCGAGCGCGACAACCACAAATTTTGAAAGAAATAATGGAAAATGCTCTTAAACGATCCCATCACTTCACTACACGTGAAACATAGCCAGATATAATTTCTTGGTTTATGGGCCATCTAACTAATCTTCACCACCGGGATCAAGGCGGCTAATCTTCATTTCGTCGCTCCAAAGAACATATTTCCACTGATTGGCTGTTCAATTTAAATGGGATTTTGCAAATTAAACGCGGCGTTTTCCTTAAAGTCGTTTCTTGCATGCTGCTCTGCCATTTTTAGCCCAACTTCAATCAGACAATAAGAAATGGTAAGTTGTCCATTTCTGGTATGGATATATTAAATCTGTCTCAAACTTCACGCTGGATATCCGCATACGACTTTTTTGGATCGGTTTTGGAGATTTACCTTATTTATTTTTTAATATCCTGCAGAGCTTTAAAAACGATTTTTTTTAATACTGGAGCAGCTCTGATATTTCTCTATATGACTTTCCAGCTTTACGCAGTTCAAAAATGGAGCTCTTTACTTCAGGGGTAAAGTTCTTACATATTCACATTTCAAATCTTTACAGTATTAAAATATTTACCGATCTTTTTCTAACTACTACTGTTCATAGCAAATTTTAAACAATAAATGGCCATTTCTTATTACATGCATATGTATGAATGTGTCGGTCGCACTTCTTTTAAACTATACAAAGTACATACGTGTTTACAAGTTTGCAAAAAAAATAAAAGTAATTGAAATGCTTAATAAAGGAAATAAAAGCATTAAAAAATTAAACATAGATATAAACAAAATACAAGTATTTAGAAGACAACATAACGGAAGACTTCCCAAAAATTATTTATGTTACTGACTTTGCGCTAAAGTAAAAACTAAACATTTGTAATTAGTTTTCAATAGTTGCATACATATGTATGTATGTACGAGTGGCTGCATGTATTGAAAAGTTTAAATTCAATACACACGTGGTAGAAACTTAAATAGAAAATGTCCTTGCTTTTTAAAAATAAATTATACAGCTTGACATTAAACTTAAAACATTAACTGCATATCAGACCCACTGTGAATCATTTACAAAACCGAATGCAAAAACAAAACCATCTAATGTAATATGTATGCATACGTACATACTTACATATCTAATGACAACATTATATGGGGATAGAAGTGGAGAACATGCATATACAAAAATAAAAAGAGAAGAGCATTTTTTTTAAAGTGAATATTTATGTATAAAAACGACTTTTTTGATGACGTAGTTTATTTGGGTAATGTAGATATACATATGTAAGTGTTTGTTTATTGATGTGCGTGTTAAATGTGTGGTTTAGAGTTAAAATTAAAAAAATAACAAAAAGCGAAAACCGGCATATTGATTTAATGCAAAAACAAAAATCAACTGCTGAAACATGTTTAAGCTAAATTTTGATACTTCTACAATTGTAGAAGGGTATGTATAAGTTTGTCCTTCGGTTTGTAATTTCTACAATATTCTTTTGCGACTCTTTGAAATATATATATACTTATATGCTAGGTCTAGCGCTGTCCCTGTGTTTGTTGAAATTAACTTTTTGAAGCCCCGAGACTCTTATATGGTATTAATTTATCAGATATGCATTCGAGAGTTTTGCTATTAAGAACTTCTTGAAACGTTTGTTACGTATACATAAAAAATGTACCTTTGACAGCATTTGCGGAAAATCTTGGTCCAGTGGCTGAATTGCCGCTAAGATATCGGCGAAAAAATTTTTATTCACCAAATTAAAGGTTCAAATTATCAATTTTCCAAATAAGTTTTCGTCACAGTTGCACTATATATGTAATTATCAGTTTTGACCTTAAAACTGTTAGTGGTGATAAGTAACAAAATTGCCATACAAATTACTGAGATATAATAATTTATACAATATTCATTTTGAACTTATAAAGTTCTAGCCAAGCCCGGCGCATGTTGCTGCGTGTCTTAATGAATAAAAATGCATTCTAAATTTTAATCTATATATAAAAGTGAAACTCTGTGTGTGTGTGTGTGTGTGTTAGCTATAGACTCTGAAACTGTAAAACCGATCGGGCTCAAACTTTGGTAAGTTGTTGTACACATACCGGGGAGTGTTTATGGATGAAAAAAAGTGGGCGGGGCCACGCCCATAAAAAATTAGTTATCAGTTTTAGCTACTTGCACTTGACCGATTTTTCTGAAACTTTGCACACATATCGAGCTGTCATGACTAAATAATTTCGTGATAAGAAAAGTGGGCGGGGCCACGCCCCTAAAAAAGTTTTAACTTTGAGGTACTTGCACTGGACCGACTTTTCTGAAACTTTGCACACATATTAAGCTGTCGTGACTTTATAACTTCGTGATTAAAAAAGTGGGCGGGACCACGCCCATAAAAAAAGGCTATAATTTTGAGGTACTTGCATCAGACCGATTTTTCTGAAACTTTGCACACATATTGAGCTGTCATGACTAAATAATTTCAAGATTAGAAAAGTGGGCAGTGCCACGCCCATAAAAAAAGGTAACATTTTGAGGTACTTGCACTGGTCCGATTCTTCTGAAACTTTGCACACATATTGAGCTGTTATGAATTTACAATTTCGTGACTAGAAAAGTGGGAAATGCCACGCCCATAAAAAAATTATAATTTTTAGGTTTTTGCACTTGATATTCAATTAAAATTCAGAATGCATTTCGATTCATTAAGGGGCGTAGCAACGCGCGCCGGATTTGGCTAGTTGAATATAAAGTGCAAGAAGCTAAAAATTTTAACTTTTTTATGGGCGTGGCACTACCCTCTTTTCTAATCACGAAATTATATAGTAATAACAGCTCAATATGTGTGCAAAGTTTCAGAAAAATCGATCTAGTGCAAGTAGCTAAAAATGATAACTTAGTTTTTATCGGCGAGGCACTGTCCACTTTTCTAATCACGAAATTGTATAATCATGAGAGTCCAATATGTGTGCAAAGTTTCAGAAAAATCGGTCAAGTGCAAGTAGCTAAAACTGATAACTAATTTTTATGGGCGTGGCCCCGCCCACTTTTTTCCAACCATAAACACTCCCTGGTATGTGTACATCAACTTTCCAAAGTTTGAGTCTGATCGGTTTTACAGTTTCGGAGTCTATAGCTAACACACACACACAGAGTTTCACTTTTTTATATATAGATATAGATGTAGATGTAAGTATCTATTATATTTATAATTATATTCTGAATCATTATAGACATAGAAGTCGATTTAGCTAAAACAACAACAAAGGCTAGTAGATATATATGTACATGTTGGTAAAAACGGTGTAAAGGGTATATAAGATTCGGCACAGCCGAATTTAGCGCGTTCACATGTTTTTAGTTGTTTTGTAAGGAAGTATGAGTAATAAGTAGAAGAACTATGAAAATTTACATTTGTTTTAGCGTAAATAAACGGCACATTGACACCATTTGTCAATTTAGCTGTTTTAAATGCACATACTTACATACTATGTACATTTTTAAGTTAATTAATTAAATAATTTTATTTGTTTGCTTTTCTTCTATTTTGCTGAATTGCACCTACATACATAAGTATGTATGTACATGCAAATCTAGATATGTAGGTATGTATTTAAAATTTTATCATAATATAAACAAAATAAAAAAAAATTCAAGGTGAAAAATGCGGAATTATTTACCTACATACATACGTAGACTGCAAAAACATATTCATATAAACATACATATACATACATATATTTTAGCACAAACACGTGTTTTTTTAAGCAAAACTAACAATTTTTCTTTAATAATAATATTTGATTGAATTTGTTTTAATTCTTTAAACTTAATTTAGTTTTTATTATTTTTGTCTTACTTCTTTTTCCTTTAAGATTTGTTTTTTTCGCAATAGCGAAATAACCACAAAAGAAATCGCTAAAAAATTTTGGGTTAAATTTATTTTTATTTTAAACTGAAAACATTGAAACTAAATTAATTTTTTTTTATTTTTTTACTTATGTATGAATTTCTCTTATTTTTTTCTATTTTTACGTTAAAACACACACACACAATAATTTTAACGCGTACCGGCTGTTGTTTTAAAACACGAGACGCACAACAATCGACTGACTAATAGTGTCGTTTATTATCTTAAAAATTTGTCTAAAAGTCGAAAAATCAAATGAACAACAACAAAAAATACATTTAATATGTTGGGGCTCTTCTTTTCCCTTAGCTAACCATATACATACATACTACAACAAGTTTTAAATAACTCTTTAGTAAGGTTTCTTTTTGCCACTAAGTTTAATTGCTGAATCGTAAAATTAACTTTTACTAACTTAAAACACAACAACAACTAAAATAATAACGAGTAAACTTTAAGCATTTGTATGTAAGTTATTAGAAAACAGAATACATACTACCTGAATTTTTAACTTGTTCCCAGTGAGCACGCCAAATACAATAACAACAAGAATAAGTAAACGAATCTTATGTGAGATCGGCCCCCAAACAAAAAAACAAAAACAAACAATATTCGTTAACAAGTGTGTGTTTAGGTTTGTGTTTTTTTTATTTTCTACAATATTGTTTTTGGTTTGGTGCTCTCTCTTACAGGGGCCGAATTACGGCATTCGATCACGATCGAAATTTTACTCGAACGATCGAGTTCGCTGTGCTTTAGGTATAGAGATTCTAATAAGAATTTTACAATTTCGATCACGTTCGAATGCCGTAATTCGGCCTCAGATCTTGCCATTTTTACGTGTGCAAGAGCAAAAAATGCTACCAGATTCGTTCAAACTGTAGTACTATACCCCCAAAAAAATAATGCAAATATCTATATATACAAACGTTTTATATGTACATATGTATGTATAAGTATGAAAACTTTTAAAATGTATAATGTTGTGTGTCGATTTTTAAAATGTTAAAGCCCATGACACTTGCTTTATTCTGTCTTTTTAGGATTTCAAAAAAAAAAAGAGTGCAACATGTTATTATAGGTAATATTAATAAGATCAAAGAGTTTAGCCTCATTCCTAAAATTATAATTCAAAAATGTTTCTTATAGCTTGAAATTATTTCATATGCTTTTTAATCTTTTTATTGTCTTTTAGAGTTTATTTTACGTTGAAATATTCATAGCAGTCAACTTAAAAAAATACTTGTATTTGGCTGTTCCCCTTTAACAACTGCAGCAATATAAAGTGGTAACTCGTTTACAAAATCCCCAACCATTGTTTGCATATGTGGTCATGGTTGTGCATTTTTTGAACATCAAGCGAGCGTTACAATTTTGCCGGTCTCCAATACTTCGTAATATCGCATTTAAGAGAGAGTTAAAATAAAAGTATGAAGAGTATATTTTGTAAGACATTTAGAAATGAATATCATTATCATTAGATTGAATGAACATATATACATATTTAATGATTTAATTTTACTACAATAATGGTATGTATCAAACATGTTAGAGAATTTGTTAAGTATAATGAAAAAACATTCAAGAAAGGTTTACTTATTATTACCCCATAGACGCAACTTTAATAGTACTCTTAAGTATATAACTCTTAAAAGGCAATA
This sequence comes from Phyto melanocephala, assembly GCA_941918925.1. Classification (NCBI taxonomy): domain Eukaryota; kingdom Metazoa; phylum Arthropoda; class Insecta; order Diptera; family Rhinophoridae; genus Phyto; species Phyto melanocephala. The sequence goes on along the minus strand of OW799233.1, from coordinate 44,622,789 downwards.
AACCAAAAACATTTGATTATCTCTTAGTAGTTCTTAACCTAATAAAGTCTTAAAACAAGGTTATTGTGTAAATTTTTTACAATCCAAGCGATCGATTTGAGTAGAATTTAAACATTTGTTTTTTTATTGTAACAAAATACATACCCGCTAAATATCTACTCAGAGCGCTCACTTGGATTATAAATCACATTAATTAACTTAAGCATTTTTTTTAGGCAGTACAACTTAAGGGTGCCTCTTTAAGAACACACTTTATTAATTAATTGGAATTTTTTTTGGCAAGTTGCAACTCTACAAACTTCAGAACAACGCGTTAAAATTGTGAAAACTTATTACAAAAATTTGTGAAGTTATGCTGAGACCGCTCGCAAACTTCAAAGAATTTTCAGTCGAGAAAGTGCACCTTATTTGTCCACCATTGGAAGTGTAGTCAAAAGACAGTAAAGGCCATGTCAGAAAAAACGTTGGCTTTGCGTTGCGTTACATCGTAATGCAAACCATGAGAAACAAATGTACCATCAACAAGCAACTGTCTAAAGAAATTTTGATCTCAACTGGCCACCAAAATCATACAATTTAACGGCAATTTTATTCTTTGGGTTTTTGAAAAATCTCGGATTTATGTAAATAAACCAGACATAGTCCCTAAGCTCAAATCGACATCTCTGTGAAAAAATCATGGAAAAATTCATGAAAAGAGTAATGGCTTCTCATCAGAGCCTTGGGAAAATTTGAAGAATATTTCATTCAACTCTGAATCGGAAGATGTCTTCTTTATAATTTAATAAAAAAAAAACCACAACTACCTCAAAAAATACGAAATTTTTATTTTAAAATGGAAAATTGCATTCTTACTGAGACACCTTTTACAAAAAGAAATAAAATTAGGTAAATACCAGGGCAAAATTCAAGAATACCCAGCAAAAAAAAGACATGCAAAAGAAATAGTGAGTGCATAAGTTCAACCCATGATGAAGTGGTTCAATTTAGAGGAAACATGCATGATTTTAACATTAGCGTGTCATTGGAGAGCATGTGTTTATATGAATGTGTTAAAAAAATTCACTTCATTACAATAAGTGCATAGAAGGCATGCATAGTATATGCAAAGAAACTCATGTTTCATGAGTTAATAATGTATGTTTGCATGAAGCACATCAATGATAGGTAACTATTATGTATTTGGAGAATGCATTCTTCATGCCTCCTTTTGCACTTATGAATTAGAAGTCATTTAAAATTGCATTCACATTGAACGAGTTCAAAATTTTTTTGTTGGGTAGTTTTGCACATAATGTGTAATTAAGCATAAGTTAAATAAACAGTGGGGTTTGGTTTAAAAAAAATAAAATAACGAAGAGTGACAATTCAAAGTACATTTGTACACACATATTTACATACACACATACATACTTATATTCACGTAAAAGTTATTTAAGCTTTCTGTACTTAGAAGTATACGGCAGAAAATTTTACTATTTCAACAATTAAAAAAATTATAATAATTACAACTTAGATCAGAGATAATTATCAAATGTATATGTAGTTTGCACTGATTAAAAGGACAATTTAGCATTTAAATGTTTTGCAATTGTGTAGAAAGATCAAAATTGTATAATAAAATATCCAGAATCAGCAGTTACAAATGGTGGCAATTTTAATAAGAAGAATTGTATAATAAAAAATAAATAAAATAATAAAGTCGACTTTATCTAAATTGTAAGTAAAATTGTATCTATTGCGCAATTCACAAGCTGTTGTATGTGTTTTTCATACAACACTTACAATAATTTTACCTGTGTTTATAGAATGTCGTACAAATACATCATAGCTGGAAAAGTAAGTACCATCGCCGTTTTTCTTCAATATGGAGAAGTGAATTTCTTACCACCTACAACTCCTACGGCAGGTTGGGAATTGAATATATGTATTAAGTTTTATTTCACATTTGTGTATGTAATAAATGTACTCGGAAATCACTGAACCGATTTTAACGATTTTTTTTTGTTGGAAACCTTATTAGGTGTAGATGGTTTGAAGAAGAAAAAATTTTCAATATAAAAAAGTGGGCGTGGCAAATCGGTAAAATTTAATATTTAGCGACATATTGATCGTAGACAAAATAAATTTGTTGGGTAAGTTCGTCGAGTTAACATGGGCAATCCCACCAAAAACGGGCGTGGCAACCTCCCCTTCAAGAAATACCTTTAACTCGGAAAATGTCCAAGCTATAGTAATGAAATCAATATACATGTATGTCTGTATGTACACATGTGACAGCGCATAGAGAAAGGGAAAAAAATAAATGTTATGTAGTTTCGTAAAATCAAGTTATTTTGTTAATTTAGTAGGGGAAAAAATGAAAATAAATAAATATAACTGTTAGATCCCTTTCTATTTACGCTTAGAATCGTCGACTTCACTTTTATAAAACGCGCATATCTCTGGGAGGGAACACTTTTGGGACATGGTATCGGTCTCATTCGATGCTCAGATGTTGTCCACATCAAAAAAAAGTGCATATTGTTTTTTTTTACCCCTAAGTCCCTTTCTCTATGCGCTGTCACATATATGTATACAAAAATTAAACATTCTATCCAGGGTACACTTATACAAGGTGGCGATGCAAGCCCAGCTGACTATTTTTTTGTGTTCTGGAGAATGTCAAAATATATACTTAAAAAAATTGTTTCAACTTCGGAAATTGTCAAACTCCATACATAAAAAAAAGACAAAAATTGCTCTCTTTTACGCTATCACCTTATGTAATTACACCATGATTCTATCCATGTAATCGCATCACGTGAGAGCGTCAAAAGCGATTTCGCTATTTTTTTGTTTTTGTTTATTCAATTCAAAATTATAAGGAGATGTTTTGTAAAGATTCAAGTTTTTAAAAACTTGCTTACTATTCACTTCTCATTTTTTCTATTTTAGTTTAAAAAAATTTTTTGAGAAACTTAAAGAACTTAAATTTTCAAACACAATGACATTTATTCACTTCTTATTTTTCTTGAAAGGAGAAAAAAGTTAAATAAAAATACAACAGATAATAATAAATACTAATATAATAAATGTGAATGTTTAGATGTTTGGATTTTTTTTTTCGTTCAATCGCGCAAAAACGGCTGAACGTAAGAAAATGAAATTAGGTACACAGACAGTTATCAACCTAGAGTGACACATAAGCTACCTTTCGATAACTATGCAGACGGAGTCGCGGGAACACGGGATGGGCGATAAAACAAATGAATCAGGCAGGTGTTAGGTATTAAATTGGAAGGCTTATTGATACAAGGTGGGCCAAAAGAAGTCATCCAATGTTGTTTGGCTCTATTTTTTTTTTCTAAATGAAAAACTTCGATTCGGTTTTTTGATTATGTTTATTTGAACCTTTAGAAGGTGATATCGGCCAAATGGGCGTCGTCATAATTGATTGCTATACGGGCTCGTGTTATGGCATTTTTCATCACTTTGGCAAGAACTCCCGAACAGCGCACCATGCAGTCACTTTGAGCGGGTGTAATGCATTACTCGTGGATTTTCGGTGTCCCAGAAGCGATTGTTTGCTTGTTCACGTACCCGCTAAGGTGGAAATGAGCGTCATCTCTCATTATGATTTTGGTCGAAAAATCGTCCATTGCGGCTTCGAGGCGATAATTCCACGTTTTTGGGGAGTGTATCACAACATGGCTTGTCCACTTGTATTCTACACCTGTCTAGTTCACAAATGTCAAAACAGATTTGACATTGGGCGCCATTTGCAAAAATAAGAGCATCTTCCAATAGGATACTGTTATGTATGGAATGCAATGTTCAACTATTTTTCGCAGTTCCTTATATTATCCTAGATTTGAGAAATAAAACGAATTTGTCACAAAGGACCAGCAGAATTTAAGGAAGTGCCGAAGAAATTAAAAAACTGCACAAAATTCCTAGCGCAGTAAAATCACATGATCATCCATAAATCCATTGTTATGTCAGCTTTGTGATTGACTGTATCTATAGTACTTGCCGCTGACTTACCAACGTTGTTATTAAAGAAATTTATTAATTACAGTAACTTTTTATAATGCATTATCATCTGGTCAATCTAGAATGATGTAGCCTTTTCCCCTTTTTTTCCTTTTCAGTATGATTTATACTGGAATCCCGTTTCAAATCTTTCGAAGCATATTAAGAAAAATCACGACATTGTCTTAAGCCCCAAGAACGATTGGTCCTTGTAAAGTTGTAAACCCAGGCACCAGCGATATATTCGTCAAATGTATGAGTTATTGTACACGACAAGGAATAGTCTGCTTCTAGTTTTTGGCAATGTGTTGATTATCTAACCAAATCGGTAGTCTTAGGCGGAGGAACCAATTCAAAACGAATTTGAAAGAAGTGCTAAACTTCTTTTGAGCTGTCAAAAATTATACGGCGTTAACGTCAAATGCTACTATGTAAGATTATAGTTTTTCGGAGAAAATTTAAAAAAAAATCCTTTTTGTATAAAATTTGACATCGAAAATTATGAGAAAAGAGAGAAAATTTATGAAATTTTGAAAAAAAAAAAAAATCTGATAATTAGCAAGAATGATTAAATAAAGATTACGCCATCATGCAGCCATAAAAAAAACATTTCTGCGCATGTAGGAATTCTGACGTCACTCAAGCTGTGTTCTGATTGGCTAATAAAATTCAGCTGTATAACTAATAATGTTTGTGCAAAAAACTTGACAGTGGGACAAATTGTTATTTTTCTAACTAAATGTTTTGAAAGCAAATAAATTCTTTATATATATACATATATATTTTCATTATTTTTATTACAATATTTCACTATTATATTGGGTGTATAATTAATTTCATTTTGTTATTTTATTAAATTTTCTTTTTCGCTTATAAGTATTTTCAGCGATTTTGACATTTAGTTTTCTAATTCTAAAATACATTCGACACCTAAAAAAAAGTTTTTTTCACGTCTTCACTGGCTTCAATTTATTTTGCTTCCAACAATTGCTTTTGTAAATATCCGCTTGAAAGTAATAATTTGTTACCATTTAATTTGAAAAATATGGTGTAAGTTTGGAAGCGATCTTCTTCAAGATCAGTCGGCCTTGGAGCATTTTCCGCGACCAATTTTTCTTTGAAACTATTTTGAATATCATTTTGCTTTTCAGTTTCACATAGTCCTTCATATACATTTGCAACTTCAGCTTCATTAGCAGTTTTCGTTTCACATTCAATAACACTAGTCTCTAAAGACGGAACTGCATGGGATTTTAAAATTTTTGCACGCCGTTTTCTAAATTCTGTTCACAATGCCTTAGTAATGTACTGCAAGAATTCATTTTGTTTTAACTTACCCATTTCAAATATCAAGTTTCTTTTAAAATCTTCTTGCTTGAAATGTAAAACACAAATTTTTTCTTTATCCACATTTACAGCCTTCGCTCGTTTGCAAAATATTACCCAAAACTTACTTCGAGATTCATCTTTTGGAAAATTGTAAAATGATACAGCTTTTTGAAAATACAAACGTTTTATTAAAAATGCGGAATTTATTAGGTTTTTATATAATTTCTCACTTGTTTTTTTGCTGTTACTTTGCTTGCATTTGCCCACTGCACATTTCATTTTTGCTCTCTTTCTTATCTTTTCATTTTATTTTGTTTTCTGTTTTTATTAGTTTTGCAGCTTTTAAACAACCAAATTTAAACACTTTTAATATAATTTTAATAATTTTAATATTATTTATATGTATTTATTATAAAATATGACACAAAATTCGTTGTTTATTAAGCACCGATGTAATACTTTTTTTTAGAACTCTCTGAGTAAATTAATTAAAGGGCTGCCAACTATTACAAAATACATAAATTTTTTGTAAGAAATTATAAATTTCACATATGATACAGACTTGGTAACCTTTGCGAGGGGATTACTACGTCATCTAACGGTAAATCATGCGCAAGGCGTAATCTTTATTTAATCATTTTTGATAATTAGCTGATCAATTCAAACTACCTAATTAAGTGTATCCCAATTGGTGTAGCTAAAATTTTTTTCTGAAAAGGGGCATAAGTTTAACTTTTTTTCTTCAAAATCTTAGAATTTTGATTTTGTATGTATGTACATAGGAAGAAAAAATTAAGTTCTAACTCCAAGAATTTAATTCGTGCTTAAGTACGATCTATTTCTGGTTTTCTTAAAACAAGTACAGAACGGGCTTGTTTTACAGAATCAAGTACAAGACTATTAAAATTAGAATTAACTTCTTCAATTAAATGTTATTCCTCTCAAAGAAAGAAAAACATTATGTTTAAGAAATTTGCTTAGATTAACACGCTGTATAAAAATTCGAGTATCTTTTTCTTTTAATTCTCTATTTGTTTAACATACTTTAGCTATAAGTAATAATAATGTTTACGACAACATACACTTATGCTCAGTTGGCATGTTGTGCGCTCCATATGGAAAACGGAATTCCGAACAAAAACCCTAATCATAATTCCCTGTAAGTAACGGATTAGTCCAAGAACCCAGTATCCTCAATGTAATTCCTTATGTAACTCCAGTTTGAGTTCCCAGGTATTCCAGGTTCCACTGAAAAATTCTCGCATCTAATATACTCAAACGCAGGACAATGACAGAGGTAGTAAACCAAAGTCTCATCCTCTTCCTCGCGTGCTCTACATGTCGTTTCCTCAGATAATTTCATGCGAGCTAGATGGGTTTTTAACTCCGTATGGCCTGTAATTACACTGGTTAGTCTCCTAAGTGTTGGTGTCTACTTAGTCTCAGAATATCTTTTGGTATCCCAATATTTGGGTCACCCCATAGTATTTTTGTCACTTTACCGACATCAGCGCCTTGCCTTTTTCTGACATTTCCTCCGTCGCCCAACATTTAAGTTCATCCTTGGTTCATCAAACCAAGTTACGAATTCTTGAAACAATCGCATTTTTTGATTCATTTAATCTCGTTTATACGTGAATGAATCTTGTTGTAAGCTTACATCAAGTACGGTTTCGAACTTAAATCATTCGACTTAACTGTTCCTAAAATTAAGAAATTCGGACTTGACACATTCACTCTTAAGTCAAGCATTTAGTACTTGGTTTAAGAAAATCTGTACTTACCGTACTTCTGACATCGCTACGGCTTAATTTAATTACGAATAACTTGATTTGTTATTTTTTCGAGTGTATATTAAATATTTTTTTAATTCTTGGCTGGGTAAAAACAATTATGTGGAAGGCTCCTACAATTTTTATTGTTTACAATTTAATTTTTGTCGAAAACTTTCCAGGGTTATTCTTTATAAAAATTTTTTCATTGTTGCACAGCACTGCAGCGTTTACAATTTTATTGAGGCTTGACACTTTAGCATTGGTGCTAGATATAATAAAGTACAATGCTTCCCGTTCTTGATAAGGTTTGTCTTTTATGTGCAGTAAGTATAAAAATTGCAGTTCGAAAAGAATTTTTGGTTATGTTCACATTAGGCAAATAATTGACGATGATAACTAAAATAATAACTAAGAGAATAATAGCTAAGAGCCGCCGCCGACTTGTTTCGGCTTAAATCGGCTCAAACACGTAGCCGGCTAATATATTTTACATTCATTTTCACATATATTTTTTATATTTAAATTTCTTTTTTTAACATTTTAGGATGAAGAAAAGAAAAAATATTTTTCTATTTTATGTTTATTAACACAATTAAATATTTATATGATTACTAAAAAGATTTCGACATTGGCAACCTTGAAAAATTAGCAAAATTCTTGCTAAAAAAAATTTAAGAAATTAATTTAGGAAATGTTTACTCGGATTCAGAATCGGAAGAATCGGCTTTAGTCGGCTATGAGCCGCTGCGGAAAATTTTCTTCTTAGCCGCCGGCGACTTTTTACACCGACTTGTTTCTCTGTATGTATGTATAAATGTATCACTAATAACAAAAAATTTTAAATTCTATTATTAAGGCATTGCTGCAAAGGGTATTTACTTTTTTTTAAATTTCCAGTTTAAAAATAGATTCGTCGCATGTGGCAATGCCAAAAACGCTTAGGGAGGTAGCATTTCACCACGAATAGACTAACAAAAAAACAACACTTGTAAATCAAAAATCGTGCTGGGTAAAAACTGTACTTCATGAATTTCATCCGTTTTATGGACGACATAATCGATCCATCAAGCAGGTCATGCAAGCTGTTGTGACTTAATTTCGTCACACTTTCACTTTATTGACACTATTCTACCATTCCGTATGCGAGTTAACGTACCGGGTAGAATATTACTACTGTATCGGCCAGTTTAAATGAAGATCGCGTTATACGAATTCGTCGCCGTTGCTAACAATTGGTGTTGTGTTCGGCCACATGGAAGATTTTACGTAAGGACCTCAGTGTGAAGCCAAGGTACCACATATAGTTGATGCAAAAACTTACAACAGGTGACGTACCAGAAAGGACCTAAGAAAAGTTGTTTGAAGATCATTGGCGTAGCTACAAATTTTTTCTTGGCTGGCAAAAGTTTAAAGGTGTTTTTCTGGGAGAGGAAAAATCTAAAACCCAGTTAATTTTATATATGTATGTTGTAAATTTGAATAGTAAATTTAAAAAAAAAAATTGGGTGTGGACGAGTTCATTTCACCGCCCAGAATGATTTCGTTACGCCAATGATTACAATACATTTTTCACTTAAAAAATAATGCCTTAAGGACAAAGTTAATTTTCAACAGAACTAGGTATGAAGAACAGGCAGCATCTTAAAGTTTTGTTGGCCGGCGGCACCATTAAACCTTACTTCTTCCAGAATACTGAAAATCTTAAAGTTTCAGTCAAGGTAATGTACAATGGTTAACGTTCTTTTTTTCGTCAAAAATGAAGAATTTTACTTGATTGACATGTGGTTTAAACAAGACAGTGCCACATGCCAAGAAACACAACGAACCTCTTGAAAGGCAATATTGATGAGTAATTAATCTCATGTTTTAGAACAATGAATTGGCCGTCAAGATTATGCAATTTGATCGCACAAGCAAACACACACCCATCCCCCAAACTAATTTTTGTGGATACACGTAAAGTTTCTCGTGTACAGGGCGGCTACAATTCCAGCCCTGGATGGCAACATCACAGTTGCAGTTGTTAAGAAACTGCCGCGGCCAACATTTAAATAAAACAAGTAAGAGCGCTATATTCGGCCGTGCCGAATCTTATATACCCTTCACAACGTGTAGTCATGCAATAACAGTAGTTTGTATCACCATTCATCCCATATGAAATACGTACATAAAATAAAAAACATACATATATAAAAACATCCCATTGTAAAATTATAAATTTACGTATGTATGTTAAAAAAGAAAATTAAAAAAAATGAAAAAAAAAATAAAAAAATATATAAAAAAATTAAAAAAAAATAAAACAAAAAAAATTAAAAAAGATTTAAAAAACTACAAAAAAAATTTAAAAAAAAAATACATATATAAATAATAAATATAAAATAAAAAATAATAAAAAATAAAAAAAAACTATTAAAAAAAATACGAAAAACAAAGCTTGTATGCAAAAAAAAAATCGAAAAGTTGACGTGGCCACATATTCGTCGATCATTACTTTAAAACCGTCTGACGGATTTGCTGATCTTATTATACCCTTCATACAGTGAACAAGTAACAGTGTTATATTCGGCCGTGGCAAATCTTATATACCCTTCACAACGTATGTACATGTAAAAAACATACAAAAAAAAAAATTACAAAAAAAAAATATATTAAAAAAAATAATAAAAAAAAAATACAAAAAAAAATTTAAAAAAAAAATTTTAAAAAATTTAAAAAAAAACTATAAAAAAAATAATAAAATATAAATTATATATTAAATAAAATAAAATTTTTTTGGCTCAGCTGGAATCCGTTTACTTTAACCAATATGTATGTATGTTGTTGTTGTAATTGTGAAAAAAAACTAGGTGGTCGTGATTTTTTGCTCATATCTCAGAAAGTTATGGGGCGATTGTGCTGAATTTCAATAGCGATTCATTCCTGGATATTTACAAGAGATTGATACCATACACAGATCTGAGGAACATATAGTTGCTTCTAAAAGTTGATTTCAACCAACACACGGACAGACGGTCAGCGCTTAATTGTCTCCTCTATTCATAAGCTTTCATAAAATATATACATTATGGGGTCGGAAATGAAAATTGTAGAAATTACAAACGCAATGACAAAGCTATATATACCCTTGTGCACCACAGGTGAAGGGTATAAAAATAGAAAAAAATAAAAAAAATAATAATAATATATAAAATAAAAAATAAAACAAAAAAATAAATAAAATTTTTTTTTGGGCTCAGCTGGGGTTTGATGCCACGTTTACTCTAACCAGTATACCACGTCTGTATATATGTATGTTGTTGTTGTATGTTGTTTTTGTGTTAAAAAAAACGAGGTCGCCGTGGGTGTGTGTTCATATCTCAGTTGTTTATGTACCGATGTTTCTGATTTTCAATACCAATCTACACCCGAATATTTCTGATATTTTAATACCTCACCCGGCTCCAGGCGATGTCGGGGGGCTTCAAAAAGTTGATTTCAACATACACACGGACAGACTGACAAAGTTTAATCGGCTCCCCTATTCATAAGCTTTCAGAAAATATATAATTTATGTGGTCGGAAATGAAAATTGTAGAAATTTCACACGTAAATATACCCTTTTTCACTGTGTGAAGGGTATAATAATTTTTAAAAAATCACATGGCAGGCATTATTTTTTAAAACTATCTCATTCCCTTTTGCAAATTTTACGTGTTTTATTTTAGATTTTTGAACTTAAAACGATTTGAAAATTTCCAATACATTTTGACTTAATTTTGGTGTAAGAAAATTCACAGAATACCAAATAAATATTTAACAAAAGCAATTGCTTATTTGGACAAATATTTACCAAGTGTTAACGTATGTAGCTAACTTGGTAATAAATATTTATCACTTGCCTTGATGTTTAGCCATCAGTCATAAAATGACGTCGAAACACACAGACTGTCCTTACCGTTAAATTAATAATAGAAAAATTATTTAAAGTGCTGGTTAAGCATTGTTTTTAGAAAATAAAAAAATATATGGCTTAATTTAAATTAAATTTTTATATAGAAAGTGTTGCTTTTTTATTTTTATATCATTTTTGTTATTTCCTTTGCAGAAAACCTTCATTATTTTTTTTTTTTAAATTTCAATTTTATTTAATTTTTCTTCTTTTTAGATTTTGTTTTAAGTTTGCTTTGTATCGCAGTATATTATATTTCGTCTATTGACAGATTTTTTTATTAAAACTTTTTTTTAGGGAAACTTTTTTCCAAATGCCTTTAAGTATTCATTTTGTTTTTTTATGTGATTTTTGTAAATATTGTTTAATTTTGTATTTTGTAGAAAATACTCGCAGAACTTTCATCTCAATTTATTTTTTAAAGATTTGTTTACTATTTAATAATTTTTTTTTTAAACTTTAACATTTTTTGAATATCTTAATTATTTTATTAAAATAAAAACGGTAAAATATTAACACTAACCCGAAAATCATTTCAAAAAATCAACCGCTTGGAATTACAACGCTGACAGGAACAAACCGTATAATTTAAATGCGAATTTTAAGCAACAGTTCCGTTACACTGATTGTATGATTCTGAAAACAAAATAAAAGAAAAATTATCAACTCCTAAATTATAAAACAATAAATACTAATACAAATTCTATTGAGGCCATTAAAAAATAATAATCCGGTGGGGAAATTATAAAAAAAAATTGACTGAATTAATTTTATTTGCTGGTTAGTAAGTGACAATCTATTGACTTTTGAATAACATGGTGGTCAGCGTCGCAACGCTTAAGTTAGACGTTTACGTCGCTACTGACGACCACCGTATTTTATGGTGCTGCTGCGTTTTTATTAGTCCATAAATTAATTGGAATTATTATTACTGATAGCTAAATGATTAAGCCACCATCAGCGATGTAAAAAAAAAACAGTCTATGAAAACTCCATTCAAGTAGTAGGCACTTAAACAAACACCAACGAAAAAAATAACAGCCAACTGTCTGAAAAAGTGTTCAATAATAGACTCAATAATGATGTGACTGTAAGGGGCACCTAATTTTTGGTCACATTTAGAGATAATAATTGAAAAGTGTGGCAATAATTACAGCAGCAGGTACAAAATTATTTAGAAAATTTATTTGGGTAATCGAAAAACGTTTATTTTGTAGTACTGTAGCAATGCCGAATGATAAAAAATTATGTCAAATGCAAATCGCAGATATGACACACTGTTGTATGGAAAACATAAACGAAAAAAAAAATGTAATAAAAGTCAATTAAATAAATATCGTATTGTACTTAATAAATAAAAAAACGTAATAAAAGTCAAAGATTCCATAAATCAGTCAATAGAAAAGATTATAAATATTTTGAAAATTTCGTTTATTAGTTACTAACAGACACGTCATAAATGTTCAGTTCTAAAAAAGTAATTGTCAAAAATTCTTCAGAAATAAACTCTTTGACTAAAAATAAAAAATATATAATAAATGAAAATAATACGTAATATTAAAAAAAACAAGTAAGAGCACTATATTCGGCTGTGCCGAATCTTTTATACCCACTATCAATTTTGTGTACATTTGAAGCACATTATTTATTATTTTGTTAATCATTATGGAATAATCTCTTTATATTTAATAAAAGATGTATCACTTTCTTTGTAGAGGTTGGTTAAATTTTAAGGGCCCATGTTGAAGGTGAACTACACCTAGCCTTTAAATTTGTTTTCTGCATTTCATTTGACATTTCTCAATCTCAGACTTACTCAATTTGATCCGTGGAAAGATACGCAAATGAGCAACGCTTTAAAGTTATTCAGGTTTTTTATAAAAATGGGCGTTCAAATTAAAATGCATTTTGTGCACTTCGTAATTCTTTTGATCAACATAATCGTTCAAATTCGTCCACAATCGGGAGAATTGTAAAAAATATTTAAATTTCTGCAAAACAGGTCTGTATAAAATGTTAGAAAATCTGTGAATGCCTTCTTAGTTCGTTGAATGGGAACCATTTCTGGTTTTTGCGATAGTCTGGCAAAACAGCAGTCAACTTCGACTCATAATCATGCCCAACAATTAAGCATCAACATTGTCATTGAAAATTTGGACCATCAGATAGAGGAGTGGCGCCAAGGATGCGGGGGGGGCATTTGGCCGATATTTTCTTAAATACATAATTAAACCATACAAATATTATCATTATAAAAAGAAATAATAATAATTTCCTAAATAATTTGCTTTTTATTTAAATTCAACATCGCCCTTAAAATTTAACCACCCTTTATAACTTCGATATGCTACTAAAATGCTTGTGTAAATGTAGTCTTTCAATGAAAGTGGGCATTAAAGTAGGCGTGTCAATAAAGTTTCTGCTAATAAATACAACTTAGATATTTCAATATAGTCCTTTATTTTCCCAAAAACTTTGTCAATAGAGAAATTACATGAATTTAAGATAAACCGTTATAGGATAGGTAGGCGTTAAAGTGAGCGCGTCACCTTAACTTTTTGGCACAATAATTACATTGATTAGAAGGATATAAGTAGCAAATTTTATCATCATACCTCTAATTTTGGTGGTTTTATGAGCTTTTAAATTTCATTAACGGTAGATAACGTGAAAAGTGGGCGTTATAGTAGGCGTGTCAAAGTTATTTTTGCGAATGAGTACAACTTAGGTGTTTCAATATAGCCCTTTGTCATTCCAAAATCTATATTAATAGAGAAATTATATGAATTTTGGGTAAAACGTTATATGGGAGGTGGGCGTAAAAGTGGGCGTGACACATTGATATTCCGTTACAAAAAAGCGTCTCACCAAAAAGCAAAGTGTGCAAAATTTCAGAGTCGTACATCCAATTTTGTTGCGTTTATGACGTTTTTGTTTTTAAATATACCGAAAAATACACTGTGCGGTATAAATTTTCGTACATTTTGAGCGATAACTCCTCTCCTAATGCATAGATTTAGATAATTTTCGGGGAAAAATATTATTTTTACTCAGGAAATATATATTCGAAGTTTCAAGAGTCTACGTTAATGCGTTTGGACACAATTCCATTTTATTCGATGTTCGAAGGACACGGTTTTTTCGACCTACTCTTGCTTTTCGAGCTATAACTCTCTTCCTAATATTGCGATTTAGCCCATTTTCAATACCAAACAAACCTTGTCTATAAGAAAGATTCTGGCAAAATTTGAGCCCCCTAGCTTTTTCGGTGCGACCTTTATCGTGCTTTCAACAGACGGACAGACGGACGGACATAGCTAGATCGTCATCAAATCAAACCCTGATTCAGAATATATGTACTTTATAGGGTCTAAAATGGATATTTCGATGTGCTACAAACGGAATGACAAAATGAATATACCCCCACCATTTTTTTGGTGGCGGGTATAAAAAAAATATTTAAACAGAAAAAAAAAATTAAAATTAAATTTTAATAAAAACTAAAAAAATTATAAATTTAAATTTATTTTTTTTTTTTTTTTTTGAAAACTGGTAAATTAAGCAAAACTCATTACGAAAAGAAAAATTTTCACAAATTTTAAGGACAACAAAAATTTCAATTATATTTTACAACAATAAAATAAAAGATAAAATTAAATTAATAAATAAAAATTATAAGATAAAATTATAAGATAAAATATTACAAAATTATTTTTTATGCCTAAATTTACCGGGATTTTCAATTAGCGGAATTTACTCTTGGCATCATTTTTGCAATTAGTGCAAATATGCACTAGTGTTTTGCTACCCAGCGTGAGTGCATTTTTCATGTGTGTTGCAAACTTATGACAACAGCTGATTTGTTAGGTATTTAAGAAACAACAAATCTTTTTTTTTTTTGATTAATAAGTAAGATTCTGTGTTTTAATATTTTCAAAAAAAAAGTTAATTAATATAAAAAAAATACTACAATGCCTATATCAACGGAAAAATATAATATCATCAATTTTTCGGTAAAAAATGTCATGGATGAAATTGAATTTGTGGAGATTTTAAGTCCTGAAAGTAAGTAAATTCTGTTTCTGTTGTGCAAATTTGTGTGACATTACTTTGCACTGGTTTTTTGCTGTGCACATTTGCTCAAGTGATGCAAATTGCCCTTTAACATAATTTGTTTTTATAGTCGTGCTCAAGTTAAATTGTTTGCTAGACTTGCACGGTCTGCACGACTTGCAAGGGTAGTTTGCATCAAAAAGTGAGTTCCGCTATTAAAACGAATTTTTAGAGGATATTTCGTCAAGTTGCTTCTTAAACTAAGTGAGTGCCATTTTTCCGAATTCGACATCTTTGATTTTTATAGTAGAAAATAACATTTTCAACCCAATTGCATTCTCATCTGGACAATTTTGTATTAAAATAAAATTTATGCCGTTTCGAAAACCCATTAAGCCCCATACAAAATGACTTTTGCATGAAAAATAGAATATTTATTATACGTATTTAGAGAATGGCAATGCCTCTCCCACCAATTTTTTGTTTATTTAAAAGACAAACAAAAATCTGGAAAGTTTCTGGTTAATTGAAATATTTTCGGTTCAGCGTCCGGCACTCCAAATTAGTTACTTTGGTAAATCTTTCTTTGTCCATATTATTATATAGCGACGGCTGTGTGTGTGTGTGAAAATAAATACTGCGTTAGCTAATACCTTACAACTGATTGCTTTAGGAAATCACATCAAAATTTATAAAAAGTATTTTTGTGTAGGCCATACACGAATGGAAGGTGGTTCGGTCGAATTTCTGATCGCTTTTTGTTCCAACAGGATATTTTCACTTAATACAAATAGCCAGAATTTCTCCGGCTCTTTACAAGGTTCACTATATAGAACACAATATTTTCAATAATTTAAAAAAAATGGATTTTATAAATCCATCAGAACTGGAATAAAAACAGGTCAATCCGCAAGTGAACATGGCATATTATGCAAATTGAATTTTGAAAATGAATTTGTTTTTTCTTTCCATAAGAAAAAATATTTTGATCTCAAGATAACTTTGCCTCCACCTTACAAAAGTTCCATTGACATTAAAAAAATGCAAAAATGTGTTAAACCAGCTCAAATCAATTTAAAAAATTGCTGTTTTGACATCACTGCTTTCAAATTTGTATCACAGAACTAAGTTTGAGGTCACTGACTCACTGTAATTGAATATATGTGGTCTTCAAAATCGGAAAAGCCATTAAAATTTACAAAGTTGCTCATAATTAATTGTCATTTTTCTACAAAAGTATTATAGGTAAGTAGGGTCGCATTGCCTTTGATTTAATATACATGATTTTTTTTCTTGGAAATATCGGGAGGCTATATCTCTAAATGCGATCTTACTTAAAACTTAAAAAAGCACGTAATAAGGAAGGTTTGCTACTCTATAGTTGTGACAAATTTTCAAGTGTAAATGAAGATATTTTCCACCACTACAAAAAAATGGTGTGGAGTACATTCATAACACATCAAAATATTAATTTTTCCCCATTAGCTCAGCCTTCATTATTTTTCTAAGAGGATAAATAAACTTTTTCTTTTTATACCCTTCACCTGTGGTGCACAAGGGTATATTAGCTTTGTCATTCCGTATGAACTTTCTACAATTTTCATTTTCCGACTCCATAAAGTATATATTTTCTGAAAGCTTGTGAATAGAGGAGTCGATTAAGCCCTGTCCGTGTGTTAGTTCAAATCAACTTTTAGAAGAAGTTCAGCACAATCGCCACATAACTTTCTGAGATATGAGCAAATTAACACGACTGCCTCTGTTTTTTCCCATATTTTTACCACCAAAATTAAATTTGTTCAGCCATAGAATAATTTTTAGGTACCTTTGCTACTATTTGTAAATATAATATGCCTCTAGAGATATTCGTGAAAAATCTTGGATGAAACGTGCTCTAATCAATATTTTTTTTAATTTGCATATTCATACATATTTCAAAAATTTACAAAAAAAAATCAAATTTTTTCAGCTTTCAAACAACCGAGAGTGTCAATATTGGTATCATCTGAAAGGACTGGACTAACGCAATACAAACAATATAAAAAAATTAAAATTCATGTTGGCCGCGACTACAAAATGGCGGACAATTAATTTATATATGGGTCAAATCTGTTATTTTAAAATGTAACTTTTCGAAGCTTCTCAATATTGGTATCAAGATGGCGTCTTAAACAAAATGGCGGATCAAATTTGTTAACCCCATCAATATATGTATCAAATAAAAGGGCTTGACCAGTAGAATACAGTTAACTACGTTAAAACAAGGATGGCGTCGGAAATAATAAGGAAAAATGGCGTATAAGATTTAATATAGGTTAAGCTACGATATGGGATTATACCTATGTACATGGTGGTGAAGGGTATTATCAAATTTGGCACGGCCGAACATAGCACTCTTACCTGTTTTAAATAGAAAAATAAATCATTTTTCGAAAACCTCGTAATCGACAAAATTTGTCAATTACAAAAAGCGACAAATTGGGGTACAATTACTTGCAAATAACAAATTACAAAAAAAAAATCTATAACCCTTATGTTTTGTAAAAAAAATTTTGTTTAACAACCCATATTTCAAAAGTTAAGTTTATTCCGCTTTATGGTCTAAGAAGAAAGCTGACGAATTTGTTTTACTATTTTTCAATAACAAATGCTATAAAATTTTCTGTAAATTACAAACTTTTTAAACAAAAAAAAAAACAAGTATTTATAAGTGATTTCTTATGAAATTACAATTAAAAAATATTTATTATAAACTAGCTGACCCGATGAACTTCGTGCCGCCCTATAATCAACTTCATTCCGCGATTCACGTTGCTCATCAGTTTGACTTGCTCTTGTATTTCTTTGACTTGCAGCATTACGGGTTCTGCGACTTAAGTTTCTTCGTCTAATTTCCGGCATTTACTATAGTACCTTTTCTTTTGTAAAAGCATCAAAAGCTTCCAACACTATATTAATTTGACTAACCTTGTTGAACAAACACTTAAAAAAAAACACACAGTATATATTATTCTATAGAAACCAATGTGAAAAGTACACTAAGAAATGGTAAATGAATTATGTAGGTATTTTGTTATTATAACTCCGACCGCAGACCAACTCCGACCGATATATTTGCAAAGAGCATGTAAACTACGTTACTTTGTTTTAATGTCAACTACGTGAATATTACTGCCAGTGACACATTATTATTGTTTTCTTACATAAGAACCTTCTCCTAATAATAACAAATACAACAAAAAAGGAATTAGTGAAATCGGTCCAGCTATTCACGCGTGATGCCGTGACCAAGGGAAAAAGGGATTCATTTATATATACTATATAGATAAATAAAAAACTATTGAATTTTTTTTTTTTTTAATAAAATTTAAATGATTTTTTTTTTAATTTTAAAATTTACAAAATTTTCTTTTAAATAATATGCAGAGTGGCAAAATTTTGGTCAACATTTGTTTTGTGCACCGTTAAAAGCCAGAAAACCCCATTCAAAACAAGATTTTGTTAATTTACTAAATAAAAGAGAGAAAAAACAAGTTGTTAGCGTTTAAAAAAGCTTCATTCATAATTGGGCAATTTTATGATATCGGTGTGTTGCGATCAAAGGAGCCTTTTCAGACCCCTATAATATTCTGCATTCAAATAACTGAGCTCTATAAAAAACTTACAGCTGTTTCTTTATTCGTTTATGTTACACAGAAAAAAATAAATATGAATTTCAATTACAAAATTAATACTATTAATTAAAATATTATTTGATTTTGCTCCAATCATCAAAATGATACTATTAATTAAATGAAAATTAATATATTTAAAATAAAATAAACCAACAAATTTGTTCCACCAATTGGGATGCAATCAATAGTCAAACAAACCCAAATATAATGCTTAATATGCTGATTGAAAAGATAAAAAACATTTATGAAAAATCTACGGTAGATATAAAAAAATGTAAAAAGAGAACATCTAGTCCTTGGATAAACGAAAATTTAATAAAGTGCTGTAAAAATAGGGATAAACTTTATAAAAAATGGTCATTAAATAAAAACAATAAAATATATGAAATGGAATACAAAAAATATAGAAATATGCTAAATAAAAAACTAAACAATGCCAAGAATAATTATTACAAAAATAAGTTTTTTGAAAACAGAAATAACATTCGTTTAATATGGCAATTAATAAATGAAATTTTAGGTAAAAAAACAAAAAAAATTGATGAAGTAATTAATAAAAATTTCAAAATAATTAGTAAAACTGATTTATGTAACTCTTTTGCTGACAATTTTAAACAAAACTTAGAAAAAATTATACATAAGTGTGATTTAAACGTAACAAGTCATATTCCTAGGGTACTTGCAAATTCCTTTTTTCTGGCTGAAACGTGCCAAGAGGAAGTTTATGCAATAATTAAGACACTAAATACCAACAAAAGTGCAGGTGCTGATAGCATTAGACCTATTGATCTAAAAAATAACGCTTTTTTGATGGCTCCAATAATAACTAAATTGATAAACCAAATTATAAATACCGCAATAGTCCCTGATATCTTTAAAATATCTTACATAAGACCAATATATAAAAATGGAAGTAAAACAGATTTCAATAACTATCGACCCATATCAATATTGCCTGTAATTGAAAAAATTATGGAGGAAGTTATAGTTAAACGTTTAAACAATTTTTTGGAAAAATATCAAATTATTAACCACAATCAATTTGGGTTCCAAAAAGGAAAGAACATCAACAAACTACTTGGAAACTTTGCTAATTTCATTAACGAACAATTGAGTAAAAACAGCCACTGCCTAACTTTGTTTATTGATTTTAGTAAAGCATTCGATACACTTTCACATGACCGGCTCTTATACGTTTTGGAACAAAATGGAATACGTGGCAATTGCCTAAAATTTTTTGATAACTATCTTAAATTGCGAAAATTTTCCGTTAGATTGTCTGGAAGCTATAGTCAAGAAACTACAATGAATTATGGTGTGCCACAAGGCTCAAAATTAGGTCCAATTTTATTTATTTTATATACAAATGAGCTATTAAGCACCCTTAACAACAGCAAAACATATGCATATGCAGATGATATAGCTATTGTAGTTGCTCATAAGAACGTTGAAACTGCTATAAAAATTATGCAAATGCAGCTTGAGAAAGCCCAAAGATGGTGTCATGATCATGGTTTAATAATAAATGCAACAAAAACAAAAATAATGCATATTAAACCTTCACACTTCCGGTACGTTGATATCAAGCTCAAATTTCACTGTTTCGAATGTTTACACGATGCGGAGAGAACAAGTATCAATTGTGATGTAGACCAATGTAACACAATAGTGGAAATTGTAAACAATTACAAATACCTTGGAGTAATTGTGGACCATAATTTCAAATGGCATGATCATATCGAGTATTTGAAAAAAAAATTAAGGAAAGCTTCGTACATGATACATCACCTTAGGTTTAGTTCAAATAAAATGGTGCTAAGGCAAGCATATTTCGGTTTAGTAGAATCTAATATACGACATGGCATTACTGCTTGGGGGAGCTCAGGATACTGTAGAAAACTACAAAAAACTCAAGAACACATAATTGAGATCTTCGACTCTAATAATAGTATATACACTCACACTAGCCACTTAGTTCACTCCTATTCAGACAATGGCAACAACAACAACAGAACCACAGATAGCACGTCAGAATACAATTCAAGATTATTGGATAATGCCACATCGAACATCAACGCAAGCAACAACAACAATATAACCAGCAATATCACAAGATACAATCCCACCAACAACAACAGTAATAACATGTACACAAATAACATCAACATGAGCAACACATTCAATAATAGTTCGACTTACATCAACACCAACGACAACATTAACACAATTAACAGTAACAAATACGACAACAACAACACTAACAGAACCCTAAAAGATATTAATTTTCTAAACGTGGAAAATAAATATAAAACAACACTCGTTATCGAATTCGGAAAAGATACCCGATTCCTTACCAGAATTGACCATAATTATCGAACACGGCAGAACTCTGAAGGTAGATTTAAAGTTCCTAAATACAAAAACAATTATGGAAAAAACACGTTAGCTGTCGAACTACCAACAATATTAAATAAGATGCCACTGGAGATGCTAAACATTCCATCAAATTGTCAGAGAAGAAAGAAACTTTTTAAACAATATTTTATAAACACGCAATAAACACTATTAAAATACATTTAATATACTCAAATTAGTTAATTTATATCAGTATATATATCACCTTTCATATTTTTAAATTTTATCTTTAAGTTTAATTACGCAATGAATCAAATTGAATATAATCTGTAATATACCTGCAGACAAGCCTAAACGGCTTCGCAAGGTCACTATGTATAGGATATATAGGATATATTGAATAAATTTAAATTTAAATAATAAATAAATAAAAAAATAAAAATAAATAAATATGTTGTGAAAAATATCAATTAAAACAGTATTAAAAAATTAATTAATATTTAATTTAATATTAAAAAATAATTTTAATTAATTTAATCACTCCTGTAATTGGAATTTGGGATTAATTTAAATAATGTATTAACTGTATCAATAATATAAATTATTGAACCTGTTTAAAAAGAGAATCCGGGAAAAATAAACATATTTTTTTAGATATTTATTTTTTACATACATCAATATATAGGTACATACATGTTGAATTACACTGCATATATTAAAAGTATACGAAAAATACATAGCATAATACAATATAACACATTTAGCAACTGGTGGCATAACCAAACATCATATTATCAAAAATAAAGGAGGTGCATCCTAGACCTAAGCGCAAAGAAATTTTACCCATTTTATCAAACGAAGGGAAGAAACTCAAATAATTACTTACATTTAAGGTTAGAATCCAACAGAATTTACCGGGCTGCAAGAAATATTGACTTTAGTCCCATCTGCAATAAGGTTCTGTTCCGTTTTCTTTGAATATGTATGTTTTTAGTAGAATTTTAATCTGCTAAACCACCATTTATTTTAATATTACCCACCTTATTAACCAAAATTATAGTAAGACTTTCCTTCAAATTATATTAAGACTTTGATTCAAAAAGAATTCTTGACAAAAAAGATTAATTTTTCCTATTTTATTTTTCAATATACTTTTTTCAACTGACAGAAATCTCTAAGTTTTTTGAAAAAATTGTATATCAAAAAAAAAAAAATTGTTTAAAGTAATTAAAAATATAATCCAAATTTAAGAATAAATCAATTAGTCAATTAATTAAAAAAAATTAAGTAGTAATTTTTTCTGCGTAACCTTTAAGCAATAATAATAACACCGTTAGATTTTTTACTTCTGTCTTACAAAAATTAAACCAACAAAGAATCATGGAACTTGAAACCCTACCCTCCCCTGCTCATATACAGATCCAAAAGGAAATTCTTTAAAATAAAATTTTTTGTTTTTAGAAAATAACACTAAATTACAATTTTTTAGTAAAACGGCAAAACATTTTACATTTTTTCAAGAAAATAAAACAGCAGATTTTCTGACAAGTAAAATATGGGAAAAACACATCTTATAACAAAACAGTGTTTTAATTATTTAAATTAGAGGCAGATGTCAACAGTTTTGGTTTTTTTTTTTTTTGCTAGTAAACCAACATACATATACAAACAAACAAAAGCACGAATTTCACCAAAAATATATAAAACAACCGACAACTGATTTTTTGTTATTTTTTCTCTCTAAGTGTGACAGAATTATGTCAGATTTGCATGTGGATGAATTGTTCGATTATGTAGGAAAGTGAAACAAGGCCATGACTGTCTTATTATAGAATAATAATATGTTTTTTTTTATAGTTTTTTAGAAGAACTATTATATGATTCCTGCGATATAAAAATTAAAGAGCATATTAATTTTCATATATATACAGTGTTGGAAAAAATAATAGAAACGCATAAAATTTTTATTATTTCCTTAAACATTTTTTTTATTTTTAAGTAATTAATAAAAAAAGGTATATACATAAACTTGAAAGTATCTTCATTGTCTATTAAACATATAAAAAAAAAATTAATTATGATTTCTTCTTGAAAATATTGTACATTTTGAATATAAGCCTAGAAAAAATAAGAGAAACGTTTTATATTTTGCGGAAAAAAAGTTGTTGTTAAATTTTACCATCAAATCCTAATACTATTTTAATGTTTGGTTGAGGCTCCTTTCCTTTTGATAACTTCTTGACACCGGCTATTCATTGAACCAGCACAAATATCAGGAGAAATTGAATACCAAGCTTCCTGAATTTTACTCCTTATTTGTTGCTTATTTTTAGATTTAAACATTACAATCTTATTTTTAAGGACTCCTTATAGATGTTCGATGGGATTTAAGTCAGGTGATTGTGATGACCATTGCATTACGGGAACTTGATTTTGCTGAAACCAAGATTTTACACTTCTTGCAAAGTGTTTGGGATCATTGTCCTGCATAAACTCCCACTTCAATGGCATTTCCCCCTCAGCAAATGGGAGCATTTTGCTCTGGAGTATATCTAGGTAATCTACCGATGTCGTTTTCCCCTGTTCCCAGAAAATTGGACCAACGCCAGACGCTGAAAACATCCCCATATCATTAGGGACCCACCGCCATGTTTGACTGTCTTTTTTGTGTATTTTGGATCAAACTCTTTATTGGCAGGGCGACGTACAAAACATTTTCCGTCTGATCCAAGCAAATTTATCTTTGTCTCATCAGACCACAGCACGTTGTTTCAATTTTTGCGACTTTGGTGTTGTCTGGCAAATAGTAACCTTTTTTGTATATTTTTTTTACTTAAAAGAGGTACTAACTTTGAACTTCGACCCATTAGTCCAGCCTCTTGCAGCCTTTTTCTTATAGTACGGCTTGTTACTGAAGCATCTAGTATATTTTTAAGCCCAATAGATGCCTCAAAAGGGTTTTTTTTTGGAATGACGTACTAAAATTTTATCAAAACACGTGGACGTTTTCCTCTTTCTTCCTTAAGTTTCAATATTTTTTGTATAGTGAATCACGTTCAATACTTTATGTTTAGAACACTTTATTATTTGGGCTATTTTTCCAAGTGATAAGTCAACAGATTTTAACTTAAGGATAACATTTCTTTCAGCATCAGTGGTATGAACACCTCGACCCATTTTTTAAAAGATTTACAACACACACTCAACACAAAAATTTTGCAAATGTTCTAAAACAAATTATTTTTACCACTTCTAAGTAGTTTATGTAAAAAGTTTCTTTATTTTTTATTTAAACACGATTTTAAAAAACGGTTCTATTAATTTTTCCAGCTAAATTACGAGTTTTCTCACTTTATCCTGAAAACTAATAAATTAAACGAGAAGAAATCAATAAAGTAAACTAATAAAAGTAAAATAATAAAATCCCGTTACATTAGCAAGAATTTTACAGTGATTTCCAACAATAAAAGTTCATTACGTAAAAGTATACAATATTTTAATAATGAACTAATAATCGTTTCTATTATTTTTTCCAACACTGTATTTAGCTAAATTATAAGTTATTATTATTCCCATCACCAAAAAAAATGGTGTCATTTCGTTTGTAACACATCGAAATATCCATTTTAGACCCCATAAAGTATATATTAGCTAAGTAATGATTTAATTTTAGGACGATCTAGCTATTTTCGTCAGTCTGTCTGCCACGATAGAGCTCGAACCGAAAAGTTAGGGGGATCAAATTTTCCAGAATATTACTAATGCATAAGGTTTAGTTGGTATTCAAAATGATCTAAATCGGTGTATTGGGAAGAGAGTTATAGCTCGTATGGCAAGAGTAGGTAAAAAAAAAAATATCCTTCTTACATCGAAAAAAATCCGATTGCATCAAAATGCATTGACGTAGAGTAATAAAATTTAATTTGTGTATTTCCTGAGTAAAAAAAATATATCTTTCTCTGAAAACTACTTAAATTCATATATTACGAAAGGAGTTATAGATCAAAATGCACCAAAACTTATACCGCAACAGTACATACATACATATATTTAAAACGTAATAAAACTGAAAAAATAGATGTACGATCCTAAAATTTTTCAAACATAGCTTTTTGATTAAATGACTTCCAATAACGGAAAATTAGATGAAACCGGCAGAAATACAATCGAACTTCCATAACTCGAACTTCTCTAACTCGAATTGTCTCTAACTCGAACTAACTGGGTTGGCAGTAGCGTTAAAAGAAGAAATCACATACAATTTTTCTTCCCTAACTCGTAAAACATTCACATGAACTCTAACACTCGAAGAATTTTGCTATACTTATTGGTTGTTTGTTTTACTCTCGTTTGTTTCTTGAGCTGGTTTGTCTATTTTACGTGCTAATCTTATTTTTTTCGGGGAATTACAAATTTTGTTTCTTTTTGTTTGCGTAAGTATCAGTTCTATGCATAATTCGGGCTAGATGATAATTGTTGAAATCAATTTTTTTAAATTATTATGGCAACTAAACATGTTTTAAAATGTTGAAAAAAATATAAACTTATAAAAGACGTCGAAGATGGATTAAAGGAAAAGGAAGCGGCTGATAAATATGGTATCCCAGCAAGCACGGTCTCAACAATTTTCAAAAATAAGGAATCAATTATCAACTTATTTAAATCTGGATTTTGTTTATGTAGTAAAAGAGATAGAACCCCGAAATTCAAAAAAGTCGACAAAGCAGTCCTCGATTGGTTTTCAGCAACGAGAAGCTAAAACATGCATGAGAAACTACTCAAAAGCCAACAAGAAATTATGTAGAAAGTTTTTTCTGAACATTAAATAATTATTTACAGACAAATGACGCAACAACTGATGAGCACTACAAAGCTTTAAGCACATTGGAGTAATTTTTAACTGAAAATAACAAAAAAAAAAAAAAAGTAAATGTCAGTCACTAATTTAAGAATATTCTACTTTACTGTAATTTTTTAATTACATATATGAGTACATATGCTTGTTCTTTTATATTATTAAGTATGTAGTTTTCCATTTGAGGCTTTTTTAAATAAAAATACATAATAAAAAACCTTTTATTCTATTTTAACAAAAAATTCTGTAACTCGAAGTCTCCCTAAGTCGAAGTTTTTTTTGGGATAATGGTGATTCGAGTTATGGAAGTTCGACTGTAGATGTATGATGATGAAATTTTGCGTATACTCATTTCCCGGCAATATAAGTTTGATTCCACTTTAACGCCCACCTCCCATATAACGCTTTATCTTAAATTCATATTATTTCTATAAGGACAAAAATTTTAAAATAAAATAAAAATCATCTAATGGATTATCTAAGTTGTTGCCATGCCCATGGGTACCAAAGTATACTCTTCACTTTCTGCCATAATTTAATATTTTAGAAAAAAAGATTGAGAAGTTCACTCCTAATGCAGATATACGTTTCATTATAAGACTTAATTGAAGAAAATAAATTAATAGCTAATCGAAGTTACACGGATAGCAATTACTGTTTTAAAAAATTATCAATTTTGCGCTATAAAAATACACAGTACAAGGTACAGCCGAATATAGTGCAATTACTTTTTGCAAATTATATTGTTCTTTAATAATATATAGGCAATAAGTTTTTACGCTCTGACTTTCTGTAAAATTGCTTTATCTTGCTGTAAGTTGAAAATTTGCCTGAGGGTAGCTTAAAAATCCGGGCTTGCAGTGGTGCAATTATCACAATTTTAGCTTATGTCGACTTAAGCAGTTTTTCCCTTTTCGCACATACATACATATATAATAAGAAAAGTTCACATTCAACTTTCAAGTTCATATTAAAACTTTTGCATTCGCATATATATTTTTCTAATAATCGATGTAATTTATTTTAATTACACATAAATATGTTTACTTATAGTAAATCATTTATTCTGGAATACGTTTATTTTCATAAATTATTAAACTAAAATAAAAAATATATACCTATAATATCATTTGATATACATACATAAATAATTGCTGTGCTTCCCATTTTCTAATTTCATTAAATTGTAACCTAAATAGTCGTTTTAAAATCAAATATGAGTATACCAATAAGGAGTGCTGATAATAAAATTGTAGCTGATTTTGAATATGCATTACACTCGGCTTATACATATAATAATTCTTCAGTATTCTTCAATGTTAACAATTTAATTTTAAAATGTTTTAGGAAGTTTAATCATTTATGAAAATTACCTTGGCCAGAATAAATGATTTACAATGACTTCCAATCACAAGATCAAATAAATAAAATATTGGCTTATTTTATTTATTTTTTTATCAATTGATTTTTTTCTAAGGCTCATTGACCTAAAAAAAAACTAATAAAAAAGTCGACCCCTCGTTCGACAAAAAAAAAAAAATTAACAAATGTTGAAATAACTATTTTCTAAGTAAGATTTGAGATCTTGTTATTTGGGCAAATATGTATTTGAGTTCGTAGCTACTTTAAAAGTTGCGTGTTTGGTTTGACTCACATGTACATACATAAGTCTTTTCGATTGACTCATATGTACTTTATTATAACGGTTTTGTATTAAATAATAAATCACGGTTTGTCAAAAACATCATTCTTAGTTTTGATAGGTATAATATGTATTTACATTTTTGTTGTTGTTTACACTATTTACTTATTTAGCATTATTTATTAATTTTTTACACTTTAATACTCACACGTGCTTTAGCAAAAAATATTGCAAAGAAATTATTTAAACTTGAAAAAAAAACACACGCGCAAAAAATATGTCTTTTTTAATAAGAAGAATTTGGCTTTAAAAATATTATCGTAAATTCTCACTTTAAATTTAATTGTTGTTTTTACACACTTTTTTTTATATTTTTGTATGTTGTACCTATGTAGGCATACTCGTGTAAATTCACATGTATGTACTTATGTATTTACATAAGAATGTAAAATTATACAATTTTATTTCTTAAAAAAAATATAATTATTGTAGTTGATTCTATTTGTCACTTAAAATTTTTAAATTGTAATTATTTCCGTTTATGTAATTTCTTAATTTATTTGGGTGTTTTTTATCGCTTTACTTAACGTTGCAAAAGTTTATTTATAACTGATCACTTGTATTTTATTGTTGTTTGTTTAGACGTTTTTTTTCCTAGAGAAAATTGCTTTGCATAGCTTTGTATATCATTGTTTTTTAATTATAGTTACTCTCTTATTCTCTATATATACTAACATACATACATCCGTACGCGTGTATGTATTTAAATTTTAAAAATAAACAAATAAACAAAATTTGTCATCATTGGAGCTCTTGTCTGTAATAAGAGAGTTTATTTTTAAAGAGAATTGCTATTAATTAAGGAGTGATGATAAATATTGGATTTTAATTGTGACTATTTTGTCCTTAATTGCATTGTGCACATGTTGTATACTCTTTCTCTTTTTATTGTTTTGTTGTTTGGTTTTATTTTATGCGGGTTTTTAAGAGTATGTATGGCGCCATTTTTATTACAATTTCAAGTTTACTTTTATTAAAGGAAATTATTCACTTTTAATGTTTTTTTTTTTTTGTGGAACGATCTTTTTAATCAAATTCTGAGAAATTTACATGCAAACATAGCTACGTGTGTATGTAGGTATGTATTTATTTTTATTAGAATATGATAAATAGTTAAGAAGTTCACAATATATAAAATATATGTATATAATAACGCCAAACAAATGTCTTAAATTTTCTCCATTATTAGGAACTGTTTATATAAATTTTCTGCATACAAAGAAATTTATAGAATATTTACTTTTCTAGAATACATTTCATGCATTTGTTATTTAAAAAAGTGTGTATTAAGCCGGGTTTAATAGAAAACTTTCGATTTAAATGAATTATAAATCATTTCATTCTGGCTCAAGTTGTTTTATAAAAAAGATCAAACAATTTTGACGATAAATTGTAAAAATTGAAGAACATTGAAAAATTCTGGCTCAAGTTGTTTTATAAAAAAGATCAAACAATTTTGACGATAAATTGTAAAAATTGAAGAACATTGAAAAATTATTATTGTATAGAAAGCATAATAAAAATTTATTAAGAATATGAGCGAATATCATCATGTTACGCTTCTTATTTTCTAATTTCATTAAATTGTATAAGTATGTATGTTACAATAGTAGCTTCAAATTACATATAAGTTAACGGATAAAAAGTACTGATGATGAAATCGTAGATGGTTTCGAAAATGCATTTCACTTTGCTAATTTAAATTTAAAAATGTTTTAGGAGGTTTAATATAAAGAAAACTTAGGCCAGAATAAAATAAAATTTTATAGAATGTTTCATTCTCTAAAATGCATCTAATAAAGTTTGAATTTTATTGAAAAACAATCATAATTGGTTTTTAAAACAAACATCAATTGATATAGATAAAATATAATTTTTTATCTTAATAAAATCTATTAAATTTATTAGTTCAAAATGAGATAATTATGATGAAATAAAATTATATATCATATCATATCGATGCCTTACTTCCTCAACCTCGTATCTTAAAAAATAAAATTTTTCAGGAGAGAAAAAAAACGGTTCATCTTTTTATACTTCGGTGTTTGGTTAAAAGTTTAAATGCAATTATTAAGAAATTAATTGTATTTATGTATATTAGTAGTAATAATATACTAATCTTTTTTAGTTAAAGCATAAAACAATAGTTTGATATGAAAAAGTCAAAACCGTATTTTTTAAGTTACGAGGTTGAGGAAGTAAGGCATCTTTATATCAAACTACATACAGCATAACTCGATTCTCGCTCGATTCACTCTCTACTTGCACACCTTGATTTTTGCGATACGAAATTTTTTTAATTACGTACTGAGTACTTGCAACATTCGAAAATTTTAACCTCAATACTTGAATTTTTTCACATGCGTATCTCTGTAGATTTTTTGTTTGTTTGTTAGCCAGAGTAAAGTTAGGGGAAATGCCGCCGTGATAGCACACAGATAAAGAATTAAGCTAAACTACGTCATTTTAGAGTTGAGTTGTGCGTCTGACACCCCAAAGGCTTAGAGGCAGCGCAATACTAAATAAGAAAGTTTGCACAAAGCAAACGTGTATGGAAAATTTCTTTAATATTACATAAAAATGTAAATACGTAAAAGTTTACAAGTGAGGCATATTATATCTACAAATAGTAGCAAAGGTACATATAAATTATCCAATGGCTGAAAACACACGGACAGACGGTCAGAGCTTAATCGACTCCTCTATTCATAAGCTTTCAGAAAATATATACTTTATGGGGTCGGAAATGAAAATTGTAGAAATTACAAACGGAATGACAAAGCTTGTGCACCACAAGTGAAATTAAGTTCCCAGATTAAAAAAACAACACAAAAAAGGTATCTTGATTAGATGTTTTTTTTAAATATGTATATGATTTTTTTAGAAAAATTTCTTTTATAATTTTTTTTAATTATTTTTTTTTTTTTGCTTTCAAATTAAAATTTATATTTCAAATTTTAAAACTTAAACACATTTGAACCATATTTTTTTAACAATTAAAATTAACTTGTTTAATTACCCACTATAACTAAGATAAAACTAAATATTTTCTCAAAGTTGTAACCCCAGTTTTATTACACATTTATTTAGTTTTTCCTTAAAATCATATCCATCGGTTTCCTTATTTCTCCAAAACACTTTCACTTTTAAAACAAAGGGTCAACAATTCAAAACAAACCAACGACAAATTTTGCAATTTCTATTTTAATCCTTTACAATTCATAATGAATTGATAGTGTTGTAGCCGTTTGACTTTGGCGCGCACGTTTTTCGTAACAGTGAAAACAATCGAAATAACTAAGGATTAATACTTTTCTGTTTGAAATTTAAGAACTTAAACAGACAATCTAAATCCGACGTGTTGTACTGGTATTGTGTAAGTGAGACGAATGAATGAATGATGCGACTGAATTGTTTTACAAATTTCAAATGAAAATGCGTTTACATTTACGTTCAAATGCCATGGAATAATGCTAACAATAACAAGCATAATATTCTACAACAAAGACATGTGTATTGAAAAAGAATCTTAACTGACTAATAATGGTCTAATGCACACAAAAAGATATGTATGGCAAAGACAGCAAACCGTACGAATAGCAGCAGCAACAGTAGCAGTCAGCATTCGATACATTTGTTGTTGCTGTTTTAAACCGGCACTAAAAACATGTGAACAATATTGGCAAAAAATCTCAGAAATACGGCAACATTTAGAGGAAGGGAAAGAAATAAGAACAAAACAAGTAAATGGATATAAACAGTGGAAGAACACACGACTGCACATGTAGATGAAGCAGTACCAGTACAATAAATGGCTTAAGGCATGTGACACTTATTCACTCTCTGACTGACTGCTATTCTGTTGCGGCTACTGAGACCGTTTGTTACCGTTAGCTAAACAATACTGCAGTGTTACCAAACATATGCTGTATCCTTCTTATCGTCATAACTAAAACAACAACAACAACGACTAGAATGGAAAAATATATATAGATTGAACACAAAAATCGACCAACAGCAGATTTAACAGCCAAAAATAAAGGAAGTAGCAAAACAAATTTAATAGATAAACTATAAAATAACTGAGAAAAATACAAAAACAAATCTTTATACGATAAACACTTCTACATGCGATAGAAATAAACTCATACACACACACACCATATTATGTGTGAACACTTTCTGTAATGCACTGTCAAATAATTGTTAATCGTACCTTTTATATCAGTCGTTGTCACATTGTCGTTCGTTGTTATTAAGTTATTTCTTGCTTTATCCTTTTACTGTACCACTGTTCCTTATTGAATTTTAGCACAAATAAAAAAAAAAGAAATTATAGCAAACAAATTCACATACCGATAATATTTCTAACAGAATTCACAATTGTATTGTTGTGATTGTATTTCGGCTGTTATGTTATGAATGAACACACTGATGTTGCTAATGATGATGCTGACAATGATGTTGACAGAAATGTTGGCAGTACGCGAAATCAAAATTGTCTGTATCATCATGATGCTCATTAAATTGTAATCGCATTTCTGTTGTTGTGTGTGTATGAATAATGTTAAAACAACATAAACAGAAGTCGTTGAAACGTTTAAACAGACGTTATGTTTTTCCAATTGTTGTACATTTAGAAGCGCTACAGCATTTGTTGCAGCTGACGCTTCAGTTGCTGCTAATAACTGATGCTGCGTCAAAATTATTTGCGATTTGTAATCATTGAAGCGTTAACATACGGTTTTTGTCTGTTGCAAAATAAAACTAAATTTCTGTGAACAACAACAAAACAAACATAGTCACAGGCAAAAGACAGAGAATCAACATAATGAAGGTTTATTAAAATAAAACTAAACATTTACTCATATACATACATACACATGGACATATTTTTAAGTATGTTTGTTTGTACACATGTACATACATATATATACTATAGTAGGTATGTATGTACTTATGTACATGCAATCTCAAACACTCTCATAAAAAAATATTTTTATCGTGGCATTTTTATGTCTAAGTATGTGTGGTAGCACTGTTCAATCCTTTGTTATAAGTCCATCCTCCTGTTTCTCGTCATAATCATTACACTTTTTGCTTGTGTTGTAATTGTTGTTGGACGCATGATTATGCCGCAAATAAAACACAACAAAAACAAACAAGTCTTTTATTTTGTCAAAATATTATGACAAGTAGCTTAGCTCATAAAATCAACAACAAAAAAAGTTGTCACATGTCAAATATAATAAATGAGACCAACTAATTTTTATATCGCTGACGTTTTTTTTTTGAAAATCCTCTAATACCGTACATAATAATGCAATATCGTAAACAGTTTTCCTAAAAATATTGAAATATCGTAAAAAATTTCAGAATGTCGTAAAAATACGCTATTACCGAATTTTCAATATCTTATGACTTATATTAAAAAAAAACTATTTGAACCTGTGTACACATTTTCTATGTCGTAATTTTTCTAATATCGTAAAAAAATCAAATATGGTAAATTTTTGTTTAAATATTACATAAATGTATTATGAACACTTTTGAAATGCATTGACTATATTCTAGTAGACTTATTTAAATATTTTACAAATGGTCGTTTAAATGATATCACTTAACGTAAATTTTTTACAGGAAATTAATGTCGTATATTTTATTTATTTATTTATTATCGGCATAAAATTTAAAAAATATCTTGAAAGTTTCATAGAATTTTTTTTTTACATATTTTAAGAACTATCCATAAAACAATTTTTTTACTATTAAAAAAAATCGTATATCGTAAAAATATTATATTAAAAGATTTCTACAAAACAGTTGCTGGATAAAGCAAAAATGTTGCCGATAAAATTGTCTAACACTGTTTAAGAAAAATGTTATAGAAAATTATCTTGTAACGAAAATGTTACATTATTTTATTATTATTTTTTTATAATCTCTGAAAGGTGTCAAAAAAACTTTTTGAAACAAAATCAAATTTTATATAGATAATTTATTTAATAACGTAAAAATATTATGTAGAGGATATTTTCAAACAACTTGAATTTCTTCAACAAAAATATCTTCAATGACACCTAACACACAATAATTTCCTAATATCGTAAAAATATTATAAAGAAATTTATCCAATATTGTAAGTTTTTTTTGTACTATAAGAATTCGTTAAAAAAAATATGGCGATATTGCATGATTTTTTTATGGAATTTTGTTTTTTTTTATTTTTTATATGTAGTTTTCTGATAAATTTTTAATTTTGAAGTACATCTTATAAATTTTTCATAACGTAAAACAATGACGATTTTTTAACACACAAGTTGGTACTCTTATTTATACGTAAATTAGACTCCTCTTTTCATTACTACAATTGGCTACTAACAGTAAATCATCATTTCGTCATATCACTGCTACCGCCACCAGCAATATCAGCTCACCACCCATTATCACCATTGCAAAGGCAATAACAGAAAAATAAGAAGGTGGAAGAGTCATACAGGAAATACATCAAAGTCTTGTGCGCATAACACTAGTGAAACATTTCTGTTTCTTTCGGCAATTGTTTATTGTACATTGCCGTGCTGCTGTGCTGCCTGACTAGATGAAATAATAACTGACTGACTAATGATTTGATTGCTTTGCTGGTCTCATTTAATGATTATGTGTTGTCGTAAAAAGAAGGCCGTTATTGTGTGGTCCATTATGGTCTTATTTAGCACCATAAAAATCTGTGCACTTTCAACATCAGGACTTGTTTAATGTTTTGAATGATAAAAGAGAATGATAATGATACAAATGATATGTGAAATATGCTCATAACTATCACGTATGTAGTCTAATATGTAAGAAAATGCCTTGGGTCATTATGTAAGAACAAAAGATGAAAAGTTAGAAGACCACAATGAGAATTAAGACTATAATTTTTATAAATGTTGACATTATAACTACGACCAAAAAGAACCTAAATAAAACTAAGCAAGTAAGAGTGCTATATTCGGCCGTGCCGAATCTGATTATATCCCTCACCTTCATGTAACTTTATTATACCTAATACCACATTGTAGTTTAACCTATATTTCATGTTATACGCCTTTTTTCTTTATTATTTCTGACGCCATCCTTGATTTTGAATTTTTACGTAGTTATCCGTACTCTACTAATCAAGCCCTTTCAGTTGATACCTATATTGATGGGGTTGAAAAAATTTGTTCCGCCATTTTGTTTAAGACGCCATCTTGGTTTTTACATTTTTTAATAATTTACTGTATTCTACTGGTCAAGTCCTTTCATTTGATATCAATATTGAGGGTGTTCAAGAAGTTACATTTTAAAATACCAGATTTGTCCCATATATAAATAAATTGTCCGCCATTTTATAGTGGCGACAAACATGAATTTTAATTAGTGCTTATATTGCGCTAGTCAAGTCCTTTCAGATGACTCTCTAAGTTGTCTAGAAGTTGAAAGAAATTGATTTTCGTTTGTAAATTTTTGGAATATATATTTTTCAAAAGAAATTTTTGCTTATAACTTTACCGATTAGAGCCCGATTAATCTCAAATTTTCACGAATATCTCTAGAGGCATTTTATGTCCACAAATAGTAGCAAAGGTACCTATAAATTATTTTATGGCTGAAAAATTTTAATTTTGGCGGTAAAAATAAGGAAAAAACGGAGGCAGTCGTGTTTATTTGCTTATATCTCAGAAAGTTATATGGTGATTGTGCTGAATTTCAATTGAGATTCATTTCCGGATATTTCCAAAAGACTGATACCATACACAGATCTGAGTAACATATGGTTGCTTCTAAAAGTTGATTTCAACCAACACACGGACAGACGGGCAGACGGGCAGACGGTCAGGGCTTAATCGACTCCTCTATTCATAAGCTTTCAGAAAATATATACTTGATTGGATCGGAAATGAAAATTGTAGAAATTACAAACGGAATGGCAAAGCTATAAATACCCTTGTGCACCACAGGTGAAGGGTATAAAAAGTAAAAAGTTTGAAATAAAGGGTGATTTTTTAAGAGCTATAGAAAGTTTAAACAAAAATCCATAAAATTCAGAAAAATTCATGAAATCTTTATTTGAATCGATAGTACGGTCCATATAATTTAATGTTTGAAGTTTATTTCATGCAAATGTTGACCGTGACTGCGCCTCAAATGGTCCATCCGCTTAGTCCAATTTTGGCATACTCTTTCCAACATTTCTGCCGATATCTCATGAATAAATGCTTCAATGTTGTCTTCGAATGCGTCAATTGAAGCGGACATGTGTGTATAGACAAAAAATAGTCTAAAGGCATTAAATCGCACGATCTAGGCGGCATTGACCGGTCCCGAACGTGAAATAAAATGTTCACCAAACTCGCCTCAATAAGTCCATTGTTAAGCGTGCTGTGTGGCATGTAGCACCGTCTTGTTGAAACCACATGTCATGCAAGTCAAGCTCTTGCATTTTGGACAAAAAAAATTGGATATCATCTCACGGTAGCGCTCACCATTCACAGTTACGTACGAATCGATAATTGATGGTCATCATTAACACTGGCCGATACAGCTGCGATAGTTTCTTCACTTCGCACTCTACGTAAGCGTGTAAGTGGTTTAATGTCCAACAATGTAAATTTGGTGCGAAATTTAGTCGATTAAACTGACCATAAAATGGAAGAAGCGCGCGATGAACTTTCTTAACAGAGCACGCATTTTGATAATAAAAATCAATAATTTGCAAGCGTTGTTTGTTTGTAAGACGATTCATGGTTAAATTATAGACCAAACTGAAGATGTTTGACAGTTTGACAGCTGTTTAAACCAGTATTGCCAATAAGATAATAGCTAAAAAATCACCCTTTATTAGGATAAGTATGGAATCTTTTTAAATATCAGATATAAATTAATTATATTTTTTTCCATACTGCAAGACTTTCAGGGATTTTTGTTTTTAATTTGATAAATTTTTTTCAAGGAATTTCAAATACCATATTTGCAAGATTCTAGAGTTTTTGAATATCGTAAACAAATTCAAATAGAGTTATTTTTTCTTTATAAAAAAATAAAATAAAATAAAGAGTTTGAATATTTTTAAGAAAAATTTCTTTTATTTGTAAAATATTTTACATATTATGGTCATAAACTTTTACGTTGAAACTTTTACAAATATTTTTAAAAAGTTCGAAGGAACGTTTTTTACTTAGCAATATTAAAATTAAAAAAAAAACCCACACCATTAGAAAAGAAAGTTTATAATAATAGGAAAACATTTTAAAAATAGTATTTTATGACAAATGAAAATTTTTATAATATCTATGAAAATATTTTAAAATATTTAAAAATAATACTAAATTAAAAAATAATAAAAGTTTCGCATTGCTGGCCCCAAAAATAATTTTCTGTTATAAATATTAATTTTAAAATAAATTTCGTTGCATGTAAATATCGTTGCATGTACAAATTAAAAAATTTTTGCTGTTAGTGTAATTTGTTTTATACTAATTCTTCTGTCGTGTCTTTATATGCATTTATTTCTTGCCAATTTAAATACCATTTTATTTTCAATTTTATTATTAACTAGCCAAACCCGGCGCGCGTTGCTACGTCCCTTAATGAATCTAAATGCATTCTGAATATTAATTGAATATCAAGTGCAAAAACCTAAAAATTATAATTTTTTTATGGGCATGGCATTGCCCACTTTTCTAATCACGAAATTGTAACAGCTCAATATTTGTGCAAAGTTTCAGAAGAATCGGACCAGTGCAAGTACCTCAAAATTATAATTGTTTTTATGGGCGTGGCCCTGCCCACTTTTCTAGTCACGAAATTGTAAAGTCATAACAGCTTAATATGTGTGCAAAGTTTCAGAATAATCGGTCCAGTGCAAGTACCTCAAAATGATTCCTTTTTTTATGGGCGTGGCACTGTCCACTTTTCTAATCATGAAATTATTTAGCTATGACAGCTCAATATGTGTGAAAAGTTTCAGAAAAATCGGTCTGGTGCAAGTACCTCAAAATTGTAACCTTTTTTTATGGGCGTGGCCCTGCCCACTTTTCTAGTCACGAAATTATATGGTTGTGAGAGCTTAGTATGTGTGCAAAGTTTCATAAAAATCGGTCCAGTGCAAGTACCTCAAAATTAAAACTTCTTTAGGGGCGTGGCCCCGCCCACTTTTCTTATCACGAAATTATTTAGTCATGACAGCTCGATATGAGTGCAAAGTTTCAGAAAAATCGGTCAAGTTTAAGTACCTCAAAATTAAAACCTTTTTTTATGGGCGTGGCCCTGCCCACTTTTCTAATCACGAAATTATATGGTTATGACAGCTTAGTATGTGTGCAAAGTTTCAGAAAAATCGGTCCAGTGCAAGTACCTCAAAATTAAAACTTTTTAAGGGGCGTGGCCCCGCCCACTTTTCTTATCACTAAATTATTAAGTCATGACAGCTCGATATGTGTGCAAAGTTTCAGAAAAATCGGTCAAGTGCAAGTAGCTAAAACTGATAACTAATTTTTATGGGCGTGGCCCCGCCCACTTTTTTCCACCCATAAACACTCCCTGGTATGTGTACAACAACTTGCCAAAGTTTGAGTCCGATCGGTTTTACAGTTTCGGAGTCTATAGCTAACACACACACACACACACAGAGTTTCACTTTTATATATATAGATAGATAGATGTTAAAACCACATATAAAATTGCCTCTATACCAAATTTTATAAAAATCCATCAAGTTGTTTTTGAAACAATTAAGTTCGGTGAAACCGACAGAAGGACAGACACAAATTCTAAAAAGCAGCATTTTGTATTCGAAATTATTTATATTATTTACTAGCCAATCCCCGCGCGCGTTGCTACGCCCCTTCAGGAATTTTAATAGCATTCTAAATTTTAATCAAATATCAAGTGCAAGGCTATAACCAAGTGCAAGACTATAACTTTTTCTTTATGAGCGTGGCACTGCCCACTTTTCTAATTACGAAACTGTATAGTCATGACAGCTCAATAAGTGTGCAAAGTTTCAGAAAAATCGATCCAGTGTAAGTACCTCAAAATGATACCTTTTTTTATGGGCGCGGCACTGCCCACTTTTCTAAATACGAAACTGTATAGTCATGACAACTCAATATATGAGCAAAGTTTCAGAAGAATCGGTCCAGTGCAAGTACCTCAAAATGATACCTTTTTTTTAATGGGCGTGGCACTGCCCAGTTTTCTAATGACGAAAGTGTAAAATCATGACAGCTCAGTATGTTTGCAAAGTTTCAGAAAATTCGGTCCAGTGCAAGTAGCTAAAACTGATAACTAATTTTTTATGGGCGTGGCTCCGCCCACTTTTTTAATCACGAAATTAAAAAGCCATGACAGCTCAATATGTGTGCAATGTTTCAGAAAAATCGGTCCAGTGCAAGTACCTCAAAATTAAAACTTTTTAGGGGCGTGGCCCCGCCCACTTTTCTTATCACGAAATTATTTAGTCATGACAGCTCGATATGTGTGCAAAGTTTCAGAAAAATCGGTCAAGTGCAAGTAGCTAAAACTGATAACTAATTTTTTATGGGCGTGGCTCCGCCCACTTTTTTTTACCCATAAACACTCCCTGGTATGTGTACAACAACTTACCAAAGTTTGAGCCCGATCGGTTTTACAGTTTCGGAGTCTATAGCTAACACACACACACACACACAGAGTTTCACTTTTATATATATAGATAGATAGATGTTAAAACCACATATAAAATTGCCTCTATACCAAATTTTATAAAAATCCATCAAGTTGTTTTTGAAACAATTAAGTTCGGTGAAACCGACAGAAGGACAGACACAAATTCTAAAAAGCAGCATTTTGTATTCGAAATTATTTATATTATTTACTAGCCAATCCCCGCGCGCGTTGCTACGCCCCTTCAGGAATTTTAATAGCATTCTAAATTTTAATCAAATATCAAGTGCAAGGCTATAACCAAGTGCAAGACTATAACTTTTTCTTTATGAGCGTGGCACTGCCCACTTTTCTAATTACGAAACTGTATAGTCATGACAGCTCAATAAGTGTGCAAAGTTTCAGAAAAATCGATCCAGTGTAAGTACCTCAAAATGATACCTTTTTTATGGGCGCGGCACTGCCCACTTTTCTAAATACGAAACTGTATAGTCATGACAACTCAATATGTGAGCAAAGTTTCAGAAGAATCGGTCCAGTGCAAGTACCTCAAAATGATACCTTTTTTTTAATGGGCGTGGCACTGCCCAGTTTTCTAATGACGAAAGTGTAAAATCATGACAGCTCAGTATGTTTGCAAAGTTTCAGAAAATTCGGTCCAGTGCAAGTAGCTAAAACTGATAACTAATTTTTTATGGGCGTGGCTCCGCCCACTTTTTTAATCACGAAATTAAAAAGCCATGACAGCTCAATATGTGTGCAATGTTTCAGAAAAATCGGTCCAGTGCAAGTACCTCAAAATTAAAACTTTTTAGGGGCGTGGCCCCGCCCACTTTTCTTATCACGAAATTATTTAGTCATGACAGCTCGATATGTGTGCAAAGTTTCAGAAAAATCGGTCAAGTGCAAGTAGCTAAAACTGATAACTAATTTTTTATGGGCGTGGCTCCGCCCACTTTTTTTTACCCATAAACACTCCCTGGTATGTGTACAACAACTTACCAAAGTTTGAGCCCGATCGGTTTTACAGTTTCGGACCCAGTTGGCAAAATGTCATAAACGCAAATGTCGTTAACGATGTCTTCAGGACATTTTAGAATTTGTCGTCCATAAAATATTGATAAGGACAACTTAAGTAACAAAAACGTGTATTTTGTCGTGTTTAAAATCGTATTTACGACTTTTTAGAAGACATTTTCTTAAATTTGTCTTGAATAAGACTTTGTTATGGACAACATAAGCGACCATTCCATGCACTTTGTCGTTTTTCGAACCATTCTGACGACAAAATTCATGTAATTGTCGCTTATCTTGTCTTGAATAATACTTTATTGAGGACAACTTCAGCGACCATTGCATGCATTTTGTCGTATTTAAAACCACATTTACGACAAAATGCATGCAATTGTCGCTTATATTGTCCTTATTAAAGAATTAATAAATATTTAAAAAAAAATATTTAAAAAAAAATATTTAAATTCTTGCTGTTTAGAGAGAGAGAAAAACAAAAGTTGAGAGACAATATCTCAAATTTGATTCAACTATTTTCTAAGTTCTCGTTTATGCTTGGTGTTGAAAAAAAAAATAAAAATAACGGGGCAATAACGACAAAAGAAAAAAAAAAACAACAAACATAAACAATTGTAAAATTATTCAGTTAGTTCTTAACAGTGCGGGTGAAAGGTCGCGGTTTTAATTGTTATTGTGTTATTTAATTGTGATTTTTTTGTTTATACTGTGCTGATTGGTAAGTAATATTTAAAATGTCACAATCAAGATCATTTCGTAGAGAATTAGCACGCACAAAGCGAACTTTTTTTAAAAGAATTAATAAAGTTGGTGAAACACCAAATAACAGTCTTCCTACTGAAAATTTAGTGGAAGAAAGCCAGTCTTTTGATAATACAATCAATACAATCTTGATTTAAATGTGGAAAATGTGGAAAATAGCGTTCCGCAGAAATCGGATTTAGCAACACAGCTAAAAGATGTGTTTTTAAAATACCAAGTTGGTAGGAGGTTAGGAGACGACCTTCTAAAAGTCTTACACGAACATGGTATAGATGTCCCAAATACGACTAAAAAGCTTTTAAAAACAAAAACAACACCGCTTGTTGTTCGAACAGTGAATCCTGGAAGTTATCATCACTTCGGGTTAAAAAATCAATTAATGAAATTAAACCAATATATCCCTGACATCGACGTAATTGAGCTGGATATCGGAATAGATGGATTGCCACTTTTTGGTAGTAGCACTAAGCAGGCATGGCCGCTTTTAGGTAGAATAATAAATTTACAGGATAAGTGCATTTTTCCTATTGGTATTTATTATGGGGAAAAAAAGCCAAGGAACATTGACTCTTACTTGCACGATTTTGTAAATGAGTTAAAAGAATTAACAGCTACTGGAGTTTTTATTAAAAATAAGAACGTGCCTCTTGTTATAAGAGCTTTTATTTGTGATGCACCGGCTCGGGCCTTTGTCACTGGGTGCGTAGGCCATAATGCTTTTCAAGGTTGTAGTAGATGTTTACAAGTGGGAAGAAGAGTAGAAAAGGTAACTGTCTATTCCGCTATTCCAGGAGAAAAACGTACAGATGACTCATTCAAAAATAGAACTTTCCCTGGACACCATTTGGCAATGTTTCGAAATGAACCTTCCATTTTAGAAAGTGCTGGTGTTAACATGGTGAGTCAATTCCCAATTGACCCTATGCACCTTATTGATTTAGGTGTAATGAGAAAAATGCTTAAATTAACAGTAAAAAAAATGAGTGAGCAAAAAAAAATGTTAATGACAAATTGCTTGTTGTCGATAGTTGGCTTTATTCCCAAAGAATTCGGACGAACACCTCGACCAATTGATCAGTTGGATAGATGGAAAGCCACCGAATTCCGACAATTTTTGTTGTACACAGGAATTATCATTTTAAAAGATTTTATAAATGATGATATGTATTACCATTTTCTTTTGATCCACTGTGCGTACAGACTTCTTTGCTGCCCGTACAGTTATCAAAATAATTTGGAGGCAGCTGAAGTTTTATTTCGAGATTTTGTGGCTTTTTTCCCCAACGTATATGGGGAGAAAAAGCTTACATATAATGTACATAATTTATTACATATTTGTGAGTGCGTGAAAGAAGTGGGGCTTATAACAAACTTCACAGCATATGATTTTGAAAATTTTATGCAACCAATCAAAAAATGTGTAAAAAAATCTAGTCAAATTTTGCAACAACTAAGGAATAATTTCGAATCAAAATCGATTGTTGTAAATAAAACTCAAATTAATTGTGATAAAAGAAAGGGTAAACTAGTTCAAGTTAATGGTACAAATTGCTACTTAAGTTATTGCTCTCCCAACAATATTTTTTTGTTAAAAGACGAAGGTAATGGGAATATGGGTACAATTGTTAAAATAACACGTATCCGAAATAATACATTTTACTGTGTACCAATTTTGAATCCTGACAACTTTTACACCCTTCCTATTCCTTCAAAGCAATTGGGAATTGCATTGGTTGAAAATTTAGAGGGAGATAACGAATTCCAATTGGACATAAATAATATTAAGTGCAAAATGATGTGTTTGCCTTTTAAAGATAAATTCATTGTCTTGCCAATTTTACACAATTGTGTATAATTTTTGTTTTTTTTATATTATATTTTTTAGTTTAAGGTTTTCAACGCTTGTTCCCTTATTCATCCGACTTTGCATACAATAATTAATACATAAAAATGGAGCAAATAAATAATGAAATCGATGCACTAAATACCAAATTAGATCTCGTCATACAACGCCAGGACGAAATAACAAAAATAATTGCTGAAAATAACGTATTGCTTCGACGCAATATGGGCCTTTTTGAAGTAACCCAAACACTTTTTCCAATAGATTCGACCAAAAATTTAAAAAAATTAGAAAAACAATTAAACACAGACAAGAGGCTTGATATTGTAAGTATATTGGCGTAAAAAATAGTGTCGCAGTGCATTAAATTTACTCCAAAAAATAAATATAAAGTGCTAAGGCGAACGATACACACGAACGAAAATTTTTCATGTGTTTTATTATTGTTATAACAACAAAACACGTGTAAAATTCTCGTTCAAGTGTGTTGTTCGCCTTATGAAAACTAGCACCAATTCCAAATGTGCAACCCAAATTTTTACATCACGTCCGGATTTCCAATTGGAAAAGGTGTAGACCAATATACTTTATAAGTATCTGATGGAGGCATAAAAATTAAGGTTGCACATTTGAAAACATTACTGCAAACACTCCTTTTTACATTCCTTTCTTATATATTTCAGATTGCGGTAATGAAACGCGTGTTATCAGGTGAATTGCAAAATTTAGATCGCATATTTGATAAAAATACTATTATAATTACTTACAACTACGATGGCGTTAAAGGCAAAAAAAAACTGAATAAATACGAAAATATAATTAATGCTCTTTATGGTAAGTAAATATAAAAAACAAAATACATCAAAAGTGTGAAACAAATTAAAAATAGGAAATATCTTGTTTTATTATAGAATCCACCAAAAAGGAAGGAAAAACTTTCAAAGAATTCGTAAAACAACTGCGTTCAACATTGCATCGATTCAAAAATACTATAAATAGAGCAAAATACAGAAAGGAAAAAAATAAAAGTTTGGACAATGAAGAAGATAAAGAAAATACCGAAAATAATTAAACTTTTGTTATTATAAATGTTTTTTAGATC
This sequence comes from Phyto melanocephala, assembly GCA_941918925.1. NCBI lineage: Eukaryota > Metazoa > Arthropoda > Insecta > Diptera > Rhinophoridae > Phyto > Phyto melanocephala. Next base: position 44,578,695 of record OW799233.1, on the reverse strand, counting down.
TCAAAATTAATTTAAATTAATTTTTTAGGTTTTCATTATTTTTTTAGTTTTTTATTCTTAAAATGAATTTTTAAAAATGATTTTTTTTTGGTTTTTAATTCCTTATTTTAATTTACTTATCTTTTAAATTTAGCATCTATATATGTATATTAAAAACACACAAAAAAAAATTAAATATAATTAAATATAAATGAAATGAATTTTTAAAGTATAAGTTTAATTGTTATTTTTTAGGGGAAAAAATATTTTATTTAGAAAAAAAAATCTTTCAATCGGCGATATCCACGAAGCCAATGTCGTTGATAGATCGTTAATGACAATATGAGCGATATTGTCGCCAATATGATCGTCAACGACATAATAAGCGATATTGACACCCATATATCTTCAACGACAGTGTCCCCCATAGGATCGTCAACGACATTATGAGCGATAATGTCGCTTTATTGTCGTAAACGATTTTCCGGACACTTGTGTGAAAAAGTCGTCAACGATTTGCTTGTACGGTCGCCAACGCGTCGTCAAGGATTTTCTATGGTCGTACACGCGTCGTCAAGGATGTCTTCAAGACATGGCCAACTGGGGAGTCTATAGCTAACACACACACACACACAGAGTTTCACTTTTATATATATAGATTTATAAATAAAATAAATAAATAAATCGCCATCAAAATTTAAAAAAAATACTTCTTGAACGTAAACAGCTTTAATACACTTTTATTATAAGTATAGATTTAAAAAAAACTGTATTTAAATAGTAAATAGTAAATAAATAAAAAAAATTAAAATTAAATTAAAAAAAAACAATCAAAATTTCACAGGATAGTAAAATACACTTATACCCCGTTTTGCACTGATTTGTGTGGGAACACTGTGGCTTCGAATTGCATTGGCAATTTTTTTACATTTGTGTAAGGGAAAAGCATGATGGGACGCAATGGGACATTACATATGACAATCATCACACTAGTAAGCTGCTAAATATTAAATATTATTATTTATAACAAAAAGTTGGCATCAAGTTATCACTACACTTTGTCATAACACACATGGCAAGCTCTGGATAACGATTTGCTAAACTCTTGTTAACGAACTGCTACATATGAAAAACAGATGTTCGTTCAGCGCCAAACATTTTGCGCAAATTTTAAACAATAGAAAAAACGAAAATTTTTGAGCGCGAAAAATAAATAATGGAATCATAAAGAATGTGAACAGAATTCCCGCCTCCCCCTTTTTTATTTGTATACGTGTTAGGGTGATCGATTCGGTTTTACAACCGGTGGAAAACCCGGGTTTTTATTCTTTCAGCTGACGGTTTTTTGCAAGAGTTAATTTTTCGAATGTCGAATACACCGGTTTTTTTACTCACGGAAACCGGGTTTTTTTCATTTTTAGTTTTATTTCATTTCTCTTTGTAACCAAACGTACCATAATATATTTATTACTCAAAAAAATTTCAAAAAATCAGAAAATCTATCAAATACTCTTCCATAATACTGTTAGAAATTTATTTGTTGTTTCAAAAACAAATGTAAAATAAGAAATATAATGAGGCTTAAATATTTTTGGTTTTAAAAGGGAGAGCAGGTATTTTATATGTTGTTGCCCTTATAATTTGCTGTGATAATCAGCTGTTCAGTTAAGTTTTTTGACCAAATTATTGTACTTTGCAATACTTCGAATTTCATAATATTTTGCCTCTACGAAATCTAGCGACTTGTAAATTTTTTTTTTAAATATGGCAGTACCAGAGCAAATACCGATTACTTTTAACAAATTATTTATAATTTTGTTCTTAAAAAATGTAGTGGCAACAATGTAAATTTATACATTTTATTTACAAAACTAAATAAAATTGTTGATGATTTATTTACTGTTTTGTGTCACTAATATTAGAAAATTAAAACTTAAAATAAAAAAAAAATTAAAAAGGTCGGAGTAGAAAAAAAATATAAATCACAATTTAATTGCCATTTTTTGTTTCATATAGAGAAACAATGTAATTTTTAAATTTATAAACATAACCTTAAAAGTTCAAGGTAATTGAAGCATAAACTTAACTTTTCGGTCGGTAAAAGGTGTCTGTCCTTTAACATCTTTATTTCAAATAACGGCATTTTATAATAATGCCATTTTGAATGTGTGTCAACTTAGAATGCAATTAAACTTTAGAACAAACTAGTTAATACCTATATTTGTATCTCTGTCATGGGTATGTATTCGAACAGTTAACCGGTTTTTTCTAAATTAAAAAAAACAATCGGTTTTTTTTTAATTCTAAATATTTAACTTTTTGAAAACCGGTTTAGTTTAGGTTAGTACGTATCAATTTTCGCATTTTCAATTATGTCTTACTTTTTCGAAACAAGGTTGAATAAAATGAAAATTACAAATCTTTCTGTTTTATTATTAACCTTTTTATCCTGTTCCCAATTTACCAATCCATTTTCCATTTTTATTAAAAATATTATTGTTACCAACTTACGAAAAAATTTTAATATTAAGAAACAAAAAAAAAAAACAAATAAAAACGTTCATATCAGGAATGATTTATGAAATAGTAATGGTTGCATTTTTAAGAAATGCAATCTGGCATCATTGAATTCCAGAGTTTATACATATATGTGAAGCATTAGCAAACAGATAAACAATTTTTATGAATAAACTCTACTACTAAAGCTATAAACACAATCAAAGGCTACCGACCATCGACTACCGACTACAAAAATAGCTGGCTACAAAAATAGCCAAGTCGCCAGCTACTTAATTCTTTTAACGACTACCGACCACTAACTAGCAAAAATAAACATCTGTTTTGACATAATGATTATTATTTTTCAATGGTGCCACTATAATAGTTTTTAATAGCGATATTTAATGTATTGCGTTTTTAAAACCACCATTTCATGCATTTATTGTATTGGCAGCACTAATCTGTTTTTTGTAGCCAAGAAAAATAGAAATTAGCCTAAGTTGGCTATGGGCTACAAAAGTAGCCGTGTAGTCGGTAGTCGTGTAGCGGCTAAAAGAATTATTCTCATAAGCACGCATGTATTCTATTTTTGACATCTTGTAGTCGATGGTCGGTGGACTTGATTGTGTTTATAGCATAAGCGTATTCGGCATATAATTTGAATGTAGTGTATAAACGTGGCTTAATATGTAAAACTTTATGTTATGAATAAGGCTGTAAATTAACAATTCAAGAAACGGTTTTTTCATCATAAAGCTTTTTTGGTGAGCAATAATTTAAGTATTTTCCGTTTTTATACCCCAATTAAAGATTTACTATTAACCCTACTACTAAATAAGCCATTAATTTGCCCGCGTAAGAAATCGTCAACAGAAGGCGATCTAAAATTGTTTCATATTCTTTTGAGCAAGGAAAAGGGTCAAAGGTTATTTTTTGCTGACTCTTTTTTTATATTGAAATTAACTATTTATATCAGACATAGTTGGTTAAACATAATCTGTGACAACGGTGTTAAAACCTTACAATAATTTGTAAAAAAAAAAATGCTCAATCAACTCAAGACAAGTAGAATTTGTTCGTTATTCAAATAAATCTTATGTCTCTACCAGGGAGTAGTGTATGTAGGATTTCAGTGATTATAACTGCTCAAATTTATCATGGGTTTGAGGTTTTAATACTCTCTAAACATTTGTCTTTCACCGGATGTATAACAATTGAAAGTTGATTAAATTTTATACACAATTACTCGGTCGTAAATAATTGTTACACACCCGTTGTAACAATTAGATAACCATTGCGAAAATTCAACTATTTTTTATCCTCGCAAACAAAAAATAAATAAAAAAAAGTTTATCATTTTCACTAGTTTTATTTATTTGGTTTTTTGTTCGTACCCTTCATTTGTTTGTTTCCGTTTCAGTGTCAATAAGACCCTCATGATATGTGTGTATTTTTGCAGCTTAGAAAAAAAAAACGCAAATCCTTTTATATTTTCGAATGGTATTGGTATGTGTGAGTGTTTTGTTAAAAGGATAACAATATGAAAACATTAACGAATTAAATGTGTGGAGATTGTATGGCATAGAATTTCATTTTGCCGGAAACGGATAAATGTGCTTGGAGAAATTTTTTTTTTCTTTTAATTCTAAATTTCGAGCTATTTTTTGTGTGGGGTCATGGTTTTGGGAATTGATGTGGTTTGATGGTTACTGAAACCTCAAACTTAGTTACCATGTTACTGTGTGTGCCAGCATAAAATTCTCATCATTCATATAGAGGCAATCATTCATTCATTCATTGAATCCTTTTCATTGTTTATTTTTTTTTTTTTGGTGAAGCAACTCTTTTCTATGTTGCCTAAATTTGCATGGAAAAAAGCAACAACATTTTAAACGGTGTTTGTGGTCGTTTAAACGTTTTTTTTTTCTGCATTTCGCATGTCACAAAGATGTGTGTTGGTGTGTGAGAGCATTTGTATTTGCTATTACAATGTAAATGATGATGGTGCTTTGAACGTGAAATATCATTTATTTTTCTTATTTTTTTTAGGGTTAACACACTGTTAGTTTTTTGCAACAAAAACTGGCAACACATTGTTTACAAAAAGATGAATATGGTGAACTTCAACTAACGGATATGAAAAATCAACGGCTCGTTAGAACGTTAACCTTAACAAAAAAAATACAAGTAAAACTGTTAAGTAAATAAAATAGACTAAAAATAAAATAGTTTTTTTCCCAAAAGGATTAGTTTTATCAGCGAGCATGTGTAGAGAGGGGTGACAGGAAGTGCTGTACACACGACTCCTGGCAGGTTACAGGATTTGAAAATCAAATTGTTTATTATTATTTATTTTTATCAAAAAAAAAAAACTCTTTTATAATTTTTCTTCATGCTGCTTAGCCAATATTTTTGTAAGTCATTGATTTCTCATCGAATCCTAAGTGGAAAGCGGTCTTTTTTCAACATTTGTTTGTCCTTTGGCCATATGTTGCCAAAAAAAAAAAAAAAACGAGAACATGTATACAAATATATACAGGAAAAAACAATACTTTGTCTGTACATGTTCATAATTTTATGATTGTTATTTTAGTTCCAAGATTTTCTTCTTGCCTCTTTATATCCTCAAGGGACTTAAGCAGTACTTCCCAATCTAAAGCAAAAGTTTCGTGTGAATGCAATGATTTGTACCAAGGCATATTCATAAGGTGTTTATATGCATCGCGGCAACAAACACAACAACTAAAAAACACATCCACTTTGTTATTGTTCATATGTCACACAATTTGTTTTTTCTTTTAATTTAAATAATTTTTAAAAAACTTGTTGTAACTTGTTGTAATTATAGAGTTCTCTCAAAGGACCTGCCTTTTGTTTCGAAATAACGGAATACATATTATCGATATTCGGCTGTATTATCATAATAAAATAATTTAATTCCATATAATCATAATCCATGTTTTGCACAAACAAAACATTAAAAATTGAATAAGAATATGGAGGATTCTTCATAACCACTAGTGATACGGAATGAAGGTAAAAATGTTTAAGAAATTCTGACATTAAACTCATATGTCCACAATATTTACCCACCAAATATTACAGTGGTGTACAGATGTGTGCCATTTCCAAATTTTTTTATCTTTTTATTTATTTATTTTTTTTTTTTTTTGGCAATTGTTTCAGGTTATTGGCTTATTTACTTGCAATATTTATTAAGGTGTTTACGATTTTTATTTGCCAAGAAAAATAAATCAAACATGAAAATACCATTGAACGGTATTTTGATAAAATTACGAAAAGGCAAGAACGACATCCAAAATATATGGTTAAAATGAAAAAAAAACCCGTTCAGAGGTGCCAATATACGAATTTATGTTAACATATTAACTGGCTGAAAGGATTCAAGAGTATTAAAGGTGTATTAAAGAAAATTAAGTCAATTTCACTTGAATTTAAAATTTACAACAATCCAGTAAATTTGCATTAAATTTAAAAAAGGGCTATGTTGTTTAACGCTTTGACATTTAGTCGCATGCCACTGTCAAATTATTAAATAGTTATTTTTTAAGTTTTTTTTTTAAGTTTATACAAAAAACAAGTAAAAGCGCTATATTCGGCCGTGCCGAATCTTATATACCCTTCACAACGTGTAGTCATGCAATAACAGTAAATTCACGTATGTATGTTAAAAAAAACAAAAAAAAAATAAAAAATAAAAAAAAAATTTAAAAAAAAAAAATTATTATATACATATATAATATATATAAAACAAAAAAAAAATAAAAAAAAATTAAAAAAAAAAAAATAAAAAAAAATAATAATAAAAATATATATAATATATTAAATAAAAAATAAAAAAAAAATTAAAAAAAAAAATTTTAAAAAAATTTAAAAAAAAAATTTTTTGCCTCAGCTGGGATTCGATGCCACGTTTTCTCTAACCAGTATACACGTTTGTATGTATGTATGTTGTTGTTGTAATGTTGTTTTTATGAAAAGAAAATCGAGGTGGTCGTGGGTTTTTGCTCATATCTCAGTTGTTTATGTACCGATGTTTCTGATTTTCAATACCGATCTACTCCCGAATATTTCTGATATTTTAATACCTTACCCGGGTCCAACCTATGTCGGGGGGCTTCAGAAAGTTGATTTCAACATACACACGGTCAGACGGACAGACGGACAGACGGTCAGGGCTTAATCGACTCCTCTATTCATAAGCTTTCAGAAAATATATACTTTATGGGGTCGGAAATGAAAATTGTAGAAATTTCACACGGAATGACAAACCTATATATACCCTTTTTCACTGTGTGAAGGGTATAATAATACAGTGTATGTTACAATTAATATTGTTAAAATATTCTGATCAATACCCAAATTATATAACTTTTTTCTAAAATATGCAATAATTAATATTAATCATACGCAACAGGTTTCTTCTAACTTTGCTAATCAAGGGATAAATTATGGCAAACGAATGCGTTCGTAATTTCACAATTTTTATTAAAATCTTTATACTAAAAACACACCAATTTTTAAGTAAATAAAAATAAAATATTGAAAATTGGCGTTCTTATTCAGTAAATTACTTCTATTTAACAGATAATTTAATTTCTGTAAATGTCTAAAAATCGCTTCGAACATCTGACTATATTTTAACAGAAACTATTCGAATATTACTTCTTTCTAATATCCAAATAATTTTCATAGAAAAATATGCCCCTGGTTTATGTTCTAAAAACAATCGTTAATCAAATCTCGGGCTTCAGTAAATTCAATGTGTTACTCGCTGAGCAGCTATGGCGCCATCCTGCTAAAATCACTTGTCTGCAGTATTAATGCCTTTTCTTGAGGCACAGAAAAGTAAGTAATCATGTCTCTGTATCGCTTACTATAAGGTTCTGACAAAGGGACCAATGATTAATCGGTCCATAAAGCTAAGAAACAGTATTTAGTTTGTTAACGTTATGGAATCTCTGGTAGAATTTCCTTATTCCACATACCTTCAGGATAGAAAAAAAAATTGCACACGGTACCACTCCCTAAGGGCCAACTAAGGGCAACGAGCGGGCTGATGAGCTAGTTAGGAGAGAATCTGCTTTGGATATCTCAAACGCAAGTGCAGTTAGGGACTTTGAAAAGCAGAATTTCCAGACACCCTTTTTCAGAAGGCCGATGACAAGTGGCGTGGGCTGAGTACGTGTAAGTTGGCAGGGCTAACGTGGCCCTCTTTTGATGCACGGTGTACATTGCAACTTACAAGTCGAAGTCGGAGGGACATATCGACCTTGCTGGCGGTATTGACGGGTCACATCATCATGATGATGATGTTCTAAACCAAAACACTTTAAACAAAAATATTTTACCACTTGGAGCATGCAATCAGAGGTCTGCTAAAATTACGTAAAAAAAGTTAACAATTTACAAAAAAAATTTAAAAATTTGCCACAAAGTTTATAATTAAGGTCTATATAGTCTAAATTGAAATCTAAATAAAAATATCGTCTAGAGGCTAGTATTTGACCTGAAATACAAACTGGCATATAATCTCGAGTCTATTTTTTAATTCTAGAGCAGACTCTAAACAGTTTAGCAATTTTTATAAAAGAGTAACGTGTATAACTGACGGTTTTGTCATCACACAGCCTAAACGCAAAAAGCTACACGCAAAGAAAAAACATGGTTGTGGTAACCATAATCGAAGAGCAACATACAATGATTGAATTGTATGATTATCGTTAAAATATATAATGGTTACCAGTTGTTATTATTTTTTTTAATTGAAGTATCATGCAGTAATCATTTATATGATAACAGTTTAAATCGAAAATCTTTGATTTTTTCTACAATAAATTATTGTCTTTTGCTGTTTGTTAAATATATTGATTGATTTTAATTGCAATTGTTTTACCAATATTTTTTTAAATTTTTTTTTTTGTTTATTTTCAAGTTTTTCAAATTGTTTTTTTTTTTGACATTTTAAACTATTAAAATTATTCAGCAAAAAGAAGAAGAAGAACAGTTATAATCATTTTATAATTAAAACAATTGCTTTGTAATCATACTATTGTCTCACCTATTATTTATTGATTATTTGAAATTTTAAATTTTTTTCAATTTAATTTAATTTTTATTATTGTTTAATTTTGTAAATCATACTTTGTATATCATACGACAATCATATGGAAGTTTTTACGAATAGAGAACATTAAATGATAAAATCCAAACAAACACTTGATTATCTTGACAAGATATATGTGGGATAGGGATGTGGGCGTACGTAGAACCCTACCATATACCCTGACGAGCTAACCCTAACTTACGAACGCAATTAATAAGACAACACATGAGAAAGAGTAGTAGAAGTTGAGACGTAATAGAGTGCGGAACATTAGAAAAGTGATCGGTCGCTAAGCCGAAACGATGTAAACGAAAACTGTATAACATTTATTTTAATCAAATCATTTATCAAAGTCTGTAAATAAATAAAAGAAACTGAATTACCTATGAACAAAAGTGGTTTAATTCGCCAGGAAAACCACATATATCATGAATTTAAATAACAATAACTATTACTTGTTTTCAACTATTGTTATAGAGAATATAATATGACCGTCGTGATCATGGTTTTCTTTGAGTGTAGAGACGTGAAATTTAGACAGTGGATTCTTGTAATGTGTATAATTCCATGTCAAATCAACCAAGAGTTGTACCTTGGATCCATAAAATTTTTAAATCAGAAACTTGTGAGGTTTAAGGTCACTGCCTCATCTGCATAAAAAATGTGAGATCTTAAAAAAAAGGAAAATCTATAAATATTTACAAAGTTGTACTTACTTAATTGTCATTTTCTCGAAAAATATTATAGTTACGTAGTTCAACAGGTTCATATTTGAAAGATAATTGGATTGCCTGAAATATAAATCAAATTTATACGTTGACTCGGAAAATATGTAGTTTATGGGGTATAAAATGAATATTTTGATGCATTAAACATGCAATCACAAAACTATTTTACCCGACAACATCTTATTGGTGCGGTGGAAAATAGCTCATTTACAGTTTGATTTATACCTCTTTATACAAAACTCATTCCACTTTGAGATTTTGTCACAATTGCAGAGGAGGAAACTGTCTTTAACATATATTTTAATTAAAAAAAAAAGGATCTTCCAACTAAGAGCTGTCTGTAAATTACATTTGACTGTTAAAAACATCAACTGTATTTCAAATCCAAGGCAATTTGACAACCTTTGAAATGCAACCTTTCTAAACTACATATCTGTAATATTTTCCCAGAAAATTTCAACTAAGTACAGCTTTGTATAATCTTATAGGGTTTCTTAATTTTCAAGATCTCATTTTTTCGGATACAGATGAGTCAGTGTTCACCAAATTCAAAATCTTCATAGTTATGTTATACATTTTGTAACTTTAAAAATTTGCCAAATCTGGAGACAACGAGCAGCCATTTTTAAGTTTGTTTAAGATGGTTTAACCCATGTTTAGGTCCACTAAGAAGAGATTTTTGGAAATGCTTACGCTAAGTTTGCAAGAAGGAGTAAAAATTTAAGAATAAAAATATGTTGGTTCATCCAAGGCATATCCATAAGGTACTCGTATCCAATTAGCTGACTGTTTTTTTTTATATACATTTTATAAGCGTTACCAAGGCATATTCATACAGGTATATGCAACGGCGAATTGATACATCAAAGCAAATTTTTAGGGATTTTTTTCTTTCAAGGCCAGCTTGTATAACAAGGATGGAAAAGTTGTTTTTATATTTTTAATTCAATAAAATTTTATTAAAAAAAGGATATGTGCTTGTGAAGCACATTAGAAATGATGCAAGAACAACAAATATACATATATTTGGTAAATTTATAATCATAAAAAGCACAATTAAGTTAAATATTTAATTCGGAATCCAAAATCTAATTTTCCATTCCTGCATTAATAAATGAAATCAAGGAGAATTCAACAAATTTAGACATTGTGTTCCCCCATCATCATGTGCTGATAATTTCACCTGTATGAATTCGCCTTGAGCGTTACCAACTTTTTTTAAAAGTCATGTCTGCAGTTGTCAAACTAAATTTTTTTTTTATTTAATTAAACAATAAATAATTCGCAGTTTCCGTTGGTTTAAAACGTTTTAAAAAATACAAAACCGTGAATAAAAAGTTTTCGCTTTAAAGTTTTTTAAAAGTTATTCACATTTAAGAAGAAAATAAAAAAAAATTTTTTGACATATGCCGGCATATATACAAAAACAAAATACATGTGTTTTTTATTATTGTGTTTGTTGCCGCGTTGCATATACCTTATGGATATGCCTTAGGTTCATCCAAAAAAAAAACTTTTTCTAATTTTTGTGGTTCTATGTGTATTTTTATGTTTATAAACATAGAATTCTAAATTTGGGTACTTTATATTTAAGTTAAGTGAATCAAAATAAACTTATTCCTATTTTTGTCTTACATCTTGTATTTTTACATCGGACATGCCGGTAACAAACGACGTTTTAGTTGCTACATGCGCTGATGATACTGCAATATTATCGACTAGCGTAGATCCAGATGTAGCTCCAATACAGCTACAAAATTAAATTAATAAAATAGAAAACTGATTGAATAAATGGAAGATAAAAGTCAATACAGAAAAATCTACCCATGTAACCTTTACCTTACGTCGTAAAAACTGCAGAGCTGTGTACCTAAACAACAATCAAAATCCACAACATGACACAGTCAAATATCTGGGACTGCACATTAATCGTAGACTTACATGGAAAAATCACATTAAGACGAAGAAGCACCATTTGAATTTAAAAACTAAACGGCTATTTTGATTACTTGGCACAAGGTCAAAACTCAGTCTTGAAAATAAAATAATTTTATACAAGGTAATGTTGAAACCAGTTTGGACCTACGGTATACAATTATCGGGAACAGCCAGTAATTCAAACATTGAAATTTTACAAAGGTTTCAATCTAAAACATTAAGGTCTATTGTTAATGCCCCATGGTTCATAACAAATAAATCTATTCATGATGATTTATAAATTCCAATGGTCAAAGATAAAATTAAGAAATATAGCGAAAATGATCTGCAAAGATCGAGTAATCCTTGCAATCCATAATGCTGCTTGATGACACTAATGAAGTTCGAAGACTTAAAGGAAATCACATATTGGATCTACCATTTCGAAATTAAATATCCTTTTATATGTACCTATATATAAATGTATTATATACATGTATGTACATACATGTCTATAAATAGATTATAATAAAGGGTCCGCCAAATAACTTCTTTTTCTTTTGAAAATGCTATAAAAAAGTATAGCTTCGGCTGTGTGGCACGTAGCACCGTCCTGTTGAAACCAAATGCTGCCAATATCCTCCTCTTCAACTATCGTGAACAAAAATTTGTTCAACATGGCCCGATAACGATCGCCATTGACTTCGGCCACTCCTTGCTCATTTTCGAAGAAAAATTGCCCAATTATGCCTCTGGACCAAAATCCGCACCAAACAGTGACTCGTTTTTCGTGTGTCGGCTTTGCGATGTATGCGTGCTGGTTTTCTGTGAACGAAATGGGACAAATTTGTTTGTTTACATACCCGCCAAGATCAAAATAAGTTTCATCTGAAAAGATGATTTTTTTGGCAAAATCGGCCAAAGTAACAGCGCAATATTTCCCAGCGTTGTTCAAGCGTATACACAACCATATTCGTTCAGCGGAAGGATAAAACTAATTATCTGCCAAATCAGACATGAGCTAAGTGTTACCATTCACGAAATAAGCACTAGTTGAAAAAAAAACGTTAAATGGCGGATCCTGTATTTATCTAATTTCTTTCTGAAAATTAATTTTTAAATATCATTGTTGTTCTCGTGAGAGTTCAGCAATGAATGTAATTCTTTATTTAAAAGATACAAAAAATTTACTTATTATCCTAGGATAGATTGTAAAATAAATTAACTATATTAAAAAAAACAAAAAAAAGGACCTCTTGTATTTCAAAGTTTATGACTCTAGAATTTCAAAATTAGAAACTTTAAATCCACGTTGAGATTGGAACTGATATGTGAGACTCAAAAGATACTTTTTTCGATTTTTATTCTAGTTTTTATTTAGTCTGAATTTATAAGTCTATAATTATAATATTAAGGAATATTGTTCCAAGTTCAGATTGAAAATTATTTGAGCGTCCCAAAAGGTACTTCTTCCCATTTTTATAGTACCTGTTTTCTTTTCTATGTTTATGAATCTAGAATTTTGAAATTAGGGACTATTTAAGTTGGGATTAAAAATTATACTTTATCTTATTTGAATAAAGTATGGTATTCTATTGTATATTTATTTATCTCTTATTCTACGCTCAAATTAGGGTCTATAAATCCAACTTTTTTTTTTTAATTAGAGAAAATGATGAGAAAATACTATTTTGCACTGTAATAGTAATTTTTGCATTTAAGTTATTAATATTTTGACGGTAATAATAATAATCGATTTTTTCCCAAAACGTTATTCAATCATTTACAATTCTCTTTGATACGTCTCTGCTTAATTTGCTGCTACTTTCAACACCCTTCCTACGAGACATACATACGTATGTATGCATCTCTATTCCTTTATACGTTTTATTTGCTTTTATACCCTTCACCTTTTGTGGCCAAGCGGTACATAGCTATGTCATTCGGTTTGTAATTTCTACAATATTCATTTACGACCCTAAATACAAAGTATATATTGTTTGAGAGCTTATGAATAGGAAAGTCGATTGAGCTATGTCCGTATGTCCATGTGTTGGTAGAAATCAACTTTTAGAAGCAACCACATATTGTTTAGATCTGTATCTTGTATTAATTTTTTTAAAATATTTGGAATTGAATCGCAATTAAAATCCTGTACAATCACCCTATAACTTGCTGAGATATTAGCAAATATGCGCAACTCCCTCTGTTTTTTCATAAAAATTACAAGTTTTCAGCCCTAGTATAATTTATAGACATATTTGCTACAATTTATAGATATGATATCTAGGGCTATCATAAATCACTAATCGGTTGCTAATCGGCAAAGTTATAGACAAACATTATTTAAAAAAACTATTAATTTTTAATATATCAAGTTTCCGAAGCTTCCAAATAATTTGCAAACACGTAAGTGACACCAAATTGCAAGCCTTAGCTTGGTTCGAAACCAACTGAGATATAAGCATCAAATTACAACTTCTTTAATAATTTTTTTAAATAAAAGGGCTTAAATAGCAGAATATAATGCATAATAACAAGTTTCAAATCCATCATTGCCGCCACTACAAAATTGCGTACAATATGGAATAAATCTAGTAATTAAAAAAAATAAAAAAAAATAAAAATAATTAAAATAATAATTAAAATAATAAAAAAAAAAATAAAAAAAAAATAAAAAATAATAATAAAAATATAAATAATATATTAAATAAAAAATAAAAAAAAAAATAAAAATAAATAAAAAAAATTTTATTTTGTCTCAGCTGGGATTGGATGCCACGTTTGTATGTATGTATGTTGTTGTTGTAATGTTGTTTTTGTGAAAAAAATATCGAGGTGGTCGTGGGCTTTTGCTCATATCTCAGTTGTTTATGTACCGATGTTTCACCCGGGTCCAAGTGATGTCGGGGGGCTTCAAAAAGTTGATTTCAACATACACACGGACAGACGGTCAGACGGGCAGACTGACAGAGCTTAATCGACTCCGCCATTCATAAGCTTTCAGAAAATATATACTTTATGGGGTCGGAAATGAAAATTGCAGAAATTTCACACGCAATGACAAACCTATATATACACAGAAAAAAATAAATATGAATTTTAATTACCAAATTAATATTATAAATTAAATTTTTATTTGGTTTTGCTCCAATCATCGAAATGATGCTATTAATTAAATGAAAATTAATAGTTTTAATTGAAAAAAATTTAGGTAAAATATCAATTAACAATGTATTAAAAAATTAATTGAAAATTCTTAAATTTTTTAATATTATTTTAATTAATCCCATCATGTCTATAATCGAAATTTTTGGATTAATTTAAATAAAATATTTACTGTAACAATTAAAACTCTTCCAAATAAAAGATGTATATATTTTATTTATTTAGTTTTAGAATTAATACATACATTTACTTATATCTACATGCATATGTGTATGTATTTTGTATAACAATTTTTTAATTACATTAGTAATAAATATGTTTGTAAGTACATATGGCGGTATTGTATGAATTGGTGTTAATGGCCTAGAAAGAAAGTAAAAAAGTCTTATTGAAGAATAGCAAGATTTGTTTAAACTACTTACCAATTTGTAAAAGATGTCTTTTGCAGAAAATAAACTAAATATAAAGGCATGTTTGGAATATATTTAGTCATTGTATTTGATTAGCATTTATTATAAAACTAGCCAAACCCGGCGCGCTGCTACGCCCCTTAATGAATCGAAATGCATTCTGAATTTTAATTGAATATCAAGTGCAAAAACCTAAAAATTATAATTTTTTATGGGCGTGGCATTGCCCACTTTTCTAATCACGAAATTGTAAAGTCATGACAGCTCAATATGTGTGCAAAGTTTCAGAAAAATCGGTTCAGTGCAAGTACCTCAATATTAAAACTTTTTTAGGGGCGTGGCCCCGCCCACTTTTCTTATAACGAAATTATTTAGTCATGACAGCTCGATATGTGTGCAAAGTTTCAGAAAAATCGGTCAAGTGCAAGTAGCTGAAACTGATAACTAATTTTTATGGGCGTGGCCCCGCCCATTTTTTTCCACCCATAAACAATCCCTGGTATGTGTACAACAACTTGCCAAAGTTTGAGTCCGATCGGTTCTACAGTGTCGGAGTCTATAGCTAACACACACACACACACACACAGAGTTTCACTTTTATATATATAGATGTCATTTAATACGGTTTTAATGGCCAACCTACGTCATCGTCTTAATTATATCCTCAAATGATTTATGCAAACTATCCTTCGTAGCCTCCAATAAGTGGTACGGATCACCATTCTCTAGGAACCAAAGTCTTATTAAATTAAAAGTGCGCTTCGTCGAACAAATAGCGTTGCTGCTTTATATTTTTAAAAATATATGAAGGCATTATTCCGCAGATTGGTTTAATTTTCTTCCTTTATCCAGTAAAAAGCAAATTTTTCATCCTCAAAAGCTTTACTTTAAAAAAATTGTTATTGATTTATTTTTCTGACATTTTTTACGTATGTAGGTGCCTATGCAATTTTTTTTTTAATTTACACAATTTGATTTGTTTTTTAATAAAATTCAAAACGTATTAAAAAATTTTATTAAACAAATTAAAAATATTATTAAAACTTTTCAATAAATCAATTATACATTTGATTAAACATTTTTAAATAAAATTTTTTTCTGTGTACCCTTTTCACTGTGTGAAGGGTATAATAAAAGGGCTTGTATGTATGTATGTATGTAGGGCTAGTAGAATACAGTAAACTGTAAAAAAGTTAAAATCCGATATGGCAGATATATGGGTTAAATAATATCAAATGACCAACAAAGTACAGTAAACCATGAAGAAGTGTAAAATCAAAAATGGAATTCCTTAAATGTAATCATTATACCTATGTACATTATGATGAAGTGTATTTTCAGATTCAGCATGGCCGAATATAGCTATTCTTACTAAAAACAATATAAATGACTCCTTGAGCATAAGACATAACATAACTTTACTTTGATATCCGGCAAAATTTATGAAATTCAAACGACACTATTCACTCGCAAACACTTTATCATTTCCACACCATATTCGTATGAAATGACAGCGTCAAATGTTATCACAGAAAAAACAAGGTAAAAATAACACAAAACGTAAAATGTAACAAAATTATTCTCACATTATAAGAAGGATGATAATTCTTCAACATATTCAATAAGGACGAATCGAACTCACACGCTACGAGAAAGACAAACTACCAAATAAGTAAAACAACTAACAACTACTATCGAAACAAAAAAGTGGGGTGGATGTGTTGTTCAAAAAGCAAACATAAATAACAGCAAAGGAAAAGGAGTTTGTTCGGGCGGCTTTAAAAATCAGGAAGTTCAAAATACATACAACTAAAGACAGTTACAACAAGAATCAGAAGAAGAAGCAAAAATAAATAAAAGAAAAATAACCATGCAATAGTAATGAACTTAATCAAGCGCATATAATGCGATTTAGAGAAAGTGTCAAATTGTGGGTGAGAGAAGAAACAAATATTTATGACTGAACGGCAAGTCAAATGACAACGCTGTTGATGATAGTGATGATAATATGAGAATATAAAATATTTATCAAGGATACTATGTTACACAAACACATGCATACATACATACATATACTTAAACAAATATAAATCAAAGATAAAAGTGTGATGTTTGTTGTTTGCTGTTGCTACATTCATACATACTTACAGACATACGTTTGTATGTATGTACAAAGAAAAAGGTATATTTGTTTATTTGTCAAGGTGTAATGCTTAATTGTAAAACAGAGTGTAAAGTAATTTGATTTAAAATTATCAGCCTGATTTATTGACAGAAGTGCAATTTATTATGTGAGCGTATCAGTAACGCCTTTTTAAGTTCTTTTTGTTTTTCTTATAAGTTTGTTTTCATTGTATGTATATGTGTGCGAGTTGTTTTTTTTTATAGGTTAAGTTGTTTTAACATTGAACACATTTCTTTTAGGCCAATTCCATTATTTTGTATTTGAGTTGACTCTTGAGCAATCTATCTTACTCTGTCTCTTCTTTTTTACATTGACATTTGTTTGACAATTATTTTTGTTAGTAAGACGAGTCAAGTAATGTTTTCTTTTAACTTATTGACTTATTGTTACATGGTTACCTTCGGGGCGGTAAATAAACATGAAATATACTTACATATTTTGCAACAACTACTATTTGCTAACATTTGTTTTTATATTTTCCCCATCCCCCATTTCAGTGTCAATTGCTGCTGCTGTAGCACTCACTGCTGCTACATGTGCAAGTTTTTATTGTTTATCTTGCCATACAACATGCTACTTTTGCAACCCATCATTTTGTGCTACTTCTGCATGACCAATGAGAAGAGGGAAAATAAATATTATTATACCCTTCACACAGTGAAAAAGGGTATATATAGGTTTGTCATTCCGTGTGAAATTTCTACAATTTTTATTTCCGACCCCATAAAGTATATATTTTCTGAAAGCTTATGAATAGAGGAGTCGATTAAGCCCTGACCGTCTGTCCGTCTGCCCGTCTGTCCGTGTGTTGGTTGAAATCAACTTTTAGAAACATACATACAAACGTGTATACTGGTTAGAGAAAACGTAGCATCGAATCCCAGCTGAGCCAAAAAAAATTTTTTTTTATTTTTTAAAAATTTTTTTTTTAATTTTTTTTTTTTATTTTTTTTTATTTTTTATTTAATATATTATTTATATTTTTATTATTTTTTTTTTATTTTTTTCTTATTTTTTTTTTTTGTTTTATATTTATTATATATATTTTAATTATTTTTTAAAACTTTTTTTTTTTTAATTTTTTTTTTAATTTTTTTTTAATTATTTTTTAAATTTTTTTTTTTTATTTTTTTTTTTAACATACATACGTGAATTTATAATTTTACAACGGGATGTTTTTTATATGTATGTACGTATTTCATATGGGATGAATGGTGATACACGTTGTGAAGGGTATATAAGATTCGGCACGGCCGAATATAACGCTCTTACTTGTTCTAAATTGTTTTTGTTTAAAACGAAAATTTTTGATTACATGTTTTAAGGTTTGAAATTGACACCAAATGTCATTAATTATTTGAGTTGTGATGCATGTACAAAACATGAATTCAGGCGATGCCACTTCGTCATTTATCTGCTATAGATGAAGTGATATTATGTGTATACACTTAAGACCAGCACAGTGGAGTCAAATTGGAAAAAGGTGTTAATAAAAGCACAAGACTTAAGGCTATGCAAGACTAACTTAAATCTACTCTAAGGCTGATATAAACTCACTTTTGTTTTCGAGAAATAGAGTTTTCATTTAACTAAAATAAGAATCTTGATTTTAAAAGTATCAAAAGTGGCTATAAGATTCGAAGAGGAATCTTTCAAGTATTTTCGTCAATACAAGCAGCATTCCTAGGAGCAGTTCCAATTTCGTTTACCATTACTTAAGAGGAATAAATATAATAGTAGTTCCTTACTTCGATCTTTTTAAAAATTAAATCGGAAGGTATTAATAAACAGAACAGAATCATGACAAGTTTTTCTGTCAGTGTCAACAATTGCAGCAATTTCTATTAAACTTATTAAATTTTAAATTAGACGTGACATAACAATAATGACACCAAAATTCAATTGGTTTCTATGGTTATGGCGACAGTCATCTATAATCAAATACATTGTTGCCTATAAGTTTGGTTCGAACAGATGTTTTGTATGATTATGGTTAAGACACGTTTTTATTTTAAATTACTTGTTGGCCATGAAGTTGGCAGTGCTTTCGCACGAATGCTATTTTTAAAGCGAATTGAATTGTCAAGTGCAAGTAGCTAAAACTGATAACTTATCTTTTATGGGCGTAGCCCCGCCCACTTTTTACCACCCATAAACACTCCCTGGAATGTGTACAACAACTTGCCAAAGTTTGAGTCCGATCGGTTTTACGGTTTCGAAGTCTGTAGCTAACACACACTGACAGACAGAGTTTCACTTTTATATATATGGATGACCAATCTGTAGAGCTTAAATCAGCGTTGTCAACTTTAAAATTTCAAAAAGCACCTAAACCCCTAAAAAAGCGCGTAATTTTCATAAAAAATCACTGAGTTTAAAATGTGTACAAATTTAAGTTTACATTTGCTAATATAATCATTACTTAAAAAAAAATAAAGCTTTTAGATGTCAGTTGCCCCCTAAAATAAATTATTTTACAAATGGCAATAAGACTGGAGTTTTGATTGATATCGATAATCGAAATACAAGTCTAAAGATATTCTGTTCTTTATATTATTAGGCCAAAGCATCCAAATGTACTATCAATGCAAATATTAACCTCATCAGGGTGTCAATTTGTGCTCTAAAAAATTTTAAAATGAAAAGTATTTGCATATTAATTTCTCTTTTTTTTATTTTCACCAAGGTTTGATCAACTTGAAACTTTACTTACAAAATAAATTCTCGTAACAATTTCATTTTATAAAAAGTATGTGGTTTATGTCTCATAAACCATACAGGATATCAACAAACCAGTATCGGAAATAAGTTACAATTAATAATAAACAAGCAAAACACTCAAATAACAGAAACATTGCAATATTAATGCAATATTAATTTTCCTTTTTTGAGAAGAAAATTGATATAATCGGATCAGAGGACAAGGTGTCCCCTCCTATCTAAAATAAATGTGTTGTAATTTCAGAAAAACAGTAATTTTCATTTGGTGTACGCTAGGACGAGCTAAACTCTCGATAACAATTTCCTAATTAGGACCGAAAATATTAAAGATCGGGCACTGATATCCTCATACGACTGAAGAAGTACTATTTATGACAATTATTCTAGATCTAACAAATGGTAGCAGACAATATTAAAATATTTCTCCTAGCAAATTCAATGTAAAAAATTTTGTTGAGGCCAACAAAGCGGCTCGGGTTCTGCTGGTAAAAAAAGACATACAAATTTATCAACTTTTTTTTTAAGTTTTATATAAAAAAAATTTTTTTACACAAAACTCTTAAAAATGTTTGTAGCAGACAAATATGTTACTACTTTGCAAACTTCTCTAAAACACTTGTCTCTTGTGTTAATTTTGCTTTCAAATTGATTTATTATGTGCGTCATTTATTTATTGACTCGTAATTGTTTGGTAGGCCTGTTATTAGACGTGTTAAAAATGTTTATTGCTTCACAAAAGTTTTCCTATAGTGTTGTATGTGTTTTTTTCTGTTTGCGAAGTGTGTTTGTTTGTGCTTGTGTGTGAGTGTTTTATTTGCATTTAAAATTCATTGAAAATTGTTTACAAATTGTTATTTAATTGAGGTTCATTATGTCAATCACTAGTGGGCTGTTCTGTTTCTACTTCTTGTTGTAGTAGTAGTTTTCTGTCTTGTTGACATTTTTCATGTATGTACATACATATACATGTACATCCACCCATTACCAACCACCTCTCCTTGGTGTTTTTCCAATTTAAAACAACAACAACAACAATTGAAAGCCAATCATTCAATTGTTAAATTAATGACTTTGATTTGTGCGTATGATTTTTTTACGTCTTTTGCATTTGTTGTTTGAATCTATATATATAAAAGTGAAACTCTGTGCGTGTGTGTGTGTGTGTTTTTTTTTTTTTTTTTTTGCTTTCGAGCCGGTGGTGTGGAATCTTCATAGATACTAGTGGCCCGTGCCACAAGCATGTACGATTCGCCGTAGCGCCTACGTACTAAACCACACCCCCTCGATCATCAACGGACATCCCCACGGGACTGCCGCTAGGTATTACTTCGCGGGGGCCGTTGGCATTTACGCCTCCTCCTCGTCGGACCGTCTAGCCCTTTCCAGCCTTCTTAGGTCCTTAATTATCCGGGAGCACACTCCACTAAAGACCTCCCAGTTTTCCACGTCCTGACACATATGCCGAAGAAACTCCGATGGATTCGTCATACCCGAAGTCCACCCCAAGTATCTAGGGCATCGGAATACGACATGTTCCGCATTTTCCGCCTCTTCTGGGCATTCTGGGCAGGTTTGGGAATTTTCATGGCCAACCCTGTGCAGATATTGCCTAAAAGCGCCATGGTTTGTCATATACTGTGTCAAGTAGAAGTTCACATCCCCAGCCTTCCTATCCATCCATACCGCAATATTAGGGATGAGTTTATATGTCCATCGCCCTTTAGTCGATGTATCCCACCTTCTCTGCCATTCTCTGATTGAAAACGATCTTTCCTCTCTCTTAACTGCAGCTAAATTTATTACTGCCTGGCCTGTCGTTCGCCTATTGTAGATTCTCTGGATCTCCGCCGCCAGTATGTCTATTGGAATCATTGCCGCTATGACACAAGCCGCGTCGTCCGATACCGTCTTAAAGGCACTTATTGTCCTGAGCGCGCATAGTCTATGAACCGAGGACATTTTTCTTCTATACTCCTTTATCTTCAGAGCCTGTGCCCAAACAGGGGCTGCGTAAAGCAATGTGGAATTGGTAACCGTAGCCAAAAGCCTCCTTCTTGGACCCTTTGGTCCTCCAATATTAGGTAGTATTCTAGCAATACTCCTTTGAATCATTGCGGCCTTCGCGCACGCGTATTCAATATGAGGCCCGAATTTAAGTCTGTTATCCATCATGACCCCAAGATATTTGATTGCCGGTTTAGAACATATCTCCTGGTTTCCCACCTTCACCTTCATAAATT
The DNA here is from genome assembly GCA_941918925.1 of Phyto melanocephala. Classification (NCBI taxonomy): domain Eukaryota; kingdom Metazoa; phylum Arthropoda; class Insecta; order Diptera; family Rhinophoridae; genus Phyto; species Phyto melanocephala. The sequence continues at coordinate 44,556,721 of OW799233.1, read as the reverse complement.
CCACTTTTTTCCTACTTGTAATAAGTACTGCTTCAGTCTTCTGTTCTGCCAGGTTGAGATTCGCCGAATCTAGCCATCTCTTGATCCTCACAATTGCATCGTTTATAGCCGATTCTAATTCCACAATATGTTTCGCTACACTGACAATCACTATGTCATCCGCGAACCCGATTATCCTTGTCGAGCTCGGTAGTTGTGTTCTAAGAACTCCGTCATACATGATATTCCATAGTAGTGGACCAAGAACCGATCCCTGTGGAACACCTGAACTAACATCATACATCCGTGGCCCATCGTCCGTTGCGTAGATCAGTTTCCTATTCGAAAAGTAACTATTCACTATTCTAATCAGGTACTTCGGTGTGTTCAGTCTCTCTAGAGCTGCCATTATGAAATCCCAACTGGCAGAGTTAAACGCGTTTCTAATGTCAAGCGTGACAACACCACAGTATTCTTTTGTCCCCCATCTCCAACGTTCTCCTGCTATTGCGCCCGCAGCTGTATCTACTACCCTTTTTATGGCGTCAATCGTGGAGCGTGATTTTCTGAATCCGAATTGTGTCTCGGAGAGTCCATTCTCTCTCTCGACGATGTCCATGAGTCTGTTGTAGATCACCTTTTCCAGTGCTTTGCCCAGTGTATCAAGAAGGCAGATAGGGCGATAAGATGAAGGGTCGCCAGCTGGTTTGTTCCCTTTCGGAAGCAAAACTAGTCTCTGTCTCTTCCATTGGTCCGGGAAAATACCCTCACTAAGGCAACTTTGCATAATTCTCCTGAACAAGCATGGTCGTCGCTGTATTGCGGCTTTAATGGCTTTGTTGGGAACTCCGTCCGGGCCAGGTGCCCGGTTATCCCCAATTTCCCTACCTATCTTGAGAATCTCTTCCTCCGTGACAGGGGGAATATTGCAGTCCGTGAATCTGCTGTCGACGTATACCCAATTGTTCTCCCGCTGTGGAAACAGGTGCGATACAATGCCCAGTAGGAGTGTTGGGCATGTTATCTGGGGAGCCGCTTGGCATTTAAGCTTCTTCATTACCACCTTATATGCCGTACCCCAAGGGTTTGCATCTGCCTCCTCGCAGAGGAGCTTGAAGCTTTCTCCTTTGCTCTTCTTAATTGCAGTTTTGAGTTTCTTCCTATGTTCCCTGAATTCCTCAATCCTCTGAGTGTGGTAGCTTTTCCCTCTTGATCGCTGTGCCTTGCGCCTCGATCTAAGGCATTCCAATCTGAGGCTTCGTATCTCCTCATTCCACCAATAGCATGGAGAACCAAATCTGTTCGGCTTACGTTGTGGCATTGACGCATCGCAAGCTCTTTCTATTAACCGGCATAGTTGCACTGACGCTATCTGCACTGGACCTTCCTCGATCTCCTCGTCCATTATTGAATCATTGAATGTTTCCACGTCGAAACGTGAATCCTTCCACTTTGGACCCGTTGTAGGCTTAGTATATCGCCCACGGCCACTGCATCCTGAGATTACGAACATTACCGCCTGGTGATCACTGTAAGTGAAATCTTCGCTAACCCACCACTTCGTCCTTGGAGTTAGCGAGCTGCTGACAAACGTAATGTCGATGATAGAGCTCCGACCGGCTTTCCTGAAGGTCTGGCTCCTTCCATTGTTAGCCACGTCTACATCCAGGGGTGCAAATGCCTCCAGGAGGCTCCGTCCTCTTCTGTTTGTCGATTGACTGCCCCATTCCGTCGCCCATGCATTGAAGTCACCAGCTATTACAAGTGGGGACTTCCCAACTGCATCATTCACAAGTTCCTGCAACATAGATTCATATTCTTCATGGGACCAACTCGGTGGAGCATAACAGCTGTAGAAGAATATGCCCTTTATCCTTGCTCGAGTAAAGCCTTTTCTTTTATCTCCAATGTTCTGAAAGGCATGTTTGCCACATGCCCATATTGCAGCTTTCGAACTTTGGTCGCTTGTCCAAACATTGCTACTTCTTACTCCATATGGCTCGCTTATTATCGCAACATCTATTTGCTTTTCTCTTACTGATTGTGACAGTAGGTCGTTTGCCAATTCGCAATGGTTGAGGTTTATCTGCATGATCCTTAGCTCCATATTTATTTCCTAGTTTCGAGAGCTCTCCTGAATACCGGACATCTACTGCTTCCAGCAATGTGGGCTGAGTCGCCTGTATTACTGTTCTTGCAGAACATGCATACGGGATTTTCCTCACATGTCTTAGCCATGTGCCCTTCCTTACCGCATCTCCTGCACATCTTCGATCTATCCATAGCATTTCCGCACTTGACCGCCAAATGCCCGAATTCGAGGCATCTAAAACATTTTAGGAGGCCCTTTTCCTCCCTTATACGCCATATTGCCCAATTTGTAGCGACTTTCCCCATTTTCAGAAGCATTTCGGCTCTGTCTACTGGCAAACTTATTTTGGCGATCTGTGTTCCACCGTATGCACTTCTAAGTCTAAGCATCTCTACCGGGTCAGAGTCTCTTAGCTTTAGTTGCGCCCTAATTGTCCTAACTACCTCCTCCTTCGTCGTTACTTCATCGATATCTCTGATCTCTATAACTTTTCTCGGTTTCAGACTCCTTACAGACGCCTGGCCATTTAAACTCTGACCGATCGCCTCCTTATACTCGTCTGTCCGCTCGCCCGTATTTCGCAGTTGGAGTAATAGGTTACCATTATTGGTTCTCCTAATCCTGGATACTGCCTGACCTAGTTCGTTGAGACTCGGATCGGCCTTCACTTTACGCAGGATGTCGGCGTAGGAACTATTCCCTACAGCCTCTATTACAATCGCGTCGGGTTTCGTCCTTACCCTATTGCGATTCCCGTTTGACTTCTTTGTCTTCGCCTTAGACTTTACCACTTTCCAACCATCATTGTGTGTCATTGTGTGTGTGTGTGTGTGTGTGTGTGTGTGTGTGTGTTAGCTATAGCCTCCGAAACTGTAGAACCGATCGGACTCAAACTTTGGCAAGTTGTTGTACACATACCAGGGAGTGTTTATGGGTGGAAAAAAGTGGGCGGGGCCACGCCCATAAAAATTAGTTATCAGTTTTAGCTACTTGCACTTGACCGATTTTTCTGAAACTTTGCACACATATCGAGCTGTCATGACTAAATAATTTCGTTATAAGAAAAGTGGGCGGGGCCACGCCTCTAAAAAAGTTTTAATTTTGAGGTACTTCCACTGGACCGATTTTTCTGAAACTTTGCACACATACTAAGCTGTCATAATCATATAATTTCGTGATTAGAAAAGTGGGCAGAGCCACGCCCATAAAAAAAGGTTATAATTTTGAGGTACTTCCACCAGACCGATTTTTCTGAAACTTTGCACACATGTCGAGCTGTCATGACTTAATAGTTTCATGATTAGAAAAGTGGGCAGTGCCACGCCCATAAAAAAAAAGGTATCATTTTGAGGTACTTGCACTGGACCGATTATTCTGAAACTTTGCACTCGTATTGAACAGTTATGACTTTACAATTTCGTGATTAGAAATGGGGCAGGGCCACGCCCATTAAAACAATTATAATTTTGAGGTACTTTCACTGGTCCGATTCTTCTGAAACTTTGCACACATATTGAGCTGTCATGACTTTACAATTTCGTGATTAGAAAAGTGGGCAATGCCACGCTCATAAAAAAATTATAATTTTTAGGTTTTTGCACTTGATATTCAATTAAAATTCAGAATGCATTTCGATTCATTAAGGGGCGTAGCAACGCGCGCCGGGTTTGGCTAGTTGATATTATAAAATTCAGTTTTTTTTTTCAGGTCGGTCGGGCTCTCAATACGTTTGTTTCATTTATTCAATTCATCTTAATGTTTGTGATAAATTACATACATACATATGTATGTATTTGTCATATGCTAATGACTTTCGTCGAAGACATTAATGATAATAGTGTTGTTGTTGTTGATATCATTTTCAGCACTAATTGTTGTTATTGTGTTATCAGTATGATGCCATATTATAATAATATAGATGATGGGTAATTTGCCTGAGAATTTTTGAGACTGCTGCATCTTTTCGGGGAGACAAGATATGCAAATTTGTTTTATATCTAAATTTAAATGCGAAATATATTGTTTGTTTATGTCTTAAGAGAAAATATATTTTAGTATTTTTTTTTTTGTCAAAGTTCAAAAGAAATTATGACTTTTCATACAATAAATTTATTTATAATTTTTAATAAAAGCAGTATAATAATGTTATTCAATACACAACCCCTTTCGTATTCTGTATTGTTTATTGAAATACGCTTTTGATATAAATTTACTTGTAAAAACAATTACTGCTGTAAATAACGTGACTGACTGACTGATTCATTATCGCACAGCCCAAACGCAAAAAGCTAAAGACATGAAATATGAATAATTAGTTCCTCTTTTGATGTATAGAAGGAATTTTCGGAAATGTAACTGCCCTATGTAACTTCCAAACAAAAAGTTAATCCGTGAAAAATATATTAATAAAACTCCGGTATGTATAAGGGCTAAAAATTGTCCGTCCTCTTGGTACCTTTTATTTAGTTATCTTATATTATTCAATAGGACATAATTTGATAATTATTATCGCCAGAATAACATGGACAATTATTAAGGTGAAAATTTTCGAAACTTTTAGGTGGATAAAGAAGTACAAAAAGGGGGAAATATGTATGTATAATTCCTAATTACAGAGATTCACCAGACATAAAAAATTGTGTAATTAAGTAAGAATTGAAAAACATAACAGGGTAGAAAGGAGAAAGTTCTGGAAAACAGTTTGTTACTATTTAGAGCATTATTTTTTATGCAAAAAATATTATATTTATTCACTTTATATCATGTAATTTAAAATAAGTTATTGTTAAATTAAAAGTTAAAATTTAAATTAAAGTTTTTAAAATTGAAATTTGTGCATTAATATGGAACCCAAAAAAAGTATTTTTTTTTCTGTATTTTATGGTACTATTTGTGTTTTATACATTTATGAAGCTAGAATTTTTATATTAGAAACTGTTGATCCGAAATGAGACTCAAAATGATAAGGGCGACCGAAAAGGTACTTTTTCGCATTTTTATGGCACTTTTTATATTTTTTACGTTTATAGTGCTAGAATTTTGAAATAATAGTGTATTAATTCCAGGTGATACTGAAAATTAGAAGGGCGATAGAAAAGGTACTTTTTCGTTTTTTACGTTTGTTCTAAATTTAATTAAAGGATGTATATGCTCTGATTTCCTACTAGCGAATATCTTTTTTAATGTACCATGTCGTTCTACACGTCGCTTTTGTCCGCTATCAGTCAAAGTTTTCAGAACGAATTATGCCAACTTCGATCCGTTTTTGAGGATTTGTACCGAGTTCAATAAACTTTATCAACATATTGATTTTTCTTTAAATGTTAATATTGTAAAATGTAAAATTATTTTGTTTTTAAATAACTAATATTAAACATTTTGTATGTACTGCTTTTTAGTCTGTAAGGATCTAGAATCCATAGACTTAAATAAATAAATAAATATAGAACCTTTTGCATTTTTTACGTTTATGAAACTATATCTTTTAAATTAATAAATATTGATGCGAGGTGGGACTGAAAATGTTAGGGGCAACCAAAAGGTGCTTTTTTTCGCATTTTCTTGATACTTTTTGTTGAATTTTTAAATTAGAGACTTTAAATTCCAGGTGATACTGAAAATTGTACGGGCAAGCAAAGAGGTACTTTTAGCCATTTTAATGGTACTTTTTGTATCTTTTACGTTTATGAAACTATGTTTTTAAAATTAGTGAATATAGATCCGAAGTGGGACTGAAAATGTTAGGGGCAATCAAAGAGGTACTTTTTTCGCATTTTCATGGTACTTTTTGTATATTCTAAGTATGAGTAGGTAGAATTTTGAAATTAGTAACTATTGACATGAAGTGAGATTAAAAATGTTATGGGAGACCATAAAGGTACTTTTTCTAATTTTTCTGGTACTTTTTGAATTTTTTACCTTTATAAACATAGATTCTTAAAATTTCTGATTACCAATCCGACGTCAGACTTTAAATGTTATGGGTAATCAAAAAGTTACTTTTGTATAGCATTTTTTTTTAGTTTTTGTATGTTTTGGAATATTCTTAGAATTATAAAATTAGGTACATTAATTCAAGTAGGAATTGAAAAGCATAGGGAAGAACAAAATGTTACTTTTCTTATTTATGTTATAATTTGTTGCATCTTCTGAATTTATGAATCTAAAATTTAGAATCATTGATATTGGCTGAGACAGAAGATATGTCCCCGATATTTCCTTACAGTACTTTTCATTATTCTATATAAAAGTAATCGGAGAAAAGGGTTAAATATTATATTTTTTTTTGTATCTTAGTGTCGGCGATAACATAATATTAAACAAGTAAAAGTGCTATATTTAGCCGTGCCGAATCTTATATACCCTTCACAACGTGTAGTCATGCAATAACAATAGCTTGTATCACCATTCATCCCATATGAAATACGTACATACACATAAAAAACATACATATATAAAAACAACCCATTTTTAAATTATAACTTTACGTATGTATGTTAAAAAAAAATTAAAAAAAAAATTTTAAATAATAAAAAAAATTTAAAAAAAAATTAAAAAAAAAATAAAAAAAAATTAAAGAAAAAATAATAAAAATATAAATAATAAATAGAAAATAAAAAATAAAAAAGAATTAAAGAAAAATTAAAAAAATATACATAAAAATAATATAAAAAAAATAAAAAAAGAATAAAAAATATTAAAAAAATAATAATAATAATATAAAAAAAAATAATATAAAAAAAAATTATTATAAAAAAATTTTTTTGGCTCAGCTGGGATTCGATGCTACGTTTTCTCTAACCAGTATATACGTTTGTATGTATGTATTTTGTTGTTGTAATGTTGTTTTTGTGAAAAAAAAATCGAGGTGGTCGTGGGTTTTTGCTCATATCTCAGTTGTTTATGTACCGATTTTTCTGATTTTCAATACCGATCTACTCCCGAATATTTCTGATATTTTAATACCTCACCCGTCCAAGCGATGTCGGGGGGCTTCAAAAAGTTGATTTCAACATACACACGGACAAACGGACAGACTGACAGAGCTTAATCGACTTCCCTATTCATAAGCTTTCAGAAAATATTTACTTTATGGGGTCGAAAATGAAAATTGTAGAAATTTCACACGGAATGATAAACCTATATACATATATCCTTTTTCACTGTGTGAAGGGTATAAAAAATTCAAGCAGAAAAAAATTATCTCTTCCAACCCTGTATGAATTTAATATAATACTTGTAAACAAATATGAAGAGAAATTGTATTGCTTTACAAAATGTTTTAAAATAATATTACCAACAACAAAAATATAATACTGTAAACTTTTAAACAAATTGTATCGATACAACATTGCAATGAGGTTGTAAGTTGAACAAATATGTTTGACCTATTCATTAGCCTTCATAAAATAAGACAAAGTATTACTAGTTGCCAAAATTTTACTGCAATTCATTTAAGTTTCAAAAGCATTTAATAACATCGCTTTTAAATATTTAATATTCAAAAAAAGTGTGTTCACATTAACGTTTAGGAACATTAAAAAACAAGTAACAGTGCTATATTCGGCCGTGCCGAATATTATATACCCTTCACAACGTGTAGTCATGCAATCATTGTTTGTCTTACCATTCATCCCATATAAAATACGTACATACATGTAAAAAACATACCAAAAAAAAAAAAAAATTACAAAAAAAATTTATTAAAAATAAAAAAAAATAGTAAAAAAATTACAAAAAAAAATTTTTTAAAAAAATTTTTTACAATTTTTTTTAAATTTTTTTTTGTAATTTTTTTTATTATATTTTTTTTTAAATTAAAATTAAAAAAAATAATAAAATATAAATAATATATTAAATAAAATAAAATAAATTTTCTTTGGCTCAGCTGGAATTCGATGCCACGTTTACTTTAACCAGTATGTATGTATGTAGGTTGTTGTTGTAATTGTGAAAAAAACAAGGTGGTCGTGGTTTTTTGCTCATATCTCAGAAAGTTATGGGGCGATTGTGCTGAATTTCAATATCATTCCTGGATATTTCCAAGAGATTGATACCATATAGAGATCTGAGGAACATATAGTTGCTTCTAAAAGTTGATTTCAACCAACACACGGACAGACGGACAGACGGTCAGGGCTTAATCGACTCCTCTATTCATAAGCTTTCAGAAAAATATACTTTATGGGGTCGGAAATAAAAATTGTAGAAATTACAAACGGAATTCCAAAGCTATTTATACCCTTGTGCACCACAGGTGAAGGGTAAATATAATTATATGCCTGTTTTGCCTTAATATATTAAGATAATTATCGATAATGGGTTTAAATATCAACTACTACTAAATCGGATTAGATATTTAGATCATTGAAATGTGCATGTTAAAATAATTGCGTTTAATACAATAAATTGTGTTTTTTTTTTGCAATAGAAAATTTTCGATAAATTATTTCTGTATGAAAAGAAGCACATTATTTACCCTAAAAACATAACACGGTAATACTTATTGTACAAAATTTTAAGGATTTTTTTATCTTTTTCAAATTAATAGTCTCTGTAGAAATTTACAAAACATAAATTTAACATTCTTCTGCCTTCTACAAAAACAAATAAAATAAAACCCACCCGCAAAATTGACACAAGGATTTATTTTGTAACTACACTTTAATATCCATGAAATTATCAAATCCTTTAAACAAAAGCCCCCGTTGTAATTTAAAAACGCGCAGAATTTTGAAAATCTAGTTTGTTGCAGCATTTATTTTCTTCTTCATCTTGTTTTCCTGCTGCCATTTCCTTTGTTGTGTGGAGAAGGTCTTTAAAATTTATGCGCTCTACTGCGTAAAGATAATTGCGGAAAATATTATCTGGCATATATTTTTGAAAAAAAAAAAAAAAAGAACATGTGGGGAGAAAACAAATTAAAATAGAAGTAACCAACTACCAACCAACAACAAACTGACTCGTGTAATCTGCATATGATTTAAAGGGTAAATGCTTTTCATGTTGTCATTCTAAAGTAAAAAAGGGAAAGTGATTTTTAAACGATTAGAAAGCCATTACAAAATTGTTGTATTTTAAATTAATAAGTTTTTGTATGTATACTTATTGGTTTACTAACAATGGAAAACTGAAATGGAATAATTTTGTAAAGGGATTGTAAAGAATTGTTCAATTGAAAAGTATCTACTCGCAGGAAATCAGTAAAGTTAATGAAGAGAAAAATATGGATTTTTTAAGGGAAATAAGAAGAAACTTTAATGACTTTATTATCGCAGGAATTTTACTGAAATAGAAATAAATTTTCAAATATTAATGTATTACATAAGAAAATAGATAAAGAAAATAATTTAGACGAACATATGTAACATAAACAATAGACTAGACCATAAGCTAGATTAAAGGCCTGACCAATAACCTTACTTTAACCTAGGCAATACCCTGAACTGTAGTCTAGACTATATCTGTGGCTTGGAGCTAAAAGGGCCAATCTCAAAATATTTACTTTTGAGAAAATTTTAATTGAACTTTAACTTTTATAGGTGCTTTCATAGTGACATTGGCCAGCATTTTATTTATGAAGCTGTTCTGGGTTAAGTAAGACTTTAGCTGTTTAACCATAATTAAATAGAGCAAGAAAACAAATCTAATGCAATGATTAACTCAAAAGAACAAAAAAGTGACATTGGCCTTTTTAGCTCCAAGCCACAGGTATATCAGAAGACAAATTATGGTATTCGAACGTGATCGAAATTTAAAAATTCTTATTAGAATCTCTATACCTAAAACACAGCGAACTCGATCGTTCGAGTAAGATTTCAATCGTGATCGAATGCCGTAATTTGGCCCCAGACTTTAGTTTAGACGATAATTTAGACTGCAGTCTCGAAAGTATATTTGGCTTCAGGCTATACTTTAGGCAATACGATAGATTAAACTTTAGTCTAGACGATAGATTAGTCTAAATTATTTATTTATTTATTTATGTATTAATTCCTTTCTAATACATGTAGCCATATGGCCAATAAAAATTTTTTTACAAGTTTTCTTTAAAAATAACAAGAACACCTTACACCCATTAAACTCCTACAAGCATGTTTAAAAGAGCAATATTAAAACAAAACAAAAAAAACCCCTATATTATCAGTATCAACTATAATTAGAATTGAAAAACATAAGAAATTTGTGCTTAAAAGTCAAAACTGGCATTGAGAAGCAACACAAAGCTCTCGGCAGTAAATTATAGGCCAGATTTAGTCTAGATTAGAGACTAGGCGAAAGACTAAACATTTATTGAGTTTCTAATTTAGTGGATATTTTAAACTTCTTTACTGTAACAGAACAGAAACATGACACATAAAAAAATATTCCTAAAATTTCTTTACTTAATTGACTTTTTGACTTGTTATACCCGCCACCAAAAAAATGGTGGGGGTATATTCATTTTGTCATTCCGTTTGTAACACATCGAAATATCCATTTTTGAACCTATAAAGTACATATATTCTGAATCAGGGTTTGATTTGATGACGATCTAGCTATGTCCGTCCATCTGTCCGTCTGTTGAAAGCACAATAGAGGTCGCACCGAAAAAGCTAGGGGGCTCAAATTTTGCCAGAATCTTTCTTATAGACAAGGTTTGTTTGGTATTGAAAATGGGCTAAATCGGAATATTAGGAAGTGAGTTATAGCTCGTATTGCAAGAGTAGGTCGAAAAAACCGTGTCCTTCAAACATCGAATAAAATGAAATTGTGTCCAAACGCATTAACGTACAGTCATGAAACTTCGAATATATATTTCTCGAGTCAAAACAATATCTCTCCCCAAAAATTGCTTACAGTTATACATTAGGAAAGGAGTTATAGATAAAAATGTACGCAAATTTATACCGCGCAGTGTATTCTTCAGTATATTTTAAATTTAAAACCTAATAAAACGGACAAAATTAGATGTACGACTCTGAAATTTCGCACACTTTGCTTCTTGGTGAGAAGCTTTTCTGTAATGGAAAATCAATGTGCCACGCCCACTTTTACGACCACCTCCCATATAACGTTTTACCTAAAATTCATATAATTTCTCTATTAATAAAGATTTTGGAATAATAAAGGACTATATTGAAACATCTTAGTTGTACTCATTAGCAAAAACAACTTTGACACGCCTACTATAACGCCCACTTTTCACGTTATCTACCGTTAATGAAATTTAAAAGCTCATAAAACCGCCAAAATATGAGGTATGATGATCAAATTCGCTACGTATATCCTTCTAGGCAATGTCATTACTGTGCCAGAAAATTAAGGTGCCACGCCCACTTTTACGCCATATAACGGTTTATCTTAAATTCATGTAATTTCTCTATTGACAAAGTTTTTGGGAAAATAAAGGACTATATTGAAATATCTAAGTTATATTTATTAGCAGAAACCTTATTGGCACGCCTACTTTAACGCCCACTTTCACTAAAAGACTAAATTTACGAAAACATTTTACTATCATATCGAAGTTATAAAGGGTGGTTAAATTTTAAGGGCCCATGTTGATTTTAAATAAAACACAAATTATTTAGGAAATTATTATCATTTCTTTTTATAATGATAATATTTGTATGGTTCAATTATGTATTTAACAAAATATCGGCCAAATGGCCCCCCCATCCTTGGCGCCACTCCTCTATCTGATGGTTCTGATTTTCAATGACAATGTTGATGCTCAATTGTTGGGCATGATGATGAGGAGAGGTTGACTGCTCTTTTGCCAGACTATCGCGAAAAACAGCAATGGTTCTCATTCAGAACACTAAGAAGGCATTCACAGATTTTCTAACATTTTATACAGACCTGTTTTGCAGAAATTTAAATATTTTTTACAATTCTCCCGATTGTGGACGAATTTGAACGATTATGTTGATCAAAAGAATTACGAAGTGCACAAAATGCATTTTGATTTGAACGCCCATTTTTATAAAAAACCTGAATAACTTTAAAGCGTTACTCATTTGCGTATCTTTCCACGGAGCAAATTGAGTAAGTTTGAGATTGAGAAATGTCAAATGAAATGCAGAAAACAAATTTAAAGACTAGGTATAGTTCACCTTCAACATGGACCCTTAAAATTTAACCACCCTCTACAAAAAAAAGTGATACATATTTTATTATAAAGAGATTATTCCATAGCGATTAACAAAATAATAAATATTGTGCTTTAAATGTACACAAAATGGGTGGTGGGTATAAAATATTCGGCACAGCCGAATATAGTGCTCTTACTTGTTTTTAAATTGTAATTATAATTTTATTTGATTTAATTAATTTTTTTAATTGATATAAAGTATTTTTAAAAAACATTGAGATTTCTGTCAGTTGAAAAAATAAAAAATGTTATTTTAAATGACATTTTTTTTTTAAATTTTCTTTGGAAGGATAAATTTAATATTTGTTATCCAAGAGAAAGAATAATAATGAAAAATAGTGGACAACCTACAAGAGATAGTTCTGGTAGGTGCACACATATAATAAATATATCTTGTTTTAAATATAATACATTTTTCCAGTTTCGTTTGTTGGATGTGTCAAAAGCTAATATTTCTTGTATTCTGGTATATTCCTTAAGATTCTCATTTTAATACGTAAGTCAGTAGTAGTCTATACTCTGATCAAACTTTTTTGCCGGTAAATATTCCATTATATCTAGATTATTGATGCTACTAATTATTTTCAGAAATTCGGCATTTGACATGGCATAATATGTGTACTTGTGAAACCCTACATCTTATAATAAATTATTATTATATAAGTAATGAAATGTAAAAATTATTTTTTTCTTTTTGGGTAATTTTATTTAAAATATAAATAATTATTTAATAATATAAATTACTGATACAATAAATTTTTTATTTATAAAACTCGCAAATTTCAATTATAGGCATGATTCATATTATTTTTTTAAAGACGGAAAATTTTAATTAATTTTTACAAACTGTTTTAATTGATATTTTTTGCAATATTTTTTCAATTACAACTATTAATTTCTATTTAATTAATAGTATCATTTTGATGATTGGAGCAAAATTAAACATTTTTTTTAATTTATAGTAAAGGGTGTTTTTTTAAGCCCGATAGAACTTGAAATTGTAAAAAATAACACAAAAGATTAAATTGTAATCAAAATTTTTTTTTATTCGAAAGATCAATATGTGACATTAACATTTGAAAATGATTTCGGGCATATGGGCACCGCGGCTGTTCTTGACGAAGCGCATTCTGGACGTCCAATTTTATCGCAAAATTGTGTTCAGCGATGAGGCGCATTTTTGGCTTAACGGGTTTGTTAATAAGCAAAATTGCCGCATATGGAGCGAGACCAATCCACAAGAGACCCTTCAGACTCCATTACATCCAGAAAAATGCACCGTTTGGTGCGGTTTTCACGCTGGTGGCATCATCGGACCTTATTTCTTCAAAAATGAGGCCGGAGCTCGCGTTACGGTCAATGGAGATCGTTACCGCACCATGATCAATGATTTTTTGTTTGAAAATATGGATGACATTGATCCGGAGGAGATGTGGTTTCAACAGGATGGCGCTACGTGCCATACGGCGAACGCAACCATCGACTTATTGAAATCAAAATTTGGCGATAAGTTGATTTTGAGAAATGGACCTGTCAATTGGCCTCCAAGGTCGTGCGATTTGACAACTCTCGATTATTTCCTGTGGGGCTACGTGAAGTCACTGGTTTATGCTGATAAACCAACAACAATTGACGCCTTGGAGGCCAGCATTGTTCGTGTTATTCGTGACATACGGCCAGCAGTGCTCGAAAAAGTGGCCCAAAATTGGACGTCCAGAATGCGCTTCGTCAAGAACAGCCGCGGTGCCCATATGCCCGAAATCATTTTCAAATGTTAATGTCACGTATTGATCTTTCGAATAAAAAAAAAATTTTGATTAGAATTTAATTTTTTGTGTTTTTTTTTACAATTTCAAGTTCTATCGGGCTTAAAAAAACACCCTTTATTAATTTCGTAATTGAAATTCATATTTATTTTTTCTGTGTAACGAATGTTTGTGTAAAATATTACATTTAAATTTTAAAACTCATTGTGGAAAGAAGTCTGGAGTCAACAAGGTTAATATATATCTGTGTCAACAACGAAAAACTGTTTATGTCTCCTTTTAAAGATCTTTTCTTTACATGGTTTTTATAATCTCGAATGGCCCTTATTCAATTAATAAATAAAAAAAGGAGAAGGCAAAAACATTACAGAAACTGTATTCTCATAATGTTATTTCTTTTGTGAATTTGATAAAACTGATATTATTGTTACTACCCAGCAAAAACTAGGTAATTATTTGCTCTTACTAAAGGCCATGACTGACTATCAGATTTAGTCATTCGATATGTCAAAAATTGTTTGTGTGTTCAGAAAGTGTGATAGTGTGGACACAAAGTGCACATGTGTAACAGATTTTTTGACAAGTGTGTCCGATTTGATAATCTTTTGGAAATTTTCCTGAAATAATAGTTGCTGTGCGATCAGAGTTGCTTTTTCTAAGCATTTTTGCGATTTTTTCATGTAGGACAGAAAACTATCAGATTTTTATTTGACATAATCGCACGACTTTGTAGGATAGTCAGTCATGACCTTAAACAACATACTTTTCAATGACTATTACATATTGTTTGTCTTACGTAGAAGTATTTTAGTAATGACTTGATTTATAATGTTATACGTAAGTACTAATGTTTAGACATTTCAGATTAGGCAAGTCTGTGTTTATCTCATATTTGAGTACACACTTGCCTGTACTCGGCAACAGCGTTACCACTCAAAAATTATCTATCCGACCAAATTTGCCTATAAAACCAACCAAAATCCATTAAAGCCGACCAATTTTTTTTTTTATATTTAATAACAAATTAATGCATACTATGTATGTATTTTTTAAATAAAATTTGATTTTTATTCATAGTGTTTCTTCATTGCCACATTTGTAGTTTCATCAACAATCAAAGAAGGTTTATTTTTTTTTTTTTTTGTAAAATATATATTAGATTTTTACTTGCGTGCTTTGCTATATAGTCAGTTACTAGAACTGGTTTTGTCCTGCCACATTTAATAAGTTTTGTTAACACACATCAACTTTTACAATTATGATGGCATGCACAGCCAAGAACACAACTACAAAATTCCTTTAGTTTTTCTTGCTGTTATGCGTTTTTTGTAGGAGTAGCACCACCTTACAAATAGGCTTATCGTATTTTTTATAGTCTTACACACGTGTGACGTTTGATTTTGATTGTTTTTCGTTGCTGGAAAGAAAATAGTGTTGCCAAGAACAGAAAAATTTAATAGCGACCAGTATTTTAAATATCTTAAAATGAATATGGTTCATTTTCCTTAACAGACCAAAATAACGTTTAGCCGACCATCCGACCAAGACCATTAATGTCCGACCATTTTGGTCGGAAAAGACCAATAGTGGCAACGCTGCTCGGCAAGTACAAGCAAGTTTTTGATTGAGAAACCAAAAACAAATAAGAAATGTAAAAAAAACGAAACTTGGGCAAGTTAATTGCTGTGTCTGAACGTGAAACCAAGTTCAAAGGAAAATAAAAGAAAATTACAAAATAACTTGCGCAAGAGACGAAATTTGCCAGAACTCATTCAAATACATAACTTTTTATAATTCTCATTTAGTTTAACACGCTTAGAGTATAAGTAATAATTATTGCGGCAAAGCATTACATAAAACAGGTAATGACTTATAGATTTTCACTGATTTTTAAATTTGAAATTAACGTATCGCAGAATGATTAAACCGAGTTTTCGTCCTAAAAAGAACCGAAAGACTTTTGTAAGTCTATAATAGTAATACCATAGACAGACGACAGCGTTAATTTGCATTAAAAGTCTTAATTCAAATTAACTATTGAATTATTCCCATTCCAACGTGTATTAGATTTCACGTAAATGCACTAAATCAAATTGAATTTATACTGCATTTAGCAATTTCAATATGGCAACACGGTCGGCAATCAATCAAAAAATTAAAAAATCAAAAATCTATATATATAAAAGTGAAACTCTGTGAGTGTGTGTGTGTGTGTGTGTTAGCTATAGACTCCGAAACTGTAAAACCGATCGGGCTCAAACTTTGGTAAGTTGTTGTACACATACCAGGGAGTGTTTATGGGTGAAAAAAAGTGGGCGGAGCCACGCCCATAAAAAATTAGTTATCAGTTTCAGCTACTTGCACTTGACCGATTTTTCTGAAACTTTGCACACATATCGAGCTGTCATGACTAAATAATTTCGTTATAAGAAAAGTGGGCGGGGCCACGCCCCTAAAAAAGTTTTAATTTTAAGGTACTTGCACTGGACCGATTTTTCTGAAACTTTGCACACATATTGAGCTATCATGACTTTATAATTTCGTGATTGAAAAAGTGGGCGGGGACACGCCCATAAAAAATTAGTTATCAGTTTTAGCTACTTGCACTGACCGAATTTTCTGAAACTTTGCAAACATACTGAGCTGTCATGACTTTACACTTTCGTCATTAGAAAAGTGGGCAGTGCCACGCCCATTAAAAAAAAGGTATCATTTTGAGGTACTTGCACTGGTCCGATTTTTTTGAAACTTTGCACACATATTGAGTTGTTATGACTATACAGTTTCGTATTTAGAAAAGTGGGCAGTGCCACGCCCACAAAAAAAGGTATCATTTTGAGGTACTTACACTGGACCGATTTTTCTGAAACTTTGCACAATTATTGAGCTGTCATGACTATACAGTTTTGTAATTAGAAAAGTGGGCAGTGCCACGCTCATAAAGAAAAAGTTATAGTTTTTAGCCTTGCACTTGATATTCGATTAAACTTTAGAATGCGATTAAAATCCATGAAGGGGCGTAGCAACGCGCGCCGGGATTGGCTAGTGTAAAATAAAAATAGATTCGATATGTTGAAATTTTATACATATTTTTTGGAATGCCTTTCTGTTTAGGCGAAAGTTTTCCTTAATACTGATATCGTCCATCGTAAGCACGTCACTCTCCCAAAAAGTGCTGTTACGGTCCTTTAAAAAAATACCACATATGTATGTATGAATTATAACCTCCATGAAAAGATAGCAGTAAACCTACGAATTTCCACAACTCCCTTTCTCTTATTTCAGAGTGTCCTTCTGCCATCCCAACTTGTAGAAACATGTTCAGATTTGTGATTGCTAGTGCATTTACAATTTTTACTAAATGCAGAAACAGTCGTCTGTCACAGCAAAATTTTAATTTGCATTAGTGAGATTTTAATGCAAATTAACGCTGTCGTCTGTCTATGGTATAATGGGTTATTTAGGTTATTAAAATTAAGAAGTTATACACTGCTATAACAGTAAGTACTTATTTAAGTCCCTATTTAAAGGCGACCGTAAGAAGCACTTATACAAGTCTCCATTTGTAAGCGAGCGTCAGGGAAGGAAAATGGCTTTATGATTTTGTACCAAGTATGAAAACAAAGTGTACATTTTAGGTCATGACGGTACTATTTTTTTAATATTTATTAATAAAAATATAAACTTAACAAAAATGTTGATAAAAATTCAGAAGTATACAATAAAAAATATTAAATATGAATGTAAATAGGTACATACGTAGAGATCGGTTATTTGACAAGTTTTATTTTTTAAATGCTTTTAGATACTAAATTTTCTGTTATTTTAAAATTAAAGCAACAAGAATTTGTTGACTTCAATAAATCTTATGTTGGTATCAAATTTAAAACCGTAGATACACAGAAAAAAATAAATATGAATTTCAATTACGAAATTAATACTACGAATTGAAAAAATGTTTAATTTTGCTCCAATCATCAAAATGATACTATTAATTAAATAAAAATTAATAGTTGTAATTGAAAAAATATTGCGACAAAATATCAATTAAAACAGTATTAAAAAATTAATTAAAACGTTTCTAATTTTTAAAAATGATTTTAATTAATTGAATCATGCCTATAATTGAAATTTGCGATTTATATAAATAAAGAATTTATTGTATTAGTAATTTATATTATTGAAACTGTTTTTAATAAATTTACCCAAAAAGAAAAAATTCATTTTTTCAATATTTGTTCTTAACATAAATTTTAATTACATTTCATTACTTATATACTAACAATTTTATATAAGATGTAGGGTTCCACAAGTACATATACTATGCCATGTCAAGCGCCGGATTGGTTTTAAATTCATTTGTCGATTGTAGCGTATTTCCATAGACCTACGACATTAAAAACCCCACAAGAGAAATTTTAGCCAAATCAAATCGCACGTAGTTGATTAACAATTCTCCGTCATCTGTGGAATAGATAAATGAATACTTAAATTGTTTATACAGAACTATCACTTTAACGTTCACTATGTTACATGTAATAGGGAAGTTTGGTCCACGTTTACATCGTTCGATTGGTTGAAATTCAAAAAAATAATTGGTAGCATCAATAACCTAGACATAATGGAATATTTACTGGTAAAAAAGCTTGATCAGAGTGTAGACTACTACTGACTTACATACCTATTAAAATATGAATCTTGAGCAATATACCAGAATATAAGAAATATTGGCTTTGGACACATCTAGAATGAAACTGAAACAATTTATTATATTTAAAACAAGATATATTTATTATATGTATGTGTGCACCTACCAGAACTATCTCTTGTAGATTGTCCACTATTTTTTATTATTCTGCTCCTTGGATAACACATATTAAATTTGTCCTTCGAAAGCAAATTTTCAAAAAATGTCATTTAAAATAAAAGTTTTTATTTTTTCAACTGACAGAAATCTCCATGTTTTTTGAAAATATTTTATATCAATTAAAAAAATTAATTAAATTAAATAAAATTTTAATTGGAATTTAAAAACAAGTCAAAAAGTCAATTAATTTAAAAAATTTATGGAATATTTTTTTCTGTGTACGTGTGTGTAGTCTTTTTTTCTTTGTTTTAATTAGGTTTTACAAAAAAAAATCTCGTTCGACGTTGGCCGATGAATGTGGAATAGACAGAATACCTCTTACAATTCTTGAAATATCTGAGAACATGAACTCATTTAATTAATTTTTCATCTGTGATACTTAAGACCAAAAATAGGAAATATTTGAATCTTTGTGTGATCTAAGTTCAATCACATCGGCTAGTGCTCTGTACTGATTATTTATTGCTTCAAAGTTTGTTTGTTCGTGTGGAAACATTTTCACCAGAAGAGGTACTATTGAATTTGTTTCTTCCATAATAAGTTTTTGTGGAGTAAACTTATGGAACCATTTTAGTACTTTATTATGAAAGTCCACCTTACATGCTTACGAATCATAAGTAAAATAAAATACATAAAACAACAGCCAAGTCGAGTTCATGTACCAGGTGGTGCCAAATTAACAGGTGATTTTTGTAAGAAGTTTACAATAGTGTACTAGGCATATTTTGTTGTTGCAGACTTGACACCACCTGGTACATGAATTCGCTTTAACAACAGCATTGCAACAAAAACACAGAAGCTGACAGAATAAAATTAAACACACACAAACAAAATTAAAGAGAACATGGACAAAATTTAAAATCGTACCAAGTAGCTCGCGGTAGTACCACGGTACCAGCAAGGTCAAAAATGTACCATAAAAAGTACAATTGTATCATGATTTCCATCCGTGTCGAGCGTGGTAAGTACTTGCCTCCAATGACATCGCCGTGTTAAAATAATGGGTTTTGATGCCAAATTAAAGGTAGTGAAGAACTTTTTTCTATAACTTCCAACTCATTATTTTGTAATGTGTTATTTTGTTGGGATATTACATTAAATTTTTGAAACTTTTACCACTATATTTAAGAAGTTGGCTTTAATGTAGACGTGTCAGTTTCGTGATAAGAAAAGTGGACAATGCCACGCCCATAAAAAAGTCATAATTTTTAGCTTTGCACTAGATATTCAATTAATATTCAGAATGCATTTTTATTTATTAAGGGGCGTAGCAACGCGCAACGGGCTTGGCTTGTTTTAAATAAAATTAAATTTTCCAATACATACATAATATCTCTTTGGATCATTTTCAGCGCTATGTATTCCAACTAAGCTTTGCTGTTAACAATCTGTATGACTTACTGCCGTAACTCTCTTCTAACTCTGCCTCGGTACTTCAGTTTGATATAAAAATATTATTGTTTATTTTTAATGAAGTGTACTTTAAATTCGTTGTACTGTTAAAAAGATTCTATCTTTTCAATTTTTGGCGCTTCAAAAATAACTGCATTTTAAAAGTTTCTTTGTTTTCATTTCCAAAATTCAATTTAAAATTATTTTACGTTCTCTTTATAAGTACAAATGATATATGAATATGTTTTTCTGGAGATTAGCCAAATTTGTTAAACCTAAAATAATAACGCCAAAGGCTTAGCGTTTAAATGAGGTTATGTTTGTTAACACACAGATACTAAGAGTGGGAGACTGCGATAGTGAAAGAGGTATGGGTGATGGCTGGCAGCAATACCATAATCGACAATAACATAATCAGTCGAAGTATGTGTTAAATATTCTGTAAATGTATTTTAAGTAAAGTTGGAAAATATGTTTATTTCGTTATACATACTTATTCATAAAAATGATAAAATTGTCGTAGAAACACACCCTACCAAATGAGAACAATAATATTAATAATGGTTTTGAGGTTATGTTTTTAGGGGTTTGCTTTACAAAAAGTAAATGTTTTACAAATTTATTTATTTATTTACTCATGTGTATTTAATTTGTACTTTATCATTTATTCAAATCTTTTCGTTTTAGCTTAGGTCTTTGTTTGTCCCAAAAAATAATTTAGTTAGATTTCTTGAATACAATTTATTTGGTTTTTGGTTGTAATAAAACATTTGCCAAATGTTTATTACAATTTGATTTGTTTCATTTTGTTTTCCTAATTGCAAATCTAGCAGTATAACCCTTAAATAGACTTTCCATTGACTCGTATTAGTAGTATGGTCAGTTGGCCTAGAGTTCATAATTCCCAGCCATAGAGTAGTCATAATTTAATGATTTAGTTATAACCCATTTAACACAAACAAAAAAAAAACATTAGCTATTATGAGCTTTTAATTCATTTTACCCCCTAAATATTGGTAAAAGGAAAACTGTGAGTTTATAGCTTCATGCGTACCAAAGTATCATTTTAATTATTTAAGAATTTCATCAAAATCACATTAATGTAAGCCATGTTATTGTAATGTAAGATAAAAAGATTTCCATTATTTAACTCATCATCATCTCCTGGCTATTATGATGGATAATGATGGACCTTTTTTATCAAAAATTAAATTAACATTTAATTACATTTAGTAAATTTAATTAGTGTTGTTTATTATTGAAATCACAAAAATATAAATATAAAACCGTTAAGTGTTAAAGAAATCACTACAAAAAGATCAAGTGCAGATGATACGCTAATAATTGAGTTCGACCGCCAACAAGTGTCAAAGTCGGATATCTTAAAAATTAGATATTTTAGTTATATTGCCGTCTAATAGAGAAGACCACTCAAGGGCAGCAAAGGCCGTACACAGTGCACGTATGGTCACGGTGCTATTTAAGTAGTAACTGTAACAGACGTTGTGTGTGAAGTTTCAGCTGGTAATCATGAATTTGCAGATTGTCCCTTGTACAAAGCAGCTAAAACTAGAATTAATACATACGTACGTATAAGGAAAGGGGTCGCCATCTAACGTTTTTTTTTCAACTAGTGCTTATTTCTTAAATGGTAACACTTAGCTTATGTCTGATTTGAAAGATACTTAGTTTTATCCTTCCGCTAAACGAATATGGTTGTGTATACGCTTGAGCAACGCAGGAAAGTATTGCGATATTACTTTGGCCGATTTTGCCAAAAAAACCATATTTTCAGATGAAGCTCATTTTGGTAGCAGGTATGTAAACAAGCAAAATTGTCGCATTTGGAGCACAGAAAACCCGCACGCATACATTGAAAAGCCGATACACCCAAAACGAGTCACTGTTTGGCGCGGATTTTGGTCCAGAGGCATAATTCTGCCATTTTTCTTCGAAAATGAGCAAGGAGTGGCCGTAGTCAATGGCGATCGTTATCGGGCCATGTTGAATGAATTTTTGTTTACGAGAATTGAATAGGAGGATATTGGCAACATTTGGTTTCAACAGGACGGCTCTACGTGCCAAACAGCCGAAACTACATTTTCAAAAAAAAGTTATTTGGCGGACCCTTTACTTTAACACATTAGAGGTATAAAATAAATTTATAATTAATAAATCTCTCAATAAATTTTGTTAAAACTGGTTGTAGTATAAAACACTGCGATTATGTATTTATTGTGCTAGAATATTTTTAGGTTGAGAGCGTAACTTCTATACTAGGGTGTCTGACTACATTTCGGGGGAGCTCTGGAACATAATTTAGGACATGAGCTCGTAATGGATGGCCTTTTTTGGGTTGTATGTACATAGGAGGAAAACCTGAGGGAATTAAATACTCCAGATTCTCAGATGTAATTCCTGATTATCGTTACCGTGATACGATAGCTTGTACACAAAGTGTCACTTATAATTCTACAAGCGGTTTATAAGAGATAGGGAAATTTTCTGACAATATGCTACCACTTAAAACTATACCAAACAAGCCCGTTGCACTATCTCAGGAGATTCGTCAATGTATTACAGCCAGCATGAAAGGGCCGGTACGAAACATCGAATTTCTGCACGTGGCTAATAATAATATACTGTACTCTGATATTACACAAAGTAAATTTTTTGTTATTAAAGTAAAGATGACATTTTTAATGAGAAGTCGATGGAAACAGTTTTTGATGCTGTCGATGCACTTTAAAGATTCCAAAATAAATACGATAAGTTACGAGTGCTGGAAATGATGCTTTTATATGTTTGATTGATTTATACAACATTTAGTCAAAGTGTTCATGTTATGCATCTAAAGGCATAAAGACTGAGAGAGCAGCTACACATCTAGAAAGGATTTTACACGAATTGAAAGTTGAAATTCTCCTTGTCAATGAGACATTTTTGAAAAACTACAAACACTACAAAAATCGCCCAACACATGGCGAAGTTGTTCCCTTCGAAGTAAAATATACCCAAAAAATTTTGAACTAGCTCTATATGAATAAGAGAAAGGTGGATTTATTCGCCTTGAATAACAGTTTACATGACTTCTAAGTAAAAAATTCAAGAAAGGCATTCTTGTTGCCTCCCTAAATCTAAAAATTTTTGTTTTTAATGATGTGCTTCAAAATATGCATGCAAATAATCTTAAACAATCTATGTAAACAAACAAAATTTCACTCATGAAACATCGGTTTCTTTTCACCTAATATGCATGCGTTCTATGCAGTTATTGTAATGAAGTATAGTTTCTTTAAATAATTATATCTCCAATGACATGTTAGTGTTCAAATAAGCACGTTTCACCTAAATTTAACCACATCATTATAGGTTGAACCCACCAGTAATAAATAATAGGATCCCAGTAATTTTATATTTGCATACAAGCAGGCTCACACAATCAGTTTCAAAATTGATATGGATTTACTAACTAGACTAAAAATCTTGAAGTATATAACACGCTTTGACGCGGCAGCGTTTTTAATGCATTATAAACTTTTCGCGCCTTAAAAATTTCAAGTTTTATGCCACGCTTCACAGATTACATAACAATATATGTATGTATGTATTTATGTATGTATGTATGTATTTAAGTATGTATGTGTTATATCCATATATGTTAATATTAATCAAAACGTATACAAAGAGTCGAACCTTACTGAACTTTTTGCAGTGCACGATTTAACTATGTTTTCTTACATATATTTGTCATAAAAAACCAAAATTCCTACCTTAAAATTCTTTCAGTGTTCTAAACTATTTTTGCATTCACAATAATTGATTACAAAATCTTATTAAGGTAACACTATTGTGAACGATTGAAAATCAAACTACACACACCAACAACAACAGACAGCTGAGTGTCAATAAAAGTTAAAAATAAGCAAAAAGAATTTAACAGCTTGTGTGGATTGTATTTTTGGTTAAATTTACTAAATTAATAAAACTGTTAAAATCAATTGTATATAAAATTATAAGTTTAACTCACTAAATAATATACCTGTGGTAAGATGTCTGGTTTTTCCTTTGGAGCAGCAACGAGTACACCTGTTCAACCTCAAGCAACTAGTGGATTTTCATTTGGAGCGCCGAAACAAGCAGCTACGGCTGCAACATCTACAACTGGTTTCGGAACCACCACACAAACACCGGGCTTTGGAGCTGCAGCAGGTGGATTTGGCACAAATACAGCAGTTCCAGCATTTGGAGGAACACAGCAAGCTGCTACGCCTGGATTTGGTTCTACAGCCACATCGGCCGCACCAGCATTTGGTAGTACCTCTTTTAATTTTGGTGCACTGTCTTCAGCAGCTCCTGTCGCGCCCGGAACTTCAAATTTTGGTTTCGGCACACAGCAAACAGCTGCTGCTACAGCAGCTCCCACCTTGAATTTTGCTGGGCCAGCTGCCACCTCAAGTGCTGCTGCAGCGCCCTCACTAGGCTTGGGTAGCGGCTTAGGAGGAGGACTTGGAACTAACTTCTCTTTCATGAAACCTGCAGCTACAACTTCAGCTAGTATAAACTTCGGAACTACCACTACAACTACCTTTGGCGGACAACCTGCTGCCGGTGGTTTATTTGGTAAGCCATTGGCAACATCTTCTGCAGCTCCTGCCACAGCTCCAGCACCATTTGTGGGTTTAGGAGGCTTAGATGTTAGCTCCAATAAGCCTAAATCCGGCGACAGCAAACAAGATATCAAAGTCAAGGAAACGCAAGTACCAGAAGAAATTGCCAAAACGGTAGATTCTCTAAAAACTTACATAAAAAGTCAAAAGACCTTGTCATCGGATATAGGGCGTACTTCAACTTCTAAGCTCACCAATGTTTCGGGTGAAATCATGAATTTACAATGGGCTTTGCAGGAAATTTCCAATTCCGTAGAAGCCAACTACAACCATATTAAACTTCTACGTAAGGAAACCTCTAAAAATATACAGTCTGTGGAAATGGCCCAACGCACTCAAGACACCCCTGTAGGTTTGCAATTCGAAAACAATGCTCCTTTTCAATTCTTTCAATATTTGGTGGCCAAATACGAACAGGATCTTATAAATTTTCGACAACAAATCGCACTGACCGAACGTCACATGCACTCTTTAACTAATCCCCAAAATGTTTCACCTGAAGATCTTAAACGTGGATTCCGTCAAATCAACGAAAGTTTTATATCACTGGCAGGTCGTTTACATGAAATCCATCAGAAAGTGGAAGCCCAGAAAGATCAATATCTTAATTTACGTAAATATCGTTTGCGGGATAACACAAATGTTTTTGCACAACTAGATAATCCTGAAGCAAAAGTCGACACGACACGCATTACAGCCGGACCGACACCATTTTCAAATATTACTGCTATAAGTAATTTTGGTAAAACTTTTTCGAATTCATCGACTTCAAAAGGACAAACAACACAAACTGGAAAGTGAATGAGAAAATATAACGTCTTCTTGTATATTATTTAGAACATTTTTTTTTAATGTAAATTAAAAATTATTAAGATGGAAAACGTTGAAAATAAAAAAAAAATTAACAACCAAAATTAGTTTTGTATTAAATTAGTAAAAGATTGATTTTCAGCAGTTTCAAAAGTTGTCCCTAAGAAAAGCTCTTTATATATATTTTTTCTCAATAAAATTATAAAAAATCGAGCAAATCTAAAGATGGGAAAAACCTTTTACTTTAATCGAAAATTAGATTCATATGTATTTTTAAACGAAAATGTTGATTTTATTTATGTACTAAAAGTATCAACTGCTAGACATACAATATAATTGCCCAATTCATAATCTATCGTAGTAATTGAATGTTGCAAAAATCCTCTTCAATATATTAGAAGACGATAATCGGATAAATTTTCCATCTGATGTAAATATACGACGTTATGTGTTGTAGAAAATAATATTAGGTATATTACCAACAAAATATGTACAACGTTCTTAAATCCGACGAAGTACACCTTTTGAATAAAGCAAATATGTATACATTTTCAGATATTATGTTGAACCATATTTATTTAGTTAAATATCATTTATTATTCCATGAGTTTTATATAGTTTAAATATTTTTAGATATAAAGATAGGATAAACAAAACAAAAACGAGCCTTAATTTCAAAACAATGAAAAATATAGTGGTAGCCCGTTTTTAATATTTAGTAATAATTCTCCAAAAAAGACCAAGCTTATTAAAAGACCAAATTAACGTTCTACAAAATACAGGCAGTATGGATTTTAATCATAATAATAACTTATAAAATGTTAGTTGTGTGTGATAATAGAGTAAGAATAATGCAAAAGGAATTTGTTAATCATTTTTTAACAACTTGTATAACATCTTCATCAGCCATTATATGACTTATACCTACACGTTGTGGCGAGTACTTAGTGGAAGTACCCCAGACTAAGGCATACTTAAATTGGGCGGCTAAAGTACGGTGGATAGCATGGCACACATGTTCCACAGAAACACCCTAAAAGATAATATGTAATATTCATTTAAGTTATTTAAATCAATTATAGTTACATAAACTGCTTTATACTACAATACCTTTCTCAAAATCAAACCATCATCGAAATCTGGAGGAGCACCTGGCTTTTTCGTATAAACTCTAAGAAGCTGCAAGGCATCCCACAAAGCTTCTAACAAGTAATCTAAATTCAATTTCATATTACAACTAACCACTATTGAGTGTGGTTGTCTGGCCAAGCGATCTACCTCTTCAATAGAAATCTGATCGATTTTATTATAAACGTAGAGGCAAGGTAAATAGACACGATTAGCTGTAACGACATCAATAAACTCATCTACAGTACAGTCTTCACGAAACAAAACTTCAGCATTAAAGATCTTAAAGGAGTGTAGTACAGTTTGTACCATCTTTTCATTACATCTGGTTAGAGAACAGGTGGCATTAAAACTTAAACCGCCACCTTTCTTTTGTTTGAAGTAGATATTTGGTTTATTTTTATTTAAGCGTATGCCCACCGATTCCAATTCTCGTTCCAGTAAATCACGATGTACATTAGGTTTAGTGGCGTCCAACATCATGAGCACTAAATCGGCTGTGCGCGCTACAGCTATAACTTGGCGACCACGACCTTTACCCTAAAAAGAAACAGAATATTTATGAAAAAAAATTAAAAGGTTTATTTTTTGGAACCATTGTTTATTTTATTTAATAGGCTGATATGCCTGCCCTTAATGTTATGTTGAATAACAAACAATTCTCAAGTCACGTGGCTAAATTTACCTGTGCAGCACCTTCAATAATACCCGGCAAATCCAACAGTTGTATATTTGCACCTTTATACTCAATCACACCCGGAATACAGGTCAATGTTGTGAACTCATAATTGGCCGCTTCCGATTCGGTTTTTGTCAGTGTCGACAAAAGTGTTGACTTTCCCACTGACGGGAAACCAATTAACGCCACTCGGGCATCGCCACTCTTCAACACATCAAAACCATCTCCTTTCTCTCCCTTTTTGGAAGGTTCCAACAATTGCGAACGGTACTTAGCTAATTTAGCCTTTAACAAACCTAAATGATATTCAGTGGCTGCAAAGGTAAAGAAAAAATAAAATTATAACCTTGTAAATGGCCACCTTAATTTTCTTTGTCTTTACCTTTGTTTTTCTGTGTTCTGGCTATTTCTCTTTCAATTTCAGCAATTTTATCTAATATCCCCATAGTGACTGTTTTCTTTTTCTTACGTTATATACACTTGAAACATAACAATTGTTGGCAAATTATTTATTAAAGTAACTATTTGTAAAAATAAAACAAAATTGTGTGCTTTGCTCAGTGTGTTAAAAAAAAGTCCGGCGCTGACTTTAAAAGAGAGTGCATAAAAATGCTGTTTTGACAAAATGACAGTTGCTGCTTTCTATAGCACGCGGGCATTCACTTTGAAGTGAGCCCATTATCAATCACAATAGTTTTACTTTAATACCCACCCAAACTTTTTAACACCTCACAAACAGATATAAAAGTTCTTAGAACATAAATAAATTTTATACAAATAATACATTGATATTAGCTGACCCGGCAAACGTTGTTTTGCCATATAAATTATTTCTAAGAAATATTTTTTACAAAAAAAAAAAAAAACGTAAACCATATGAGTTCTACGGTATGCAGATTTATCTTTGTTTAAAATAAGTGGTTACGTTATTTAGGTGAGGCATAAATTGTCCCTTGGGGTGAGTCACCCTTAATATTTAGGAGTATGAAAAATAGATGTTGACCGATTCTTAAACGTGTACAATTTAAATGTGTACAATTTAAAGAAAAATACTATAATTTTTATAATTTGAAAAAGGGGGCGTTAAAGTAGGCATGGTAAAAAACGTATTCTATTAATCATATCACCACCTGGATAACGATCTTGCCGCGATGTGGTGGCTTAAGTGACAGCTGTGGTACCTTTCTCAGGGGCTGATTTTTAGTAGACGAGATACTTGTATCTCGCTACTCGAAGTCGGTCAATGAGGCATGTGCTAAAAGCGGTCATAACAAAAGGTTATCCAATCCTATCCTATTCTCCCTTTTCCTTAACCTCCTCTTAATCCTCCTCCCTCTCCCCCACTTGTAAGGTTAAGGTGGTAGGAAGCAGTGCCGAGAACCTGAATGGCTAGTTAGTGGATAAAGAGGACTAGTCTTTAACAGCTCCCATCCGGTGCCTATGACATGGGCCGGTTGTATTACTCGTCCAGTCCACGTACGCCGTCACTGTGTGGATGGTCCATCCCCTTACGTGCTCACTCGTGGGACCAAAATATGAATGAAACAGAAAATGAAAAGAAAAACACACAGAAACTGAAAAAAATTAAATCGGATGAGTTGGGTATCTCATCTGAAGACGACCTTCTGGCCTCTAGCCAAGAGACGTTGGTCGACTTATTAGGAAGAGAGGGAGCCAGTCATAGCACCCTGCTGCCCTCCAATACCCCTTCTAATACCCTTCAACTCGACGTCAAGGCTGACGACAAATTGAAGAGGAGGAAACAAAGAAAGAGGAGTCAGAATGACATCCTCAAAGCTAAATACAATAAGGCGGTTTTTATTCTTGACAAGATAGCCAAGAACACCGCCAATGGTATTCCCCATGAACGCGACGAGGAAGATCGCGTCAAATACCAGGCTGTGGTAGATGAGTACCTTAAGTTTAAGGATTCCTTACCCAGCACATCAAAAGAGGCAACTACTGAGGTGAGGTCCAAGCGAAACCGATCTCAGACAGAGGGAGGTAAATCGCCCAAAAGGAGAAAGGTCGCCGATAAAAAGACCACTCCGGGACTAGCCACGAACGCTACGTCGACATCTGCCAGGCGCCCCTTTAATGAAGTGGTAAAAGACCATCTCATTCTGGCCCTGGCAAACGAAAAGGATGGTGCCATCAGTCCTGTAGTAACAGAATGGGGTGCCATAGAGTCTAAACTAGCAGAGCTCGTTATGGATTACGTGCTCACTAGTAAGACTGGACAGGCTCCCTGTTTTGACTCCGGTGAGATACACCGGGGCTACAGGGTAATCAAGTGCTTGGACGGGTTCTCAAAGGACTTTCTCAGCAAGTGCATCGCTCAGATTAGCGGTGACTGGGAAGGCTTAAGTCTTAAGCTCATCCCTGCTGAAGAGATTCCAATGAGACCTCGGGCAAGGATTTGGTTACCAAAAATGAAGGCCGATGCTCAAAAGATGCTGGAGTGTCTGAAGATTCAGAACCCTAGTATCCCAATGGATGATTGGTTGATCATCCGCACCGAGCAGGGTGATAAACACACTTGCCTCACCCTCGCCATCACCGAATCGGCAACAATGAAGCTCGAAAAGACGGGCTTCAAACTGTTTTTCGGTGTGCGGGAAGCAAAGGTGAAGGTATTCCGACCAACAGGTTCAGGTGAAGCGGATGTCGTTGAAGCCGCCAACGCTCTGCTGTCTGGGATGAACCTCTCGGAACCATCCAATAAATAACAGAATGGCACTTAAAATAGTCCAAATTAATCTGCAGCACTCGAAATGCGCTACAGATAATCTTCGGATGCTCTTAGCTGAGGAGGATCTGGACATTGGACTATTGCAGGAACCCTGGGTAGTCAACTCGGTGGTAAAAGGGTTCCCGTCCTCATTATACAAAGTACTCTACGCAAAAGATTGTGGTAAGCCTAGGTCATGTCTTATTGCCAAAAGGAATATTAACATTTTTCTTTGTACGCAGCTTAGCTCAGCGGACCTTACAGTTGCAAGGGTCGAACTGCCAAACAGAGAAAGCTTCATAATTGCCTCGAGCTACATGGCGCATGAGAAGCCTCAATCGGGGTATCTGACGATATAGTCCTGGGCTGCGATGCCAATGCAAGGCACACGATCTGGGGCAGCACTGAGATTAATGAACGTGGTGAGTATACCCTTGATTTCATTAATACTAACAAGTTAAGTATATGTAACTCTGGTAACACCCCAACATTTATTTTTCCGAGTTCGGTTAATTACAATGGATGGGAGGAGGTACTGGACATTACACTCATGAATAGTAAGTCTAGGATATCAGTTGGAGGGTATCCAGTAAGAGGTCTTTTTCCGATCATAACTGGATTCTCTTCGAGATTAGACTTCGTGACGAGATTACGACACCGCTTTTTCGGAACCCAAGAAGAACTGATTGGTTTAAGTTCAATGGGGTCGTAAAGCGTAAATTGGGTAAACTGCCAGTTATCGAAGATTCGATAACTGGTCTTGAGGAAATGGAGAAGTGTTTCAGCAACGTTATGGTGAAAGCCTTCGAAATTTCCTGCCTTTGACGAAGGTTAGGAAAACCTTCCCTCTATGGTGGAGCTCGGAGCTCTCTGGCCTTCGGAGGGAGGCACGTAGGGCCTTTAATAAATGTTATGAAAGCAAATCGTGGCAGCCGTACCGCGATAAGCTGAAAGCTTATAAGAAGGCTATAGCGGCCGCAAAAAGAAGTTCATGGAGAGACTTCTGCGGGTCTATAGACAGCACTAGGGACACAGCGCGACTTAGTAAGATTCTAGCCAGGGATCAGTCAACTCCGACCTATATAAAAAGGGAAGATGACTCCTGGTCTGAATCTTCGGCTGAATCCCTTGATATCCTTATGAACACTCACTTTCCGGGATGCAGGGAGGTTGATACGGGAATCGTGAGTGCGGATAGGACCCATTCCGTGGTCGATGGGAACATATTTTCTTACGAGAGAATATCGTGGGCGATTGATAGTTTCTCCCCATATAAATCACCTGGACCTGATGGAATTCTGCCACGTATGTTGCAGAGTGCCAAGGGATATGTTATTCCCTGGCTCCAGAGGATTTTCATGCTCTGCCTATCTCTAAATTATATTCCTGGGAATTGGAGAAGGGTCAGGGTCGTTTTTATTCCGAAGATCGGAAGGAGAAGTCATGATGGTGCAAAAGACTTTCGTACGATTAGCCTTCATCTTTTCAGCTTAAGACACTGGAACGACTCATCGACTCTCATATCAGGCAGCGACTGGGGGGAACGACGCGTTTGTCGGGCAGTCAGCATGCCTATCTTAAGGGACGCTCTACGGAGACGGCTCTACATGAGGTCGTGGGGACTATAGAGAGGTCTCTCGAATTCGGGCAGTATACTATGGCAGCCTTCTTGGATATAGAAGGGGCCTTCAATAACGTAACCACCCTTGCGATTCAGCATGCCCTCACTGGTCTAGATGTTGAGGAGTACATCAGCAACTGGCTAGTGTCCATGCTGAGCACAAGGGTGGTTATTGCTAATCTTGGTAACACCACTATGTCAAGGCTAGTGGAGAGAGGTACACCTCAGGGCGGTGTGATCTCTCCACTGCTTTGGCTTATTGTTGTTAACAAGATTCTTATTGAACTGGACAATAGCTTAATAAAGGTCGTGGCTTATGCGGACGATGTTGTGATACTGGTATCGGGACTGTTTCCGGACGTGATTAGTGATATCATGTCCGACGCCTTGAGATTACTAAGAAACTGGGCCACGGACAGCGGTCTAGTAGTAAATCCAGGTAAATCCAGGATAACAGGTGGCGTGGGCTGAGCACGTGTAAGGTGGCACGGCTTACGTGGCCCTCTTTTGATGCACGACGTACATTGCAACTTACCAGTCGGAGTCGGAGGGACATATCGAGGTTGCTGGCAGTATTGACGGGTCACTGGATGTTAGGCAAACATGCAAGTCGGCTCGGACTCCCATCGAACGACCATTGTCGCAGTTGTCTGGATAGAGAGAAGGAGGAATCGGTTTTCCACTTTCTCTGCGAATGTCCTACACTGGCGGCTAAGAGACACAGATTTCTGGGCGAACATATACTAGATGGCCTCTCTGCGATATCTGAAGTTGGACTGAATTATCTACTGAGATATCTCAGGTCCACGGGGTGGATCTAGTACCCTTACTCTTGGATTTTATTCTGAGATACACTAGAAGCTGACGAGTGATGTGGTCCTGTCAAAACGGAGTCATACAGACTCTACTTGACTGTTGGCGTGCAGCGAACTACCACGATAACCAACCAACCAACCAATCATATCAGAGTCTTAGTTACATTATGTGAACATTTTAAGATTGGCCCAGCAGTCTGGCCTGCCTGAGGGGACGTGAAAAAAGGTGTTGCGCTGAGGGGTATAAAAAATAGATGTTGATCGATTCTTTGACCTACCCGATATGCACTTAAAATTTCATGAAAATCAGTCTAGCCATTTCGGATGAGTTTAATTACAAACACCAAAACAAGAGATTTTTATATATTAGAATATACATATTTTTGTTTTGTTTTATCTTTCAATTAAAAATGTAACGAAAATCAGTAATTTAAACAAGTTTAGTATATTACATATTTATATATTAATAAAATCATTATCCATTTATTTTTTTCTTATTAAATTCATTCTGTTAATTTATAATAATGAAGCTAAAAGCCACATTTTTAAAATATATTTAAAATTAAAGTTAAATAGTTTTAATATACATACATATATAATAATATTATGGCTAAAATAGTTTTTAATCCAAAAAAGGATTAAAGTAAGTTATTATGTTTAAATGTATACAATACTCGTATATATGTATGTTAAAATACATAAAATTTGTGCTTGACTTTACATTCTTTTAAAAAAATACTAAACAAAAAACAAACAAAAAAATACAATGTATTTGCTTAAACTTAATGTTGAAAATGTTTTTTTTTGTGTGCCATAAAGTGTACATTTTCAAATAAGTATGTAATTAACATTATTCAACCTTTTGTTTACATTAAGTGTTTACTACCTCTTTGACTGCAATAACCCATAAATAAATTTTCTTTAATTTCTATAAAAACCGTTGCCATCATTTCCCATAAATTCAGTCCACTTTTGATGTTGAATATCGTCTAATTCTGAACATACTTCGCCTGGTTGCAGGGAACGGCAGGTGCATGTGATGCTAAGGCGAGTTACCACCAATTGCGATTCGTATTTGGGTAAGTCGGGAGTGATATTTACCAATCTCTCATTAAGACATTGCTTAAGAAATTGTTTGCGCAAGGCGCGTTGATTATCCATAGTGTAACCTAAGAGTTTAATAATATTTGAGAACAGTTTATAAAGTGTTTTTCTGTTTTAAAACTTACTTTTATAAGCGCTTATCTTTTCTTCTACACAATTCAAATCTTGTGGCTTAAATAATGGTGGAAAGGCCTCCGATTCTCGAATATTTAATACAAATGCAAAATCTATTGATGATCTGGTATTATTTAACGATTTCATTAGAACTCCCGTCGATGATATTGAGGCCAGAAACCATTCATCTTTTTCCTTCGATGCACTCTCTTCTCTTTTTTTACGTTTCTCTGCTGGCACGCCCTCAATTAAATTATCAGTTTGAGGATTTTGCGTTGATTGCTTTTGTTGTTCCGTTGATTCATAATTTCGTTGCTGATACTGTTCTTCACTTTTTATAGCATCTCTTTCCTCATTTTCTTTCTCCAAATCCCATAAGCTTAACTGTTCATCTTTGTCTAAATCATTTTGTGGTAGGCCACCTGTAGGCAGACTTGCTGTTGAATTGGAGTCATCCTCCAAGTTTTTTATGTCACTTCGTATATCTCGATTGCCAGGATATTTTGTACGTAAACGTATAGGATGTTCATTTGCTGGCACTATTTGAGGTACTTCACTATCAGCATAAGTATTTTCGTAATCCTCTGGCAACCTCTGAGGTTCAATAATATCGTAGTCTCTTTGCTAAAGGTACAAGTGTTTAAAATAACTTTCGTATATTAAAGAGATTTGACTTACATATTCCCTTAGGGCTGGAGAATTTGCGCCATAACCCTCTACCCCATAATAGGGTGAATTTAATTGTTTAAGTGCATCATAACTATCTACGACTGGTGGTTCATTTTTATCTAAAGCTTCTTGTATCAGTTCCGGTGATAACAGGTGATTACGTGCTGTTTCCTGTCTAAATTGATTTTTCGACTTTTCAAGACTCTCCAATTTTTCGGCCGCCACAACTTTTTCCAACAGCTCTTTATTGGCTAAAAGTTTTTTCAATAACTTGGGATGCTTCAAAGGTGATTTGGGAACTTTATGAGCCGTTGCTAAATTGACATGTTGGGTATGATTTAGATGAACTTCCAAGTCATCTAAAAATCAGATGGAATTGAGTAATTAGTGTAATCAATAATTTAAAGTTATGTTACTAGTATGTTTCTATTTTAATGTACATTAATTCTACCTGTACTAAATAACACTGCGCCTGGTGGTTCTATATGACGAGCTATGGCATATAATTTCACCACACTGGAGGAATTATACCGTAAGCGACAAGTATCGGCTCGAGCCTGGAGGATTATATCACTGTCTGTAGGTAAAAATTATTACTTAATAGAAAATCTTGCAGAAAATGAAAACATGTTTTAATTTTAAATTGCAGATTTTGCAATTTCGGATTTTTAGCTAGTGTAGAAAAAAATCTATTAATATATCAAAGTTGCTATATTAATGAAATATTTTGTAATATTAACGAAACAGCTTAAGTAATATAATTTTATTAAGGCCTTCTCCTTACCCGGTATAAATTCATAGGCATCCTTGGCATCATATTTATCTCGACACTGTGTTTGCCAGTGTAAATAAAAGTCACCACCAAATGTTTGCGATATTGATACTCCACCTAATAAACTATTCGAACCACCCGAATCCGTCATCATAGCATCTAGCAAAGGTTTTCCGTTTCTACCATCCAATATTGTAGTCTGTGAATAATAATATACTGGAAATCCGGGACCAGTATTATATTTCACCATAAAATCGGAAACGTTGTCATGATTGAAATGACCCGGCACTATAGCACTAACACTTTCACTGGAAGGAAATGTAAAATTCCACAACATCGTATAGTTATGACCATCAAAAGCCATGACAGTTGAGTTAAATGAGGACACTATTATATCGTCAATATTATCGCCAGTAATATCGGTTAATATCGAGGGTGCCATTAAACCAGAATGCTTGTGCTGATAGAGAGGAGTAAATTCTTTTTCACTAGTAAATTTCATTAGGGAAAGTAAACGTATGGAGTAGACCCCACCGGCAGTGTTTTGACCTCCCGTTATGATTATCAATAGTTCGGTGCCATCGTCTTTGGTTAACACTTGCACTGGCACAAAGACCTCCTCCTTAAAAGGTGTCGGTATGGTGCGTATAACTTTACCCGTTTTACCCGATATCACTTTAATATGACCCGCTTTAGATTCTTCGCGTTCTTCCAGATGTACGGCCAATATTTCGGATATTTCATCGCCATCTAAGTCACGTACTATGTTGATCGTATATAGATCCATGACTATAGGTGAATTGGTTTCAACCTCCACTTCACGATATTCCCAAATATTATTGCCATTACGGCCATTTATAGCAAAAATCATCTGCAAACAAAATAATTATAACACGACGTTTTTACTCATCAGGTAGTACTGATTCGCCAGCTTTTATTTTTTTACTTATTGTAAACTTTAACTATCAAAGTCCATAGATAAAAACAAATTATGTCTCTCCGTACAAGATACAATAAAAATTTAAAAAAAAATTTCTCCGAACTGCTTTTTACCTAATGAGTTTATGCATATTTTTTATTTTTATTTTTTTCTAAAATTTTAAGTAATTTGACAAAACAAGTAGATTTCGATTAACATTGCTTTAATTAAATTGTTGTTACTTTGTTTGTTGGGTATAACGCATTTAAATTGTAAAATATTTAACCGAAAATGTATGCTCCTGCTGTCATTTGTCATAATTATTTTTATAAGTATGTATGCATGGTGTAATTATACAAGGTGGCGGTGCCAGCCCAGCTGATTATTCTTTTGTGCTCTGGAGTATGTCAAACTACATATTAAAAAAATTATTTCAACTTCGGAAATTGTCAAACTCCATACATAAAAAAGAGAGACAAAAATTGCTCTCCTTTACGCTATCACCTTATGTAATTACACCATGTTTGTATGTATGTCAAATCTTTTACTCACCCCTAATCTTCCGGCTGCCACACAATCTGGATAACCATCCTGATTTATATCTACTGTACACAGCAATGAAAATACATTCGCCACACTCCAAGTCTGCCACAACAAATCCCCACTGATGCCATTTACCGCTACAACTCCTCCCTCACAGGGAACCTCATCACCCTGAAACGGGCTCTTACATTTCGGCAACGGATAGCCTTCGTATTGTATATTATCATCCACACCAAAACCAAAAATTACATCCGATACATCATCACCATTGAGATCTGCCTTACGGACGGGACTTTCACTATTCATACGCGGAAAGGTGCGAGACCATAACTTTTGTACGCGGATCTGAGTACAAGGCACAAATTCGCTGCCCATACTGTCGCCATATGACTTTTGGCCATCGTTTAAAGCCAATGGTAAAGGTGAAGAGCTCTTTTGATGATGAAACCAGAATTTAAATTTTTGCATGGAAACAGGAACCATAGTGAGAATTAAAGCTATCAAGCTTATTAACGCTACGATGATGGTCAAAATGGCCAAACCATAGCAAAAGGGTTCACAACAGCGCCAGCAACAACGACGATGCTTTTTCATTATAGGCATAGAATTATGTGACTTGCCATTTTTACGTCGAGGGGCCATTAAAGGGCGCTTTAAACCCTTTTCTTCACGCATCTTAAAGCAAAAAATAAGAAGAAAAAAAAACAATATTTCATTACAGTTCAAATGAAAAATGTACAAAGCAAATTACCTTTGATGTCTTAGAATCTTTGATGAATACTTCATCATCTACATCATCACTGATGTCTTCATCAATGGAATCGCGTATAGCGATACGATTTGAGGGCACATATGGTCGCATATTTATCATCACCGGAAAGAACGGTTTGCTAGAAGAAATAATACTAATTTTCTTCTCTTTTTTTTCCCGTCTATGTGTATTACGTTTTATTTTCCTTTTTTTTTCTTTAGCTACATTAGTTCTTACAAAAATTCCTTGACTTTAGGCTTTACTTTACTAATAGTTATTTGTCTACTAAAAGTATGCAATTTAATTTTGTTAAATTTTTTAATATTTATTTTTTTATTCCCACACAATAAGCAACAAGAAGTTATACTAAATGATGAAAAATCAATATTTTTTACATTTACTGTTGTCATTTTGACATTCCTCTCATTTTAATCATTTTCTTCTCTTGTTTTAACAGTCATGCGCCTAAAAATTTACCTTTATTTTTGATTTGAAACACGTGTTGCATGCTTTTCTGCATTTTACATTGTTTTTATGATTTGTTTATCAACAAACAAATTTTTAAAAACATATGTAAGTATAAATGTAGATGTATGTATATGTGTGTAAGGATGCGTGTTTATGCCGTTAATAATAATAAATAATCTGTTGATTTCTTTGTCATTTCCAAATGGTTTAGGGAAAGTTCTGTATACATACATTCATAAGTATGTACTTTGTTATAACTCCTTCATCATTTTCTTTGGTTTTCATATACGCTTTCGATTCGGTGCCGATTAAAAGTTCAATGAACACAATTTTATGAATGATATTATATAATAAACTTTACAATGATTTTTTTTTAATTATTTTAGTAGCATACGTTTAGGTTGACACTCAAAGAGTAGTTAACACTTTTGTTCCTTCGTATGTCACTTAAAATCTAAACAACATATGTATGTTCCTTTTGTCCGATAAATAGTAAATAATAATTTCCTGTTTGAAAAGAAAATTTCTAGTTTTTTTTAGTTTAGAACGGGTAAGAGCACAATATCCGGCTGTGCCAAATTTATTATTTTGTAATAGACAGTATCTCTTTATACTAAAATATGTTGTACTTTCTTTGTGTAACTTCGATTTGCTATTAATTTATTTTCTAAAATGTGTTCTTACAATGAAACTTAAAAAATTTTTACAACAAGGTTGTATCTTTACGAAAACTGAAGAGTACAATTTGGTACCCAGAGGTAGTTAAAAAAATAATATTAGCTTTTTGTAGGCATGACACTTCCTACATTTTTAATTATATAATTAATGTTTAAATTCAACGTAGATAATTCATTACAGATGATCTATTGTTTTTTTAAAAAAGTTTTGTCCATACAGGAATAATATGAATTTGAAAAAAAACGTTAAATGGAGGTGGGCGTTAAAGTGCGCTTCACGCTTTTATTTTCAGGCATAAATAAATTGACCACAAATCTATATACATATGTATGCAAGATTTCATCATCTAATACATGCATATAATTCTGTCGATTTTATAAGTTTTTAAATTTCATTAACAGTAAATTATGCGAGGAGTGGGCGTTGAGTAGGCGTGTCAAAGTATTTTATTTTTATATTGACGTGAAATGTATATATGCATAATTTCATTATCAAAAAGCAATGTTTGCATTATTTCAGAATCGTACATTTAATTTTGTCAATTTTATAACTCTTTTAATTTTAAATAGTCCGAAAAATACACTGTGCGGTATAAATTTTCGTACATTTTGATCTATAACTCCTTTCGTATATACATATGTATATATATATATATATATATATATATATATGCACAGAGCATAGTTTGGGGACCGAAAAAATATGCACTTTTTTTGATGTTATTTTATAAATCGTGAAAAATTAAAGATATATGTTCGGAATTTTTTTCTGAATTCCTTTAAAAATCGGAGAAAAATCAATTTAAGTGTAATGCGCATAGTTTGGAGACTTCATATACGTTGCGCATATTTCGGGAACCGGTCCTCAAACTATACAGTACATCGACGGCAAATTTTGTTGCCGTATTTTTAACATATATGCACAAAAAATCCCAGGTTTTCCCCACCGCCGTTAAATTTTTGATTACAGGCAAGGATGTTTGCATTTTTGTTTAATGCAGTAATGCTAACAGCTTTTTTTTTTTTTATCGCTAAAAATTAAAAGAAACCGACAGAAAAACGATAAATTTGATTTGACAACATTAAAATATACAATTGGTTAAACTTGTGTCTATACGAGATAAAAACAGTTGTAAAGTCAAAAGAAATAAATTGCCAAAAATTTTATACATTATAGCCTCTTATATTTAATAGTGCTGATGATAAAATCGTGGATGATTTCGAAAATGCAATCCACTCGGCTTACATCGCAATAAATTTTTAAATATTCTCAAAAATTATTACAAATAAATTTAATATCGAAAATTAAAAAAAATAGAATAAATGAACTTAAGCCAAAATAAAAACTGATTTACTATAAATTTAATATATAAAGTTTGAATAAAATATTAATATATAACTTTATTTTTATTGTTTTAATTTTGAAAAATTTTATTTAAATAAAAACTTATATAAAATTTAATGATTAAAATTTTTAGTGTGGAAGAAATTATTGACAGCTTAGACAAGTTGTAACAAACCACATGGAATTGTCATGTTTGGTATATGCCATATGTTTTTTACCAGTTGGTATTACTGAAATGAACAGCTTCATTTCTTCAAAAGTTTTATTGGTGCGTGCTTGTAATTTAATGCGCAATTCTTGTGCGTGGTTTTAGTTCGTGGTTATGGTGTGTGGTTGTTGGTGTTTCTGGAGCTATGCCTTTTTATTTATCAGCACCCGATGCATTAACTGGTCTGATAATAGCTTTATTTCTTCAAAAGTTTTATTGGTGCGTGCTTGTAATTTAATGCGCAATTCTTGTGCGTGGTTTTAGTTCGTGGTTATGGTGTGTTGTTGTTGGTGTTTCTGGTGCTATGCATTTTTATTTATTAACACCTAATGCATTAACTGGTCTGATAATAAATCCAAATGCCTCGGCAATAAATGCTAGTACACGAGGATCTCAACATGGCCGTGGACATGGCGAAGCTAATGGTTCCAAACGTGCTCAATTCAACATACAACGTCATCCTCCACCAAAAGGTAGTCCAGCGCCATATCAATCGGTACAAAATAACCAACAATACATGCAATAGCAGTGAATATAACTATAGAAGCACAACATATGATGGCCATATTACCACCAACTAATGTGCCTCAACCCCAGTTTGCTACCCAAACACCACAATATACACACGGTTATGCACCACAACAACACACATTACATCCAGCTCCCAGTTCTGCCGCTCAACAGGTTACCGGTACACCACTATGTGTTAGTCTTAATAGACAATATACGTAAAATTATCCACACGCAGTTCTCAAGCCTCAGCACCTATGCAAATAGTTTTCGATACAAATGATAAAAGCTGCAGTAGTTTCTCCTCCCATGTCTCAACCTGCTGCAACCAATGAGCACCACCAAATACCTCACCTAATACTAGTCAACACCTCATCATTTTCAACAGCTACAACACCAACAATAAAAATCAATTACTAGGGGTAAGTTTGTGTTATTATTTCTTTACATTTTTTACGAAAATGTGGTAGTATTCTTTTAATTTCTGGCTTGAATAAAAATTGCTAACTAAAGTGGTAGTGTTCTTTTAATTTCTGGCTTGAATAAAAATTGCTAACTAAAAATTCCTAGCAAAAAAATGAAATCAATAGTGTAATAGGAACCATTCTAAATGCCTCCCAAAATGTGAAATAATTTGTCATAATTGTTGTTCTTCAAAACATGTGCATATTTATTCAAAAAACTTTTCATAATTCATGTAAACAAATATCATTAATTCATGAAACGTCGGTTTCTTTTCTTCTGATTTGCATGGCTTCTATGCACTTATAAGAAAGTGCAGTTTAATAATATATTGATATAAATACATGTTCTCCAATGACACGCTAATGTTAAAATCAGTAATATTTTAACACAAATCGAATTACCTCATCATTAGTTAAACCTGTGCAAAATATCTTCTTCATGTTTTAAGTTTATTTTTAATGTAAAATATTGTTAAAAGTTTATTTTTTGAAAATGTTGACCACTAAAAGTAGACTTTGTTGAGCTTAATAATTTTTTTTTTAATTTGCCGGTTGATGGTGGTGGTCTTCATCCCAACGAGGTTTATATTACCATGAATGTTTAACATAATGCTGTTTATGAATTTATAAATATACATTCACTATTAATAGTTTTTTTAGAAGATTATCAGGACAAGAAGACTATGTGAAGGATAGCGAAAAAGAATCAATTTTATATTTGGTTTTTTTGTACTAATATTTGTGTATTAAAATAATTTTATCACAAATACTACATAAATAAATATTGTCGTATTAAAAATAATTTTATAAAAAATATTATTATAAAAGAGAACCTGCAAAACTTCTAAGTTTTCGATTTCCATCATATACATACCTACATCATATATATACTTATAAGTTGGTGAATGTAAGTGTTCAGAATCAATTATTAAATTTTTATTTTGTATACCTTTGCATTTCATTTTTTTTAAATATATGAATATATTTAAAAATATTAATGACTCAAATTTCCAGTGTAGAAAACTTTATTGACACTGGAACAAACGATATGACAACGCCCGATATCGAACTGCCCGATATGGCAGCGCCAAGTTTGGCAGCTTTTTTTACAAGTTGGTAGAACTGAAATGCATGGCGTCATTTTGTTGAAAGTTTTTGTGGTGCGTGGTTATAATCTGTGTGGTAATTCTGGTGAGTGGTTTTTGATGTTCCTGGTGCTCCGCCATTTATTTTGTCAACGCCATCCTCCACCAAAAGGTACAAAATAACCAACAAGACATGCAACAGCAGCGAGCACAACAGAATCAAAATAATGGCCACATTACCACCAACTAATGTGCCTCAACCCCAATTTTCTACCAATACACTACAATATGCATACCCATACAGCTCCCAGTTCTGCCGCGCAACAGGTTCCCGATACATCACTATGTGTAAGTCTAAATCTAAATATACAAACACCACAATATACACACGGTTATGCACCGCAACAACACATATTACATCCAGCACCCAGTTCTGCCGCTCAACAGGTTACCGGTACACCACTATTTGTTAGTCTTAATAGACAATATACGTAAAATTATCCACACGCAGTTCTCAAGCCTCAGCACCTATGCAAATAGTTTTCCATACAAATGATAAAAGCTGCAGTAGTTTCTCCTCCCATGTCTCAACCTGCTGCAACCAATGAACACCACCAAATACCTCACCTAATACTAGTCAACACCTCATCATTTTCAACAGCTACAACACCAACAATAACAATCAATTACTAGGGGTAAGTTTGTGTTATTATTTCTTTAAATTTTTTACGAAAAAGTGGTAGTAAGCTCTTAATTTCTGGCTTGAATAAAAATTGCTAACTAAAGTGGTAGTGTTCTTTTAATTTCTGGTTTGAATAAAAATTGCTAACTAAAAATTCCTAGCAAAAAAATGCCTCCCAAAATGTGAAATAATTTGTCATAATTGTTGGTCTTCAAAACATGTGCATATTTATTCAAAAAACTTTTCATAATTCATGTAAACAAATATCATTATCTCATGAAACGTCGGTTTCTTTTCTTCTGATTTGCATGGCTTCTATGCACTTATAAGAAAGTGCAGTTTAATAATATATTGATATAAATACATGTTCTCCAATGACACGCTAATGTTAAAATCAGTAATATTTTAACATAAATCGAATTACCTCATCATTAGTTAAACCTGTGCAAAATATCTTCTTCATGTTTTAACTTTATTTTTAATGTAAAATATTGTTAAAAGTTTATTTTTTGAAAATGTTGACCACTAAAAGTAGACTTTGTTGAGCTTAATAATTTTTTTTTTTTAATTTGCCGGTTGATGGTGGTGGTCTTCATCCCAACGAGGTTTATATTACCATGATTGTTTAACATAATGCTGTTTATGAATTTATAAATATACATTCACTATTAATAGTTTTTTTAGAAGATTATCAGGAAGAAGAAGACTATGTGAAGGATAGCGAAAAAGAATCAATTTTATATTTGGTTTTTTTGTACTAATATTTGTGTATTAAAATAATTTTATCACAAATACTACATAAATAAATATTGCCGTATTAAAAATAATTTTATAAAAAATATTATTATAAAAGAGAACCTGCAAAACTTCTAAGTTTTCGATTTCCATCATATACATACCTACATCATATATATACTTATAAGTTGGTGAATGTAAGTGTTCAGAATCAATTATTAAATTTTTATTTTGTATACCTTTGCGTTTCATTTTTTTTAAAATATATGAATATATTTAAAAATATTAATGACTCAAATTTCCAGTGTAGAAAACTTTATTGACACTGGAACAAACGATATGACAACGCCCGATATCGAACTGCCCGATATGGCAGCGCCAAGTTTGGCAGCTTTTTTTACAAGTTGGTAGAACTGAAATGCATGGCGTCATTTTGTTGAAAGTTTTTGTGGTGCGTGGTTATAATCTGTGTGGTAATTCTGGTGAGTGGTTTTTGATGTTCCTGGTGCTCCGCCATTTATTTTGTCAACGTCATCCTCCACCAAAAGGTACAAAATAACCAACACGACATGCAACAGCAGCGAGCACAACAGAATCAAAATAATGGCCACATTACC
This sequence comes from Phyto melanocephala, assembly GCA_941918925.1. Classification (NCBI taxonomy): domain Eukaryota; kingdom Metazoa; phylum Arthropoda; class Insecta; order Diptera; family Rhinophoridae; genus Phyto; species Phyto melanocephala. The sequence goes on along the minus strand of OW799233.1, from coordinate 44,512,373 downwards.
ACCAACTAATGTGCCTCAACCCCAGTTTTCTACCCATACACTACAATATGCACACACATACAGCTCCCAGTTCTGCCGCGCAACAGGTTCCCGATACACCACTAAGTGTAAGTCTAAATCTAAATATACAAACACCACAATATACACACGGTTATGCACCACAACAACACATATTACATCCAGCACCCAGTTCTGCCGCTCAACAGGTTACCGGTACACCACTATGTGTTAGTCTTAATAGACAATATACGTAAAATTATCCACACGCAGTTCTCAAGCCTCAGCACCTATGCAAATAGTTTTCGATACAAATGATAAAAGCTGCAGTAGTTTCTCCTCCCATGTCTCAACCTGCTGCAACCAATGAGCACCACCAAATACCTCACCTAATACTAGTCAACACCTCATCATTTTCAACAGCTACAACACCAACAATAAAAATCAATTACTAGGGGTAAGTTTGTGTTATTATTTCTTTAAATTTTTTACGAAAAAGTGGTAGTAAGCTCTTAATTTCTGGCTTGAATAAAAATTGCTAACTAAAGTGGTAGTGTTCTTTTAATTTCTGGTTTGAATAAAAATTGCTAACTAAAAATTCCTAGCAAAAAAATGCCTCCCAAAATGTGAAATAATTTGTCATAATTGTTGGTCTTCAAAACATGTGCATATTTATTCAAAAAACTTTTCATAATTCATGTAAACAAATATCATTAACTCATGAAACGTCGGTTTCTTTTCTTCTGATTTGCATGGCTTCTATGCACTTATAAGAAAGTGCAGTTTGATAATATATTGATATAAATACATGTTCTCCAATGACACGCTAATGTTAAAATCAGTAATGTTTTTACATAAATCGAATTACTTCATCATTAGTGCAAAATCACTTCATATTTTTTTGCTGGGTACAGATGTCAAACAAACGTATAAAAAATGTTTTAATTTAATTTTTTTTAATGTACAAAATTTTAAAAGTATATTTTTTGAAAATGTTGACAATGTTGGTCTGCATCCCAACGAGGTTTATATTACCAGGAATGTTTAACATAATGCTGTTTATGGATTTTTCAATATACATTCATATTTATTAGAGAATTATCAGGAAGAAGAAGATTATGTGAGGGAAATCGAAAACGAATCAATTTTAACACTAGTTAGTTTTGTTGTACTTATATTTTAATTTTATCATAAATATTACATAAATAAATATTGCCGCATTAAAAATAATTTTATAAAAAATATTATAAAGGAGAACCTGCAAAACTTCTAAGTTTTCGATTTCCATCATATACCTACAACATACTTATATATACTTATAAGTTGGTGAATGTAAGTGTTCATAATCAATTATTAAATTTTTATTTTGTATACCTTTGCGTTTCATTTATTTAAAAATATATGAATATATTTAAAAATATTAATGACTCAAATTCCCAATGTAGAAAACTTTATTGACACTGGAACAAACGATATGATAACGCCCGATATGGTACCGCCTGATATGGCAGCGTCAGGTTTAACAGCTTTTTTTACAAGTTGGTAGAACTGAAATGCATGGCGTTATTTTGTTGAAAGTTTTTGTAGTGCGTGGTTATAATCTGTGCGGTAATTCTGGTGATTGTTTTTGGTATTCCTGGTGATATGCGATTAACTTTGTCAACGTCATCCTCCACCAAAAGGTAGTTCATCATCACAGCAATTGGTACAAAATGACCAACAAGACATGCAACAGCAGCGAGCACAACAGCAGCCAACAGAATCAAAACAAATAATGGCCACATTACCACCAACTAATGTGCTTCAATCCCAGTTTGCTACCCATACACCACAATATACACACGGTTATGTACCACTACAACACATATAACATCCAGCTCCCAGTTCTGCCGCGCAACAGGTTACCGGTACACCACTATGTGTTAGTCTAAATATAAATATACGTACAATTATCCACACGCAGTCCTCAAGCCTCAGCACCTATGCAAATAGTGTTCCCATACAAATGATAAAAGCTGTAGTAGTTTCTCCTCCCATGTTTCAACCTGCTGCAACCAATAAGCACCAACAAACACCTAATACTAGTCAACACCTCATCGTATTTAAAAGCTACAACACCAACAATAACAAACAATTACTAGGGGTAAGTTTGTGTTATTATTGCTTTTAATTTTTTTACGAAAAAGTGGTAGTTAGCTTTTAGTTTCTGACCTAATAAAAATTGCTAACTAAAGTGGTAGTGTTCTTTTAATTTCTGGCTTTAATAAAAATTGCTAACTAAAAATTCCTAGCAAAAAAATGAAATCAATAGTGTAATAGGAACCATTCTAAATGCCTCCCAAAATGTGAAATAATTTGTCATAATTGTTGTTCTTTAAAACATGTGCATCTTTATTTAAAAAAATTTCTAATAATTCATGTAAACAAATATTATTAACTCATGAAACGTCGGTTTCTTTTCTTCTGATTTTCATGGCTTCTATGCACTTATAAGAAAGTGCAGTTTAATAATATATTGATATAAATACATGATCTCCAATGACACGCTTATGCTAAAATCAGTAATGTTTTTACATAAATCGAATTACTTCATCATTAGTGCAAAATCACTTCATATTTTTTTGCTGGGTACAGATGTCAAACAAACGTATAAAAAATGTTTTAATTTAATTTTTTTTAATGTACAAAATTTTAAAAGTATATTTTTTGAAAATGTTGACAATGTTGGTCTTCATCCCAACGAGGTTTATATTACCATGAATGTTTAACATAATGCTGTTTATGAATTTATAAATATACATTCACTATTAATAGTTTTTTTAGAAGATTATCAGGACAAGAAGACTATGTGAAGGATAGCGAAAAAGAATCAATTTTATATTTGGTTTTTTTGTACTAATATTTGTGTAATAAAATAATTTTATCACAAATATTACACAAATAAATATTGCCGTATTAAAAATAATTTTATAAAAAATATTATTATAAAAGAGAACCTGCAAAACTTTTTAGTTTTCGATTTCCATCATATACCTACATCATATATATACTTATAAGTTGGTGAATGTAAGTGTTCAGAATCAATTAATAATTTTTATTTTATATACCTTTGCGTTTCATTTATTTAAAAATATTTAAATATATTTAAAAATATTAATGACTCAAATTTCCAGTGTAGAAAACTTTATTGACACTGGAACAAACGATATGACAACGCCCGATATGGTACCGCCTGATATGGCAGCGCAAGGTTTAACAGCTTTTTTAACAAGTTGGTAGAACTGAAATGCATGGCGTCATTTTGTTGAAAGTTTTTGAGGTGCGTGGTTATAATCTGTGTCGTAATTCTGGTGATTGTTTTTGGTATTCCTGGTGCTATGCCATTTACTTTGTCAACGTCATCTTCCACCAAAAGGTAGTTCATCATCACAAAAATCGGTACAAAATGGCCAACAAGACATGCAACAGCAGCGAGCACAACAGCAGCCAACAGATTCAAAACAAATAATGGCCACATTACCACCAACTAATGTGGCTCAACCACAGTTTGCTACCCAAACAGCACAATATACATATGGTTGTGCACCACAACAACACATATTACATCCAGCTCCTAGTTCTGCCGCGCAACAGGTTCCCGGTACACCACTTTGTGTTAGTCTAAATATACAATATACGTACAATTATCCGCACGCAGTTCTCAAGCCTTAGCACCTATGCAAATACTTTTCCAAACAAATGATAAAAGCTGTAGTAGTTTCTCCTCCCATGTCTCAACCTGCTGCAACAAATAAGCACCAACAAACACCTCACCTAATACTAGTCAACACCTCATAATTTTCAACAGCTACAACACCAACAATAACAAACAATTACTAGGGGTAAGTTTGTGTTATTATTTCTTTTAATTTTTTACGAAAAAGTGGTAGTTAGCTTTTAGTTTCTGACTCGAATAAAAATTGCTAACTAAAAATTCCTAGCAAAAAAATGAAATCAATAGTGTAATAGGAACCATTCTAAATGCCTCCCAAAATGTGAAATAATTTGTCATAATTGTTGTTCTTTAAAACATGTGCATCTTTATTTAAAAAAATTTCTAATAATTCATGTAAACAAATATTTTTAACTCATGAAACGTCGGTTTCTTTTCTTCTGATTTGCATGGCTTCTATGCACTTATAAGAAAGTGCAGTTTAATAATATATTGATATAAATACATGATCTCCAATGACACGCTAATGTTAAAATCAGTAATGTTTTCACATAAATCGAATTACTTTATCATTAGTTAAACCTGTGCAAAATATCTTCTTCTACTAGGGGTAAGTTTGTATTATTATTTCTTTTAATTTTTTACGAAAAAGTGGTAGTAAGCTCTTAAACCTGTGCAAAATATCTTCTTCATGTTTTTTGCTGGGTACAGATGTCAAACAAACGTATAAAAAATGCTTTAATGTAAAAGTTTGTTTTTTGAAAATGTTGACCACAAAAAATTTACAGCTTGAATTAAAACTTTGTTGAGCTTCATAATGAATGTTAGTGTTCAGAATCAATTATTAAATTTTTATTTTGTATACCTTTGCGTTTCATTTATTTAAAAACATATAAATATTTATAAAAATATTTATTAATGACTAAAATTTCCAGTGAATAAAACTTTATTGACACTGGAACAAACGATATGGCATCGCACGATATCGTACCGCCCAATATGGCAGCGCCAAGTTTAACAACTTTTTTTTACAAGTTGGTAGAACTGAAATGCATGGCGTCATTTTGTTAAAAGTTTTTGTGGTGCATGGTTATAATCTGTGTCGTATTTCTGGTGAGTGGTTTTTGATGTTTCTGGTGCTACGCAATTTACTTTGTCAATCTCATCATCCACCAAAAGGTAGTTCATCATCACAATAATCGGTACAAAATATTTAACAAGTCATAAAACGTAAAACGCAGCAACTAGGAAAACAGCAGCTAACAGAATCACAAAAAATAATGGCCACATTACTACCAACTTATGTGCCTCATCCCCATTTTGCTACCCAAACTACAAAATTCACACGGTTATGTACCACAACAACACATATTACATCCAGCACCCAATTCTGCCGCTCAACAGGTGACCGGTACACCACTTTGTGTTAGTCTAAATATACAATATACGTACAATTATCCACATGCAGTTCTCAAGCCTTAGCACCTATGCAAATAGTTTTCCATACAAATGATAAAAGCTGCAGTAGTTTCTTCTCCCATGTTTCAACCTGCTGCAACCAATGATCACCAACAAATACCTCAGCTAATACTAGTCAATACCTCATCATTTTCAACAGCTACAACACCAACAATAACAATCAATTACTAGGGGTAAGTTTGTGTTATTATTTCTTTTAAATTTTTACAAAAAAGTGGTAGTGATCTTTTAATTTCTGGCTTGAATATAAACTGTTAGCCAAAAATTCCTAGCAAAAAAATGAAATCAATAGTGTAATAGAAACCATTCTAAATACCTCCCAAAATGTGAAATAATTTGTCATAATTGTTGTTCTTCAAATATGTGCATACTTATTCAGAAAACTTTTTATAATTTATGTAAACAAATATTACTAACTCATAAAACGTCGGTGCGGACCAAGGACTTTCAATCAAAAGCTTACAACAAACAATAATTAATTTCAAAAATTCCGTAGAAAATATAAATTTTTTTGAAAAGCTTGAATTAAAGCTTTGTTAAGCTCTATAATTTTTTCAATTTGCCAGTTGATCCTGCTAGTCTGCATCCCAACGAGGTTGATCTTGCCATGAATGTTTACCATCATGCTGTTTATGGATTTTTCAATATACATACAAATTTATTAGATATTTTAGAAGATATTAGATATTACTAAAAGTAGTTTTTGTTTTAATAATATTTGTGTAATAAAATAATTTTATCACAAATATATAAATATTTCTCTATGAAAAAAATTTTTTTGTAACTGCTTAATTCAAATTGCCAGTGTGAAAGAGTATGTTGGAAACAAACAATATGGCAGCGTCAGGTTTAGCGGTTTTATTTTTTACAAGTTGGTAGTACTTAATGAAATGCATGGCGTTATTTGTTTAAAAATTTTGTGGTGCGTGGTTATATTCTGCGGCTTATTTGGCGCGTGGTTGTGGTGCGTGGTTCTAGTACGTGGTTCTGGTACGTGGTTCTGGTGCATGGTTTTTGGTGTTCCTGGTGACAGGCAGGTAAAAATTTATTTGTATTTTTGAATTTTTGTATATAAATTTGTAGAAAGTGTTAGGTTAGCATATACTTTATCAGCAGTGTGATGGAGATCAAACACGAATCATTGCAAAAGTAGTTTTTTAATATTTAAATGATTTTTATCCCAAATATTTTATAAATATTTCTCTATTGAAAAGAATTAAATAACCAAAATTTGATCAAAAGTGTATTAGAATTGAGCGCCTAATATGTCAATGCCGGTTTTTGCGGTTTGATAATCTGTGGCATGGTTTTTGATGTTTCTGGTGGTTCTGGCATTTAAAAATATATATGCAAATTCATAAGATAATATACACTACTGAAATAAGTACAAAATCGAAAAAAAAATAACTTGCAAAGAAAAAGCAACATGTCTTTGTTTGATTACTTGCCTACAACTACGGATGTCAAACAAATGTATACAAAATGTGTTTTAAGCTTTATTTTTTTTTTAATAGTAAAAAGTTATTATTCTTGATAATCATGAAAAAAAACTTTCTTGTGCGCTATAATGATATATGACTACTAAAAGTGGACAGAAATAGGTTTACAAAAATTTATGAAAAATTTATTGTAAGTAAAGAATTTGTTACAATATTATATTAATCATAAATGGTTAAAAGAACTTGATTAAATTATTAATTAAATTAATAAAATAAATTTTAAAATTAAAATATTTTTATTGCAACTGTATATATTTAATACTGATATAAAAATTTCATTAAATCTACAGGATGTTTTCATTAATTAAATACAGTGATGAAGAATATGATGTTGTGCCATCTAAAACTATTAAAAGGCTCGATAACGAGGAATGTGTTGCTAAATTTAAAGGTTCCTGGTATTCAGCAACTTTTTTATTGTTACATGGTAAGTGTTAAATTTTTATACTTTAAAAATGAAATCAGAAAAAGCAATATTTTTTGGTGCCACACTGATTCCGGAATCCTTTTTGTTTCCGTTTTGTGACCAATTACACCGTGTAACAGCATTTTGTGAGCAGGAAAAAAATCGATATACATATGTATATATGTATTTATGTATCTAAGTACATACATATATACCTACCTATTAATCTACAAACCAATGGGCATTTATTGACTTGGATTTAAATTTAATTTATTTCTAATTTATATGTAAATACAAAATTGGGGCGTTTTCGAAACACTGATGTTTTTACAATAAAACTTTTCATACCTGAAATTATTTCCTACTTTTAAGTTTGATTTTCTATAAAAATTTGTATTTTTAGTTTTTAATACGCTTCTATTATCTTCACATGTATATGCATATCAATTCAACGGAATTTTGCAATGTAATTTTTATTAATTTCCAGACGTCTGATCAACTTGAAACTGCACACACATTGGCTTCCCGTCAGAATACAATTTAATGATTAAATAGTCGTCGGTGCCACGTCCATACAAAGTAAATATTATATAAATATTTTAACTGCTTCCACTCAAGGGATTGTAATGAAACTTTGTACACATCGAGTTCTTGCGACAATGCAACATTGTAATAAGAAACATGGGCAGTGCCATGCCCATTCTAAAATTACTTTTGGTTCTGTTTTAAGATAAAAAAATAAAACTAAACTAAAAAACACACTTTTATAAAAAATCAAATTAAAAAGTAGAAAATAATTTTAAGTACATATAAAAGGTTTTATTGCAAAAAGTAGGGGAGTTTCCAAAATTTGGCACAGAAGAATATAGCTCTTTTATTTGTTTATTTTTTTTTTAAAGTTTTTTTGTTTAATAAACTTAATGAACATGGTAGTTAGTACACACTATACACTGAATTTTTGGTATTTTTAATGATTCAGTAATTTTTTTATTTTTATAAAAATATATTCTATCTGTAAAATTTATACTATATGTATTTTCCATATATTTAAGCTTACAAAACACTGTATTTGTAAGTTATACGGCTGATGAACCCTATAATAGAAAATTGTAAAGTAAATGTTGTAGATAAAAAATTAAACCAATTGAAATAAAATTAATTGACACAAAGGTAAAAAAGGTTAAATGTTTCTACAGTCTCAGCTCTAAATACAAACAATTAGGACCTTTAACACTAAGATATCAATTAATTTATTGATGGTTATATAAAAAGCTTCTCTAGGCCAATTGATATAATATACATTACAAAGCATATTAGTTATACTTTACAGCTTTTACCTACATAAGTAGTTTAGATTTTTACAAAGTATGTACATATACTTATATATTTTTTAAGTTAAAATTGTTTGTCAAACAAAATAATTTAAAAAAATGTTTGTGTTCAGGTCGTAGAAGTATATTAAGAAAAGGGTGGAAAAGAATTCACTTTCTCATACATTTTGTAACACACCAACGAATTTGTTAAAGATCCCATAAAATTTATATTTTTGAATCCTTGTATCATTTTAGGACTAATAAGCGATGTCCATATGTCTGTTGAAAGCACGATAGAACTTAAACAAAAAATCTAGGAGATGAAATTTAGCTGAAATATTTTAAATATATCTGAAATAATTGGTATTGAAAACGAGCAATATCACTACAATCAAAAAATTCTCGCATTGCATTGCAAGAGTAGATCATATCAGTATTTCCATTTATCATCGAACAAAATGTGAAAACGCATAAAACAAGACGTATAGTTTTACAATTTCATATGTTTATTTTCCAAGTTAAAGAATGTTTTTCTGAAAATTGTTTAAATCTCTTAATACCAAAACGAGTTTTCGATCAAATTATTATCAAGCACACTACTTTCCTTGATCTATTTTAAATTTAAAAGTGAATGCAATAACATTTTTTAATGTATATAAACACATCAATGTTTTCAGTTTTCCATTTCGTTTGAATTGTTTTGTAAAATTCATTTCCAAATCCAAATACATTCAAATACAATTGTTTGTAAAAATCCTTTAATGTTTTGAAACACAACTTATTATCAACTTTGTTTTGATCTTTGCTAGCTGTTGTTTTCTTTTCTGACGTAAATGTTGCATATATTCTGCCCTTGATGTTTTTAAATGCATCCATTATTTTTCAATTATATTCTCTTCCAAATACATTTATTGTAATAAACCAAACCTCAGTATTCAATTGTCTGAAAAAATCCTTTACATATTTTGCAACACACTTTATTATCAACTTTGTTTTGATCTTTTGCTTGTGTTTTTCTACTAACTATAAGTATTTCGCTGTTAAATTCTTGGAAAGTATTATGTATGAAATCTCCTTGTTTTCTTAACTCTTCTTTTATTCTCATACTTTCGTTTGATTTGTTTTGTAAAATTCATTTCCAATTCCTTGATATTATTAAATTCATCAATTATTTTTCAATTATATTCTCTTCCAAATACATTTATTGTAATAAAGCAAACCTCAGTATTCAATTGTCTGAAAAAATCCTTTACATATTTTGCAACACACTTTATTATCAACTTTGTTTTGATCTTTTGCTTGTGTTTTTCTACTAACTAAAAGTATTCCGCTGTTAAATTCTTGGAAAGTATTATGTATGAAATCTCCTTGTTTTCTTAACTCTTCTTTTATTCTCATACTTTCGTTTGATTTGTTTTGTAAAATTCATTTCCAATTCCATGATATTATTAAATTCATCAATTATTTTTCAATTATATTCTCTTCCAAATACATTTATTGTAATAAACCAAACCTCAGTATTCAATTGTCTGAAAAAATCCTTTACATATTTTGCAACACACTTTATTATCAACTTTGTTTTGATCTTTCCCCTGTTAAACTCTTCGGAAGTATTATGTATGAAATCTCCTTGTTTTCTTAACTCTTCTTTTATTCTCATACTTTCGTTTGATTTGTTTTGTAAAATTCATTTCCAATTCCTTGATATTATTAAATTCGTCAATTATTTTTCAATTATATTCTCTTCCAAATACATTTATTGTAATAAAGCAAACCTCAGTATTCAATTGTCTGAAAAAATCCTTTACATATTTTGCAACACACTTATTATCAACTTTGTTTTGATCTTTTTCTACTAACTATAAGTATTCCGCTATTTAACTCTTGGGAAGTATTATGTATGAAATCTCCTTGTTTTCTTAACTCTTCTTTTATTCTCATACTTTCGTTTGATTTGTTTTGTAAAATTCATTTCCAATTCCTTGATATTATTAAATTCATCAATTATTTTTCAATTATATTCTCTTCCAAATACATTTATTGTAATAAACCAAACCTTAGTATTCAATTGTCTGAAAAAATCCTTTACATATTTTGCAACACACTTTATTATCAACTTTATTTTGATCTTTTGCTTGTGTTTTTCTACTAACTATAAGTATTCCGCTGTTAAATTCTTCGGAAGTATTATGTATGAAATCTCCTTGTTTTCTTAACTCTTCTTTTATTCTCATACTTTCGTTTGATTTGTTTTGTAAAATTCATTTCCAATTCCTTGATATTATTAAATTCATCAATTATTTTTCAATTATATTCTCTTCCAAATACATTTATTGTAATAAACCAAACCTTAGTATTCAATTGTCTGAAAAAATCCTTTACATATTTTGCAACACACTTTATTATCAACTTTGTTTTGATCTTTCCCCTGTTAAATTCTTCGGAAGTATTATGTATGAAATCTCCTTGTTTTCTTAACTCTTCTTTTATTCTCATACTTTCGTTTGATTTGTTTTGTAAAATTCATTTCCAATTCCTTGATATTGATAAATTCATCAATTATTTTTCAATTATATTCTCTTCTAAATACATTTATTGTAATAAAGCAAACCTCAGTATTCAATTGTCTGAAAAAATCCTTTACATATTTTGCAACACACTTTATTATCAACTTTGTTTTGATCTTTCCCCTGTTAAATTCTTCGGAAGTATTATGTATGAAATCTCCTTGTTTTCTTAACTCTTCTTTTATTCTCATACTTTCGTTTGATTTGTTTTGTAAAATTCATTTCCAATTGCTTGATATTGATAAATTCATCAATTATTTTTCAATTATATTCTCTTCTAAATACATTTATTGTAATAAAGCAAACCTCAGTATTCAATTGTCTGAAAAAATCCTTTACATATTTTGCAACACACTTTATTATCAACTTTGTTTTGATCTTTCCCCTGTTAAATTCTTCGGAAGTATTATGTATGAAATCTCCTTGTTTTCTTAACTCTTCTTTTATTTTCATACTTTCGTTTGATTTGTTTTGTAAAATTCATTTCCAATTCCTTGATATTGATAAATTCATCAATTATTTTTCAATTATATTCTCTTCTAAATACATTTATTGTAATAAAGCAAACCTCAGTATTCAATTGTCTGAAAAAATCCTTTACATATTTTGCAACACACTTTATTATCAACTTTGTTTTGATCTTTCCCCTGTTAAATTCTTCGGAAGTATTATGTATGAAATCTCCTTGTTTTCTTAACTCTTCTTTTATTCTCATACTTTCGTTTGATTTGTTTTGTAAAATTCATTTCCAATTCCTTGATATTATTAAATTCATCAATTATTTTTCAATTATATTCTCTTCCAAATACATTTATTGTAATAAAGCAAACCTCAGTATTCAATTGTCTGAAAAAATCCTTTACATATTTTGCAACACACTTTATTATCAACTTTGTTTTGATCTTTCCCCTGTTTAATTCTTCGGAAGTATTATGTATGAAATCTCCTTGTTTTCTTAACTCTTCTTTTATTCTCATACTTTCGTTTGATTTGTTTTGTAAAATTCATTTCCAATTCCTTGATATTGATAAATTCATCAATTATTTTTCAATTATATTCTCTTCTAAATACATTTATTGTAATAAAGCAAACCTCAGTATTCAATTGTCTGAAAAAATCCTTTACATATTTTGCAACACACTTTATTATCAACTTTGTTTTGATCTTTCCCCTGTTAAATTCTTCGGAAGTATTATGTATGAAATCTCCTTGTTTTCTTAACTCTTCTTTTATTTTCATACTTTCGTTTGATTTGTTTTGTAAAATTCATTTCCAATTCCTTGATATTATTAAATTCATCAATTATTTTTCAATTATATTCTCTTCCAAATACATTTATTGTAATAAAGCAAACCTCAGTATTCAATTGTCTGAAAAAATCCTTTACATATTTTGCAACACACTTTATTATCAACTTTGTTTTGATCTTTCCCCTGTTTAATTCTTCGGAAGTATTATGTATGAAATCTCCTTGTTTTCTTAACTCTTCTTTTATTCTCATACTTTCGTTTGATTTGTTTTGTAAAATTCATTTCCAATTCCTTGATATTGATAAATTCATCAATTATTTTTCAATTATATTCTCTTCTAAATACATTTATTGTAATAAAGCAAACCTCAGTATTCAATTGTCTGAAAAAATCCTTTACATATTTTGCAACACACTTTATTATCAACTTTGTTTTGATCTTTCCCCTGTTAAATTCTTCGGAAGTATTATGTATGAAATCTCCTTGTTTTCTTAACTCTTCTTTTATTCTCATACTTTCGTTTGATTTGTTTTGTAAAATTCATTTCCAATTCCTTGATATTGATAAATTCATCAATTATTTTTCAATTATATTCTCTTCTAAATACATTTATTGTAATAAAGCAAACCTCAGTATTCAATTGTCTGAAAAAATCCTTTACATATTTTGCAACACACTTTATTATCAACTTTGTTTTGATCTTTCCCCTGTTAAACTATTATGTATGAAATCTCCTTGTTTTCTTAACTCTTCTTTTATTCTCATACTTTCGTTTGATTTGTTTTGTAAAATTCATTTCCAATTCCATGATATTATTAAATTCATCAATTATTTTTCAATTATATTCTCTTCCAGATATATTTATTGTAATAAAGCAAACCTCAGTATTCAATTGTCTGAAAAAATCCTTTACATATTTTGCAACACACCTAATTATCAACTTAGTTTTGATCTTCTTTTATTCTCATACTTTCGTTTGAATTGTTTTGTAAAATTCATTTCCAAATCCTTGATGTTGATTTTTCATACTTATAAACCTAACAGCCTCTATAGTTTGCAGTGTGGTTCTCCCCGCAATTACTGCATTTTTTATTGTGGGGATCAGTTTTTGGCAGGGTGCATTCAGACATTTTATGGAGGTCACCACAAATCATACAGACTGAAGGTAGTTTGCAATACGTTTTAGTATGCCCAAATTCCTGGCAATTTTTGCACTGATGAGGATCTTTGCGCTTAAATGGTTCTTCCACAGTTATTCTGCGATTTAAAATATATCTCACGTCATATATAGGGTAAATGGAATTGTTTGATTTTAAATGTCTTTTTTCGTACTCGATCTCAACGCGGTGCATTGGCTGAGGAGCCTTACTTTTATTTAAGATGTTGTGAATGGACTTCACAGTGAAGCCTTCGCTTCAATTGCTCCTTTTATTTCTTCTATGGGAACTGAGCTATCAATGCCTTTCACAATTACTATTAGGCCTTTTGCGCTTTTTAACTAGTAAGTGTAAAAGCTACGTTTTTCCGCCTCAAGATGGCTTGTAATTGTTCGGAAACTTTTTTCTGTATGTGCCTGAATTTTTGTTTCTTGAATATGTATTTCGCGACAAATTTCCTATTAGCATTGCAAGCGATAGTAAACGCGCTCGATTTCTAAATTCAGCTATCAAACACTTTTCAATACATTTACTTATGGATTCTTCTTCCGATATAAAAACATTTAATGTCCTAGAACTTGACTCTTGTTTTTTATTGTTTACATTGTTTGAACTCATAAAGTTTTTTTTTTTTTTTTTCAATACAGCTCAGGTAAAAAAATTATTATTGACCTATTACGCATAATTTCACTTGAAATAAACTCGTATAAACACGACCGTACTCTACAAGAATAAGATGACCGATTAGGAATAATTTCGTTTGGAATAAACTCGCGTTAACACGTCCGTACTCTTCAAGAGATGAATATATGTATATATAGTATTCAATTGTCTGAAAAAATCCTTTACATATTTTGCAACGCACCTTATTATCAACTTTGTTTTGATCTTTTCCCCTGTTAAACTCTTCTGAAGTATTATGTATGAAATCTCCTTGTTTTCTTAACTCTTCTTTTATTCTCATACTTTCGTTTGATTTGTTTTGTAAAATTCATTTCCAAATCCTTGATATTGATAAATTCATCAATTATTTTTCAATTATATTCTCTTCCAAATACATTTATTTTAATAAAGCAAACCTCAGTATTCAATTGTCTGAAAAAATCCTTTACATATTTTGCAACACACCTAATTATCAACTTAGTTTTGATCTTTTTTTATTCTCATACTTTCGTTTGATTCTTTGTGTGTGTATTAATAAATGAGACAACTCTTTTTTGGCAGTAGATATATTTACACAATTTTCAGTAAATTGTTTTTTATACCAGAAATATACAAATAAAATTTTACGACTGTTCGTACTTACGATACCTTGGTTTCCTTTGTTTGGCTACTCATAAGTACATATTTTAGCCAAATTAAGGGTTCAGAAAAATTACTGATTTTGCCCCCTACTTTTCAGATGATAAAACGTATCTACTTAAGCTACAAAAGGATTTGTATTCGTGTCCTTATAACTCGTTGTCAGACTCCAATACACCAAACATTACACCTGCAAAGGCATTGTCTGATTGTTCAGCATCACATTCTGCGACAACATCGTTAGACCAACATTCGTCTCCGAAGCACTCTGAGTCGTTTTCAGCATCGTCAGCTCTTAATTCAACACCCATCGTATCGCTAATCGATTCGTTTTCAGACACTAATATACCAAACATTACTCCTGCAAAGATATCGCCTACTTTTACAGTACCTAGTACTGTGCCAATATCGTTAGAAGACGTTGCATCTCCTAAGAACTCTGATTCGTTTTTATCAACATTGGCTTCGAATTCTATTCCAATCTTATCACAAACTCATAAGTTTTCAAACTCAAATACACCAAATGTTACTCCTGGAAAAATATCACCTACTTCTTTAGCAGCATGTACTGCAACAGCATCGCTAGGCCAAAATTCGTCTACCAAAAACTCTAATTCGTTTTCATCATCAGCATCTCTTAATTCTGTTCCAATCTTATCGCAAAATTATACGTGTTCAAACTCCAATACGCCAAACGTTACTCCTGAAAAAATATCATCTACTTCTTTAGCATCATGTATTGCAACAACATCGTTAGACCAATATTCGTCTCCCAAAAACAGTAATTCGTTTTCAACATCAGTATCTCTTAATTCTGTTCCAATCTTATCGCAAAATTGTACGTGTTCAAACTCAAATACACCAAATGTTACTCCTACAAAGATATCACCTGCTTCTTCAGCAGCATGTACTTCAAAAGCATCGCTAGACCAATATTCATCATCGGCAGCTCCGAATTCTGCACCAGTGTTATCGCAAAATTATTCGTTTTCAAACTCAAATACAGCAATTGTTACTTCTGTAAAGATATTGCCTGCTTCTTCAGCATCATGTATTGCAATTGCATCGCTAGACCAACATTTATTATCGGCAGGTCCGAATTCTGCACCAGTGTTGTCGCAAAATCATTCGTTTTCAAACTCCAATACGCCAAACGTTACTCCTGAAAAAAAATCATCTACTTCTTTAGCATCATGTATTGCAACAACATCGTTAGACCAATATTCGTCTCCCAAAAACAGTAATTCGTTTTCATCATCAGCATCTCCTAATTCTGTTCCAATCTTATCGCAAAATTATACGTGTTCAAACTCCAATACACCAAACGTTACTCCTGCAAAGATAACGCCTACGTGTTTAGCACCTTGTACTGTACCAATATCGTTAGAACACGTTGCATCTCCAAAGCACTCTGATTCATTTTTACTAACATTAGCTTCGAGTTCTGTTCCAATCTTATCGCAAAATTATACGTGTTCAAACTCAAATACACCAAATGTTACTCCTGAAAAAATACCAGCTACTTCTTCAGCATCATGTACTGCAACAGCATCGCTAGGCCAAAATTCGTCTCCCAAAAACTTTAATTCGTTTTCATCATCAGCATCTCTTAATTCTGTTCCAATCTTATCGCAAAATTATACGTGTTCAAACTCAAATACACCAAATGTTACTCCTGCAAAGATATTACCTGCTTCTTCAGCAGCATGTACTGCAACAGCATCGCTAGACCAACATTCATCATCGGCAGCTTCGAATTCTGCACCGGTGTTATCGAAAAATCATTCGTTTTCAAACTCCAATCCACCAAACGTTACTTCTGCAAAGATAACGCCTACGTCTTTAGCACCTTGTACTGTACCAATATCGTTAGAACACGTTGCATCTCCAAAGCACTCTGATTCATTTTTACTAACATTAGCTTCGAATTCTGTTCCAATCTTATCGCAAAATTATACGTGTTCATACTCAAATACACCAAATGTTACTCCTGAAAAAATATCACCTACTTCTTCAGCATCATGTACTGCAACAGCATCGCTAGGCCAAAATTCGTCTCCCAAAAACTCTAATTCGTTTTCATCATCAGTATCTCTTAATTCTGTTCCAATCTTATCGCAAAATTATACGTGTTCAAACTCAAATACACCAAATGTTACTCCTGCAAAGATATCACCTGCTTCTTCAGTAGCATGTACTGCAACAGCATCGCTAGACCAACATTCATCATCAGCAGCTTCGAATTCTGCACCGGTGTTATCGAAAAATCATTCGTTTTCAAACTCAAATACAGCAATTGTTACTTCTGTAAAGATATTGCCTGCTTCTTCAGCATCATGTATTGCAATTGCATCGCTAGACCAACATTTATTATCGGCAGGTCCGAATTCTGCACCAGTGTTGTCGCAAAATTATTCGTTTTCAAACTCCAATACGCCAAACGTTACTCCTGAAAAAATATCACCTACTTCTCTAGCATCATGTTTTGCAACAACATCGTTAGACCAATATTTGTCTCAGAAAAATTATAATTCGTGTTCATCATCGTCAGCTCTAAATTCAACACCAACAGTCTTGTCGCAGAATAGTTCATTTTCAAACTCAAAAACATCGAACGTTACCTCTGCAAAGATATTAGCTGATTGTTCAGTACCATGTGCTTCGACAACAGCGTTAGAACACGACGCATCACCGAAACACTGTAGTTCGTTTTCGTCATCGTCAGCTCTTAATTCTGAGCCAATCTTGTCGCAAAATTATACGTCACCCAATAATTGTAGTTTTTTATCATTCCCCTCATTCTCTGAATATATTTCATCAACCAACTTTAGTGTGTCTTCAGCATCAACTATATATCTCTCTAATGCTGATGTATCGATACAAGACCAATATTTACCTCCGAATTCTAGTTTGGATTCCTCGTCCACAACAATGCCTAATATTTCTGATTTAAAACAATTTAGAATACCAAAACCTAAGAAAAAATTACAAACTAATTTAAAACCCTTGTCGTCGCAAAGCCACTTAGAGTGTCATAACCTTACTTCAGCATCATTTTCCAAAAATTCTTCAAAGGATGACACAATAACGGAATTTTCAATAACCGACAACTCGCTTTCTGAATATTTGCCCGAGTTAGAAACAGACGTCACTGGAGAAAGTATTAACTGTAATGAAAAAACAGCTGCAGAAAATCTCGGCTCTCCAGAAAAATTAAATGATGCGAGCATTGAAATAATAAAAAATCCTTTAAAATTATGTGAAGTGAAAGTTCCGCATACAAGTAAGGTATTAAAAAGACATTTTTGTATGTTTTGCAAAACTTTGCAGACTAAACTAGCTAGGCATCTGTTCTCAAAACACTGTTCCGAAAAGCAAGTTAAAAATGCTTTAAAGTTACCAGTTAAGTCGAAAGAACGATTGATAATTATAGATTCGATTAGAAAACAAGGCGATTTTGAACACAACACCTCCCAGGATTATAACAGTGGTATTTTGATAGTAAGAAGGCAGCAGCAAATTAACCGTAACAACAAGGCAGATGATTATGCTTGTTGCAGATACTGCAAAGTATTTGTATCTAAAAATACCCTAAGAATACATGTTAACAAATGTGCTAGTAAAGAAAAAAATTTGAGAGATAACCTAATAAATGGAAGGAAATTAACTCAATATGTACACAAAGCAGCAAATTATACTCTTCGAACTAAAATCTTTCCTATTTTGCGAAATGATAACGTAACTAAAGCAATTAGATATGATGAGTTAATAGTACTATTTGGAAACAAAATGACAGAAAAATACAACTTAACTCATCAACATGATATGATTAGATCTCAAATAAGGCTATTAGGACGCTTTCTTATTGAAGTTAAGTTCCTTGATAGTAATATTAAACAACTAAGTGATATTTTTAAACCCCTGTTATTCGATATTTGTGTGCAAGCTTTGCGAAAAGTTGCGAATTGGGATGAGGAACTACTGTGGTTCAAAACTCCTGCCGTTGCACAGAATTTAACATCTTTAATTAAAAAATGCGGAGCTAAACAAAGGTCGCAGTATATTAAAATTGGAGCAGAAGAATCACAAAAGGAATTAGAAAACTTTTTGCTTCTGTGGGAGGAAGAGATTCCGGTTTTGATTAATAAAAAGGCTCTTGACGATCAGTGCAACCAAAAGCGGTCGAAAAAATTTATATTGCCATCAAAATCTGATATTAAGAAATTGTACTCGTATCTTAAAAATAAAATGTTAGATAGCGTCGGTGTATTGGAAAGCAAATTTGACTTAAAGTGTTGGACAGAATTAGTGAAATCATCCTTAATATTTATTCAAATTTTTAATAGAAGAAGGGCTGGAGAAATTGAACGTCTGACAATAAACAGCTATTTGAATAAGGAAATTCTAACAGAAAGCGTTGAAAATGACCTCTTACAAAACATATCTGAAGACTCTGTTTTATTTGCAAAGCAGTTCGTCCGTTTAACATTGCGTGGCAAACTTGGCAGGACTGTAAGCGTTCTTTTGTGTCCCTTATGCAGAACAGCGATTGACTTAGTTCTTAAATACAGAGTTCAAGCAGGAATACCGAAAACAAATGAATATATTTTCTCGAAGAAAGGAACATCACAATTATCCAAACAATACTTTAGAGCTTGTCCCTTACTCAAGCAGTTTTCTATGGAGTGTGGAGCTCAAATTCCCGAAAGCTTGAGAGGAACATACTTAAGAAAACATATAGCAACTTACACGTCTTTGCTTAATGTAGAAGAGTCTACAGTTGATCAGCTTGCCAATTTCATGGGACATCATAAAGATATACACAAGAATGTTTATAGGATTTCTGTACCAGTTGCGGAAATAACACGAGTGTCAAAGCTTCTAATGTCTGCGATAGGAGATGATGATGATGATGACGAAGATGATGAAAACGATAACGATGTTGAAGAGCGGGACAACGATAATGAAAATCAAAATAACAATGTCGAAAACCAGAATAATAATGAAAACGATCCAAATAATGATAATCCGATTAATGATGATGTAGATCAAGAAAGTATTGCGGATAATGACGACCCAGACTATGATTTCAATCAAAGTACAAGCAGCTCATCAAAAAAAAAAAGACGAAGTAGTAAGTGTTATTCTTTGAATTATGAAAATAAGTTATTTTTATTCTTTATCAAAATTCATTATAAGGTATTAGACGGAAATCAATTTCATACACGAGGCAATTAACAAATGTTTTGTTTTCGCAAAAAATAATTTTTAAGAATTTAACTCGATAGCGATTCAATTTTATTACTATTTTAAAACTGATATATTTGAAACAGTACTATGAAATAACTCCAAAATAGAATATCTCAATGAATTTTCTTATTCATTTTACCATTAGAGTTATTTAATTTTTTATTTTAATTATTTATTTATTTTAAATAAATAAATTTATGTACTGTTTCTATATAACAAGTATGCACTTTGACTGAAAATTCTATATGTGTTGTGTTATTGTATCATGAACAAAATCTACGCAATATTTCCTCTCAAAGTGTTTGCTTGTTATCTACAAACTGTAAATTAAAAATCATAAGCTGATTTGCATTTTATATTGAAGCTTCTCCCTACGGGAAAACAAAGAGAACCAGATGGACTCAGGAGCAAAGAGATGCCATATATTCCACTTTTGGAGCCTTAGACGAATTAGATAAACTTCCCACTTTGCTAGAGTGCTTAGACGCAATAAAACGTCATAAAACATTAGAAAGTAGAACTCCACAACAACTAAAGTCGTGGATAGATAACCAGCGACGATATATCCTAAAACGTAAGCATTGATTACATTTAAACTATTTCAGTTTAGTTAAAGATAGTTTTCATACAAAGTGTGTAAAGTATTTTACAATAAAACAAAGTCATGTTAAAAATAATTATTAAAAAATCCAATGTAAAAACATTTACTTATTCTTTTTTATTTTCATGTAACAACAAATTTCATCAAACGACGAACTACTCGGATATCTTCAGCCAAACAGTCATAAATCTACCATTGTCCATTGTACCATTTCATCATCAAACGACGTACTACTCGGATATCTTCAGCCAAACAGTCATAAAACTACCATTGTCCATTGTACCATTGATGTGATGTCTCTGCAGACTTAGCAAAAAATTATTTTTGTAAATTTTTTTATTAGTCCATAAATTTTAAATACAACATTATAAATGTGCAAATATTATTAACATAAAAAGCTTTTACATATGTACATTTGATGTATATATAAATGTTAATTCAAATAATCATAGTTATTTTAAAAAAACTATAAAATAGTTTAAAAACACATACAAAAATGTACAAATTAACACATAAATGTGATTTATATATTCTAATTTAAAAGTATTGGTATCAAAACCAAACAAAAAAAAAAAGACTGACCCTTTTTTTCTAATGTCCTTTTAAATCTAATAAAAAAAATAATAATATTTACTAAAAGTGAAATTAATTAAAATACATTAAAAATTTACTCAAATGTAATTTTTATGTACTAATTCAAAATTATTATTAATTGAGTTAATGCAACAAACTGACTGTTTTTGTTTTTGCATATTACATAACATAAAAACTGTTTACATACTTACATTTGATGTATGTATATACAATATAAATGTTTTAATTGAAATAATCATAGTTATTTTAAAAGAGCTATAAAATAGCTTAAAAACATACAAACATGTACAAATTAACACATAAATGTGATTTATATATTCTGATTTGTATATATATTAGAACGTAAGCATTTATTACCTATAAATTATTTCAGTTCAGTTAAAGATAGTTTTCATACAAAGTGTGTAAAGTATTTTACAATAAAACAAAGTCTTGCTAAAAATAATTATTAAAAAAATGCAATGTAAAAATATTTACTGATGTAGGTATATATCTATATTCTTTTTATTTTCATATAACAACAAATTTTATCTAATAACGAACTACTCGGATATCTTCAGCCAAACAGTCATAAAACTACCATTGTCCATTGTACCATTGATGTGATGTCTCTGCCGACCCTAGTTAATTTGAAAAAATTATTTTTGTAAATTCTTTTATTAGTCCATAATTGTTAAATACAACATTATAAATCTGCATATATTAATAACAAAACGCTTTTTACATATGTACATTTGATGTATATATAAATGTTAATTCAAATAATCATAGTTATTTTAAAAAAACTATAAAATAGTTTAAAATAACATACAAAAATGTACAAATTAACACATAAATGTGATTTATATATTCTAATTTAAAAGTATTAGTAACAAAACCAAACAAAAAATACTGAAAATATTTTCTAATGTCCTTTTAAAACTTACATATTAAAATAAAAAAAAATATTATATATCAAAAATGAATTTAATTAAAATAAAAATTTACAAATAAATGACATTTATAAATAGTGTCCCAAAATTAACTCAAAATTTGAATTTATCACTTTTTGTACAGTAAAGTGTTGGAAACCCAAAAACACATTCGACCGCTGACGGTTTAATTAGAATCGATTTTAAATTTTTTTAACAATATTTCTGTAATAAGATTTAATGGAAATAAAATATAAATATAATAAAAATGTCTCAATTAAACAAATTTTTTTAACAAAAATTATAAACACTGGATTTAAAGTATATTAAAAATATTTTTCGATTTCCATCACATACCTGAATATTCTTTTTCAACTCCTTTTACTGAAACAATTTTTATAAAACTTTGAACACATATTGAGCTCATCCGGCTGCAATTTGGTGATTCGAAAAATGGACGATGCTACGCCCTGAAAGATTAAATATTTGTTAGGTACTTCTACCCAACCGATTCTAATGAAACTGTGAACATATGTATATTTGGCTTATCAGACAATACAATTTAGTGATCCGATAAGTGGAAAATGTCACCCCCATTGTAAAATTTACTTAGGATTAAAAAAAGGAGTAAATAAATTTGCAGTTTAAAAAACTAAACTTTTTTTATTTTTTAAACTATAATTTATTTTCCAATTGGTATTTTAAATCATATTTTTAAATAAAAGAGCGAGTTATGCCAAAAATGAAATTAATCGAAATAAAATATTAATAAAAGTAAAAGCTTGGTTATCCATAATCAACCAACAATTATTACTATAATATTTTACTAAAAAAGTTATTTTTGAACAGGTAATGTATAGGCAAAATTAATTAGCAAATAATTTTTTAAATAAATAAATGTTTAAATACTTGAGGGTTATTTTATTATAACAAAATTATATGAAAGTATATATTAACATAATAATAATATTTAACTAATAATTGTGTAGTTAAATATTTATGTCAAGGCATAAATATCAGCTTTTAACTTGTGTCTACGTTACACAAAATAACAATATAAACATTAATTTTAACAAATTTTTCTTATAATTGGAGTAAAATCAAACCGTTTTGTTAAAATGTTTTAAGAACACGAAATAGAGCTTAAATTCTATTATAACATAAATGTTAATATTGTCAATAAAATATATATGTATATCTTGTTATTAAATAATTTCCTCTAAAAATAATTTTTAAGTGTGTTAAATTTTATATAACGAGAAATTTCATATACAGGTATGTGATGAAAATCGAAGACGAATCAATTTTAAGTCATTTTTTCTAAAAAATATTTTTCAGTTTTATAGCAAAAATTATAAAAACTAGATTCAAAGTATATTAAAAAGAACTTTAAAATTTGCTTCATTTTCGATTTCGTTCACATACCTGATAATTTCAATATAAATTTAAACTAACAATTGTTAAGTTAAACACTTATGTCTAGATATATCTTCACATATCTTCTTTTAGGTTGTGTCTATTTTTACATAAAAGACATAATTATTAACTTTTCAATTGTATCTATTTTAGTAAAAATTTACAAAATAAAAGTAGGCTTATACAACTTCTTATAATTGAAGCAAAATAAAATCGTTTTGAATAAATTTGAATTAAAAGAACATGAAATAGCTTTATAGCTCGGCACTAACATAATTGCAAATATAATAACATTAATAAAATACCTTAAAATTTATACCTTGAGAATAATTTTTTTTTTTTTTGTTGAATTGTACATCATGAGAATTTATATTTAATATAATTTTATTACAAATTAAAAAAAAAAAAAAAAACAATTGTTTAGTTAAATTCTAGTTTTAAATACTTTTAAGTTGTTGCATAAATAAAATAACATTTCTTTCTTTATCTTATAATTGCACCGTAATTAAACCGTTTGGTCTAAATTTCACTTCAAAAAAATTAAATAGCTCTGAAATTCAACAATAACATATACGTCTATGTTGCAACATTAATAAAATGCTTAAATACTTATTTCTTATTATTAAAGGATTTTCAATAATTTTACTAAAAAAATTTTTTGTGTTTAATTGTACTTATTGGGAAATATTCTTAAAATATTAGTATAGATGTAAAGTAATAATTGTTTAGTTAAATGGTTATTGCAAGACATGAAAATAAGCTTTTAGGTTGTATTTATTGTTACATAAAATATGAACATAAGATTTGGTTTTTATTACTGTTTCTTATAATTGAAGCACAATCAAACCGTTTTGTTAAAATATAATTTCAAAGAATACGAAATGGATTTATATTTCGACATTAACATATAAACGTTAATGTTATAACATCAATATAATACTTACATGATTATATCTTGCTATTCAAAGATTTTATCTAAATACAATTTCTATTTTTTGTATTAAATATTTTTGTAAGAAATATTAATATGATTCTATAATAAGTTAAAAAAAAAATTATTTAAATTTAATTGTAATCATTTTAAGAATATTAAAAAATTTATTCCGATGTATGCTAAGTGGAATGCATATTTGATACCAGCTACGATTTCATCAATAGCACTCTTTATCGTAATAGTCATATGTAATTCAAAACTAATGTTACAATTAAATGAAATCCGAATTAGGGAATCATAGTGTTTATTTTTAAATTTCTCTTTTTCTTCCTCTTATCAAATGACATTATTTATGAATATTTATCAAATGACATTTATTATGAATGAAAATTGTTAGCTAAAAATTCCTAGCAAAAAAATTAAATTAATAGTGTAATAGGAACCATTCTA
The DNA here is from genome assembly GCA_941918925.1 of Phyto melanocephala. Lineage (NCBI taxonomy): Eukaryota > Metazoa > Arthropoda > Insecta > Diptera > Rhinophoridae > Phyto > Phyto melanocephala. The sequence continues at coordinate 44,487,535 of OW799233.1, read as the reverse complement.
AATGCTTCCCAAAATGTGAAAAAATTTGTCATAATTGTTGTTCTTCAAAACATGTACATATTTATTCAAAAAACTTTTCATAATTCATGTAAACAAATATCATTAACTCATGAAACGTCGGTTTCTTTTCTTCTGATTTGCATGGCTTCTATGCACTCATAAGAAAGTGCAGTTTAATAATATATTGATATAAATACATGATCTCCAGTGACACGCTAATGTTAAAATCAGTAATGTTTTCACATAAATCGCATTACTTCATCATTAGCTAAACCTGTGAAAAATATCTTCATCATGTTTTTTTGCTGGGTACAGATGTCAAACAAACGTAAAAAATGTTTTAATTTATTCTTTTTTTAATGTAAAATATGGTTAAAAGTTAGTTTTTTTGAAAATGTTGACCACAAAAAATTGACAGCTTGAATTAAAACTTTGTTGAACTTCATAATGAATGTTAGTGTTCAGAATCAATTATTAAATTTTTATTTTGTATACCTTTGCGTTTCATTTATTTAAAAACATATAAATATTTATAAAAATATTTATTAATGACTAAAATTTCCAGTGTATAAAACTTTATTGACACTGGAACAAACGATATGACAACGCCCGATATGATACCGCCCGATATGGCAGCGCCAAGTTTGGCAGCTTTTTTTTACAAGTTGGTAGAGCTGAAATGCATGGCGTCATTTTGTTGAAAGTTTTTGTGGTGCGTGGGTACAATCTGTGTCGTAATTCTGGTGATTGTTTTTGGTATTCCTGGTGCTACGCCATTTACTTTGTCAACGCCATCCTCCACCAAAAGGTAGTTCATCATCACAATAATTGATACAAAATAACCAACAAGACATAAAACGCAGCAACTAAGACAAAAGCAGTCAACAGAATCACAACAAATAATGGACACTTTACCACCAACTTATGTGTCTCATCCCCAGCTTGCTACCCATACACTACAATATACACACGGTTATGCACCACAAAAACACATATTACATAGAGCTCCCAATTCTGCCGCTCAACAGGTTGCCGGTACACCACTATGTGTTAGTATAAATGGACAACATACGTACAATTTTCCACACGTAGTTCTCAAGCCTCAGCACCTATGCAAATAGTGTTCCCATACAAATGATAAAAGCTGTAGTAGTTTCTCCTCCCACGTTTCAACCTGCAGCAATCAATAAGCACCAACAAACACCTAATACTAGTCAACACCTACAACACCAACAATAACAATCAATTACAAGGGGTAAATTTATGTTATTATTTTGTTTAATTTTTAACGAAAAAGTGGTAGTGATCTTTTAATTTCTGGCTTGAATAAAAAGAAAAAAATTCCTCACAAAAAAAAAATGGAAGAAGTGCATTCATATCACGAATTGCAAATTAATAGTGTTATAAATAGGAACCAATCTAAATGCCCCCCAAAATGTGAAATAATTTACAAAGTGTGTAAAGTATTTTACAATAAAACAAAGTCATGTTAAAAATAATTATTAAAAAAATGCAATGTAAAAACATTTACTTAATCTTTTTATTTTCATGTAACAACAAATTTCATCAAACGACGAACTACTCGGATATCTTCAGCCAAACAGTCATAAAACTACCATTGTCCATTGTACCATTGATGGGATGTCTCTGCGGACTTTTCAAAAAATTATTTTTGTAAATTCTTTTATTAGTCCATAATTGTTAAATACAACATTATTAATCTGCATATATTATTATCATAAAAAGCTTTTTACATATATAAATTTGATGTTAATTAATATAGTAATAGTTATTAAAAAAAGCTATAAAATAGTTTAAAAAAACATACAAAAAATTTATATATTTACACATAAATGTGATTTATCATTTATAATTTAAAGATATTATAAACAAAACCGATAAAAAAAATTACTGAAAATTTTTTCTAATGTCGTTTTAAAACTAACATATTTTAAAATAAAAAATGAGTATATGAGTATGTAATGTAATGAGTAGAGACAGCTGACAGATTAATTCAAATTTATCTTAAATCTTGCAATAACTTTGGGATACCCTTTATATACTAATTCAAAGCTGTTATTAATTAACTTGAAACTTTGCACACACATTAAATTCCCCTGATAATACAATTTAGTCACTAGAAAGTGGACTGTGTCATGCCTATGAAAAGTAAATTAGGTATGTGATGGAAAACGAATCGATTAAAAATTTTTTTAAACAATATTTCTGCAATAAAAGAATTTTATCCTCTTCTATTAAGCCGACTTTTATAAAACTTTGCACTTATTTACATTGAGTTTATCCAAAAATGTAGGCGGTAACACACCCCAAAAAGTCAGTTTTAATATTAAACTAATTTTACTCAAGCGATTTTTATAAAACTGTTCATCCGACTGCAGTTTGGTGATTCGAAAAAAGTAAATATTTTTTAAGCACTTCTTCCCAACCGATTCTAATGAAACTGTGAACATATGTATATTTGGCTCATCTGACAATACAAATTAGTGATCCGAAAAGTGGAAAATGCCAGACCCATTGTAAAATTTCAACAAAAATTCAAAATAAATTTAATTACAAAGCAAAGGAAATAGCTTTATAAAGTCAGCATTAATGCAATGCAATAACATCAATTAAATACTTCAACACTTATGTCTTGTTATTGAGTGATTTTCTCTAAAATAATTTAGATTTTTTGTATTAAGTTGTACATGATGAGAAATGTTCACATAATTTCAGTATAAATTAAAACTAACAATTGCTTAGTTTAATACTTATGTCAGGACATAAATATTAACTTAAAAATTTTCTGTTGTTACATAAAATAACACAAAAATTGGTTTCAATACTTTTTCTTATAAGCAGAGTAAAATTGAACCGTTTTGTATAAATTAAATAAAAAAATTACAAGAAATAGCTTTATAATTCGGTATTAGCATAAACCTCAATGTTAAACCGTCAATATAATACTTGCATATTTATTTCTTGTTATTAAAAGATAACATAAAAATTAACATAATTTTTATTTTTTTTTATTAAATTGCACATAACAAGAGATTTTGATATAATTTTGTTAAAAATAAAAGAAAAACAATTATTGATAAGTACTTATGTCAAGACATAAATATTAACATTTCAGTTGTGTATATTAGTACGGAAAATAACAACATTTATAAATTTTTCTTACAGTTGCAGCAATATCAAAACGTTTTGCCCATATATTATTAACAAAAATAAATAGGGCTAATATTTTCATATAATTGGAGTAAAACAAAACCGTTTTTTTCCAATTTAATTAAATAGCGTTATATTTTGCCACTAACATAAATGTCAATCAATATTTCAACATCAATAAAATACTTACACATTAATATCTTGTTATTAAATGTTTTCTCTGAAAAAAAATTATTTTTTGTATTTAAAATTGTTTAGTTAAATACTTATGTCAGGACATAAATATTTTATTAAATTTAAAGAAAACGAAATAACTTGTAATTTGGCATTAATATAACTGTCAAGGTTTTAACACCTATAATATACTATCACATTTATACCTTATTATTAAATGTTTTTCTGTAAAAATCTTTTTTTATGTGTTAAATTGTTCATAAATATAATAATTTAGATACAAATTTAAACTACAAATTTTTTATACATATGTGTACTAATGTCAAGATATAAATATTAACTTTTAAGTTGTGTCTATTGTTACTAAACTAATAATACAAAAAATGCTTTATATAATTTGTGTTATAATTAGAGTGAAATCAAAACAGTTTGACTACATTTATTTTTAAGGAAAATTAAATAGCTTTAAAAATCGATAATAGCATTAATGTCAATATTTCTTTCTATTACTTAAATGATTTTTACTAGTCTTATCTAAATTTTTTTTTAAATTTTTGTGGTAAATTGTAGATAGCTTAACATTTTTAAACAATATTTTATTAGATGCATATTTAAAATTATTTAGTGAAATAACTATGTTAAAACATCAAAAGTTTTTTTGTTACTTAAAAGAAGAAACTATAAAATAGTATATATTTTCCGTCTCCAAACTATGCAGAAATTTTCAAAGTGATGGATATATTAAAAAACAGTCTTCATATAATGCGCTGAGCATATATATATATGTATAGAAGTTAGTTTTTATAAAATGCCTGCACATTATGTTACTAACTTGTTATTAAATGTTTTTCTCTAAAAATCTTTTTTTATGTGTTAAATTGTTCATAAATATAATAATTTAGATACAAATTCAAACTACAAATTTTTTATATATATGTGTACTAATGTCAAGATATAAATATTAACTTTTAAGTTGTGTCTATTATTACTAAACTAATAATACAAACAATTTTTTATATAATTAGAGTAAAACCAAAACAGTTTGACTAAATTTTTTTTTTAAGGAAAATTAAATAGCTTTAAAAATCGATAATAGCATTAATGTCAATATTTCTTTCTATTACTTAAATGATTTTTACTAGTCTTATCTAAATTTTTTTTTTAATTTTTGTGGTAAATTGTAGATAGCTTAACATTTTTATACAATATTTTATTAGATGCATATTTAAAATTATTTAGTTAAATAACTATGTCAAAACATCAAGAGTTTTTTTGTTACTTAAAAGAAAAAACTATAAAATAGTATATATTTTCCGTCTCCAAACTATGCAGAAATTTTCAAAGTGATGGATATATTAAAAAACAGTCTTCATATAATGCGCTGAACATATATATATATGTATAGAAGTTAGTTTTTATAAAATGCCTGCAAATTATGTTACTTATGTCACGTGTAGATATCCGCATCATATGTTTCTAGTGGCGCGAAATATAATAGATATCAAAGCCTTCAATCGACATATGTTTTTAACGGCGTTGGTGTAAAAAAAAATGGCGCGAAAAAATTTATTTATCAATGTCACCTTTTCAGAAATTTTTTAACGGCGTAAAACGGGGAAAATTATGGGAAAAGTATGGCAACTCTTCCAACTTAAATTTTTTTTTGAAATCGTAAATTAAGGCATTTAATGCGTATATATAGATAAAAGAGAAATTTTAATCAATTAATTAAACAATTCTTTATCGATTAAAATTAAAAAAAAAAAATGAAAAAAAAAGTCCCCAAACTATCAGGTCCTCAAACTATGCGCAAGACTTATGAACTGTTTGAGGACAGTCCCCAAACTATGCAGAAGTCTTCAAACTATGCGCTGCAACGAAAAAAAGTCCCTAGACTATTCGCTGTGCATATATATATATATATATATATATATATATAGATTTAAGAAGTTTCCAATGTGAGATACTTTTTTACTCAAGAAATATACTTGCGAAATTTTATCGCTCTACGCATTTTATTTGATGTACGAAAGACATTGTTTTTTGACCTACTCTTGCATTATGAGCTATAACTCTCTTTCTAATATACCGATTTAGCCCATTCTGAATAGCAAACAAGCCTTATATATTAGAAATATTCTGGAAAAATTTGATTCCCCTGACTTTTTCGGTTCGAGATCTATCATACTTTCAACAGACGGACATAGCTAGATCGTCCTAAAATGAAACCAGATCTCAAAAAATATATACTTTTTGTGGTCTAAAATGAATATTTCGATGGGTTGCAAACGGAATGAAAAAATGAATATACCCCTACAGTATTTTTTTGGTGGTGGGTATACAAATTGACTTTTTGGTAAGCCATAACATTTTGAGTTTCACCTCGAATTTAAAGAATCTATGTTCACAAAAGTCAAATACTTATACAAAAAGTATAATAAAAATGCGAAAAAAATACCTTTGAGTAAAAATAAAAGTTTCGTTCGCATTTATATAAACAAGCCGTTAATATCTTATTATTGCAAAAAAATTTCTTTTTCAACATGTGGCAGCTCTAATTGCACTTGTAACGGTATTCCTCAGTTTGTGCTTTCGTGTTTTTAAACTACACAATTTTTAATTGTACTTATTTCAGAAGTTTTCAATTGTATATAAAAAATTTCTAATTGTATTTTAGAAATTTCTAATTATATTTCAGAAATTTTAAATTATATTCTACAAATTAAAAATTCTATTTTAAAAATTTAATTAACCAATAATGTTTGCAAACCGTCCTCAAAACAAATATGCATTACAATATGTACTGATATAAAATAAATATTTCTGTTTCATGTTCTTATCAAGGCATATTTATTCATCAGCGGAATAACTATGAATAAATATGCCTTGGTTCTTATAAACAAATTGAAATTTTTGAAATACAATAGGAAAGTTATTAAATATAAATTTCTAAAAAAAAAAACAATTTTAAATTTCTGAAATATAATTTCAAATTTTTGATATATTAATGAAAGTTTCTAAAATACAATTAGAAGTTTCTGAAACACAATTGAATATATCTGAAATACATTTGTAAATGGAAAAACATCTGAAAGTTATTTATTATACTCATACATACATAAGTACATAATAATGATTATTTTATTTATTAATTTCGTGTTATTTTATTTATCGTATTTTCTTATTAATATACTTATTTACTTATTGAAATACTTTAACAATTAAATAATTAATCAGATTCCAGTAATTTGTTAAATACTTACATTTATCATTTAACAGACATACAATTTAACTAATATATATATTTATGTGTATTATAAATACTTTAAAATCTTAAATTAATTTGTCGAAATTAATGTCGAAAAATAAAGAAAAAAGACGTAGGATGCAAAAACAACACATAAACTTATATTACATATGTATATAGTTAAATTTGAAGCGTTATTTTATTAAACGAAAGGTTTTTCTTTTTATTTCTAAAAATCTAGTCTTGCTTTTAATAGACAAGAATTTGGTAAAAAAAAATATTAAAAAAAAATATCATAATTATAAATTTATATTTTAAAAAGTATAACAATTTAGTAAAATAAAATACTTGATTAAAAATAAAAAAAAACTCCTCACTTAAAAATATATACAAAAATTTTTTTATTAAAATTTGTGAACGTTTATCAACGCATATTTATTCATCAGCGGGAAAATCACGACATACAAATGTAATTGATATTTTAAAATTCTTATTAGAATCTTTAATGCAGTTTGAAAGCTAAAGTTCAAAGAAAACTTTAAATAAATGTCAGCTGATAAATCAGGACTATTTAATTGTTAAATAAATATGGCTTGCAATTTTATATGTTTTAATGTGTTTTTAAAGAATTTTTTTTTATTAAAAGCTATAACAACTACGCTCGGTTTATTAAACAATTAATAATTTCATCTTCAACAATTTTATTATTTTATATACTTAATTAATATTTACATGTTTATTTAAGCTTGAAACTCTATATATTATAACGAATTGTTATAAATATTGTATCTTAAAATTAAGCAATATTTAAAATTTTTAAGACTAATAAGATTTTCTAACATTGGCATTACCTTTTTACAAGTTTTACTTACTACTAATGAAAGTTTATTTTTGTATTTGTTTTTTTTTCTTAAGTAAAAAGCTGTTACGCTTTAAGTTTATTAAATTATTTCTTGTATTTACAACAAAGTTATTGGGGATTAAAATTGCCACATTCCAGCACTAGTCAGATTTTGAAAATTAACCTGGAATTTAAAATAAAAAACTAAATATTTAAAAGTTTTTAAATTTTAAATATTTGTCTGCAAGTTTATGAAACGGAGCAGGTGTTTTAAATTTCTAAAGGAGCTAATACACTGCATGTTTTTTACATCTGACTTGTCAAATTCTCCACTGCTAATACAAACATGTCGTGTGTTACCTTTAAAACATTACTTCTGTAAAAAAAACATGTGTTAAGACATCTGACAAAATGTTAATTAGAGTGCGCTCTATTTTTTTATTTTTTTTTTGCCAAAACATGTGACATCAACCGTTGGCAAAAATCTCTGCTGCTGCAAAGCAGTCAGCGTAAAAGTACAATTTTGACAGACATGTAGATTGACATATGTCTCACAAATTTTAAAGTCAGATGTAAAAAACATGCCGTGTATTAGCACCTTAACGAATTATTTAATATAATTATATAAACATTTCTATATTTAGTATAACACAATGCGCCATAATCAAAGTCCCACGCCAAAGTCTGTCTTTTTAATAAGCGAGTTTAATTAAAAATCTTGTTAAATATTTTGGACAAAAATAAAAAACAACTTTACGTTGACCAGTGACACGTAAATTGTTTCAAATGTTTCTTTAACGGTAGTATAATTTTTAAGGAAGTGGCAACCTTAATCGTGAAAATAATTAAAAAAAGAAAAAACAAGAGAATAAAAATAAAAAAGTTTTTTTTATCACATCAGTGATAAACCAAGAACCACTTTGAACTATATTCGGCCGTGCCGAATCTTATATACCCTTCACAACGTGTAGTCATGCAATAGCAATTGTTTGTATCACCATTTATCTCATATGAAATACGTACACACATATAAAAAACATACATATATAAAAACATCCCATTGTAAAATTTATAAATTGAATTTACGTATGTATGTTTCTAAACAAAAAATAAATAAAAAATATATATATATCGCTCATTTGCTGCAAGAACGGCATAACTCAAAATTTTCGATTTTGAGATAAATGCGTTTTAAGTGTTTAATTAACTATAGCCCTGAAGAAAACTGAATAAAAGTAAATATTTTGGTATCATCTTATAAATCAACTTATATTTAATATATATGTATAGAAAAAAGTAGAGTAATACATTTTTAATAATTGTTTTTAGATGGAAAATTGTTTTTACTTTGAGCTATGACGTTATTGCTGCTAAAGTCTATTGATAGTAGTGTAATAAACTAAAATGTGTCTTTCTTAATGAGAAAAAAAATTTTTTTATTAAAGTCTTATAAACTAAAGAAATATGAAAACATAAAAACAATTCATTTCAATTAAACATTTTTTAAAGTTAAAATAAAAATATATTGAATACGATCGGAGATATCCAGAGCGTTTTGAAAAAAAAGATTACAAACACGTTGCAAGCCCTCATCTTTCTTAAAAAATAAGGCCTTGTTATGACGAGGACCCCTTATACCTCCAATACGCACGTATCGGTATTTCGGTCTCCAAGAGCCCAATATAATGCAAACAATAGCTGTCTATCCTCCTCGCATTCATACCTGCAAGTTTCAGCACATGTCGCTTTCATTTGTCTTGCAGTTTTATATTTGCATTATTTTGAAGAAATGTTTTTTTTTCTAGCAATAAGGATTTATTTTAAGTTATTGCAACAATTTTAGATTTAACGTCTAAAAATTTATCGACAGTAATGACACAATGCTGACACCTTATCAACATGTTTTTTAGTAACAATAACGTCATAAGTAAAAATAATTTAGTTTATGATAAATATTTTTCAAACAATAATGGCATATTTTGTTTTATAGCTAGTTATAATAAGACGATTTTTTTCAACGAAACTGTCACAACACAAAATATGCCAGTATATAAGAATTTTTACTACATAAAATACATTTTATCTTTCCACTTACAAAGGCACAACGCAAATTATGTCGCTCTTTTCGAAAACAAAACGATGTTCACACCTTAACGACAGTGGCGTAACTAACGTTGTATCGTTGCTGTGAGTAAAATAAGAGCGAAACATAGGAATAGAAATAACGGCATATACTCATTTCACACGTTCTGAATACAAGATATCAAAATGAGTATTTTCCACAAGATAGAACATCATATTGCCAATATTTCTGTGTTATTAACTCAAAAATCCCGAATTTTGAGTTATGCCGTTCTTGCAGCAAATGAGCGATATATATAAAATATTAAAAAAAAATTAACAAAAAAATATATAAAAAAATAAAAAAAAAATAAATCAAACATAAAAAAAAATACAAAATATAAGAAAAACATTTTTTTGGACTCAGCTGGGATTCGATTCCACGTTCACTCTGACCAGTATACCACGTTTGTATGTATTTGTTGTTTGTTGTTGTTCTGAAAAAAAACGAGGTGGTCGTGGTTTTTTGCTCATATCTCAGATGTTTATGTTCAGATTATTCTGATTTTCAATACCGATCTGCTCCCGAATATATCTGACTGATATTTATATCATTGCTGATTAGCAATGATATAACTCATAAGTTAAAGGGATATGACCGATATATCTTTCCTAGTGCCAGCCATATGACAAGTCAAATGACTGTCACTGTTCTTGTAGAGGGTTAACCCTTACGAAGTTGTTAGTGGAATTAAGGATCAAACTGAACATTTTTGCATAAGTAAAAATAATAAAAATGTTCTATAATTAAAAATATTTAAAATGAAAACATGAAAGGTTCTAAAAGAAATTAATAAAGGAGAGAAAATCAACACAAACGTGCCATAGAATAGCAAACTGGTTTAACCATGTTGACGCATACATATTGAGGCTTTGTATCGGATTTTTATATGAAGTTTTAACATATTTTCATTGAAATATACAAATCAAAAAAACGTAACACATACATAACTTTAAACATAAGAAAAATCTTTTTCTTTCTTTAAAAATATACAAGCCTTTTTAGCTTGTATATAAAAAATTGCTCAAATACTTTCCATTTTACAATGGCTTCTGCTTCTCCTGTAAAGTTGTGTTATGATGTTACGTTGTTTTGCATTTTAGATGACGATATACATATATTATTTGTATCTCTTATTTTTATAAAGCTGCCTTCAGACGGAATGTATTTTCCATATGCCTTGTCAATTTAACGTTCCCGTTTTAGTCTTGCGCAATTGCAAAGGTTTTTTATTCAAACACAACAACAAATTTATTTGTTTAATTTGTTTTTTTTTTTTTTACAACGGGACCCTCGGAGGACCCAAGTGAGCTATGCCTTCGGGCGGCTGCCGAATCTAAGCCTTGTGCGTAAATATTTAGCCACAGAAAAGAGATATTTTTTAACAAAGTCAAAATTTTCGGCAATTTGTCTGTTGACTTCTTTCTGTGACTATTAAACAACTTTCATTAAAAATTGTGCTCGGATGTGAATGCCCTTGACATTTGTGATTTTTGTTAAAAATAACTTTTATAATTAAACTTTTAAAATAGATTCAGCACATTTTATTACAGTGTTATCCACAAAAAATTGTTAAGCTTTTAAAAACAATTTTCTTTTTTTAATCAACAAGCATATTTATAAATATTTAATTAACTCTATGTTGTGCCTCCTCCAAACATAGTTCCATTTTGCCAAAATAGCTGATTTCTAGATAAAAAAATAACACGTTCTAATTAAAAATGTGTAATGACTTTTACATATGTATTTCACACAAGCAATGTTTTAACGCATTCACACGACATTCATTAATTTTGCAGTGCAAAATTTGGCAAATCACTCATAAAATACATGTCGTCTGAAGGCACTTTTAGGAGAAAAGTGTGTCTACTTTTTTAGTTTTTTTTTACAAATATGTATGTAGATATGTACATGCTGAAATGTTAACATTAATAATTATTTTAATATTGGCGGCCATGACAGCTCTCAGACACACAAATTTTAGTTTGCAATTTTCTTAAATTCTCTTTCAAACTTTCTTGTGTGTGTTTATTATCATGTGTGTTGCTGAACGAAAAAGAAAAACAAAAGGAATTTGCGGGTACAAATAACTTTGTGCTCTTCGCCTATTCACACTTTTTTTTTTAATTTTATTCCGAATTTTTCATATTTCTTCTATGATACATAAGTATGTATGTACACCCTTGTTTTAAGCTTCTTAAAGGTATTCATAAAATACTATCCAATATATAGCATTTAGAGAGGCAAATAAAGCTGGGAATGCTACACGTGAAGTACGATCAATGTAAATGGCACGTTTGAGACGTTCCTGTTGGGGTGTTAGTTTTGGTTTGGGAGGTTCGGGTTCAGCGGGCTTGGGTGGTGGTGGCGGAGGAGCTATTGTCGGTGTTAAAATTATCCGAGATTCTTGGCGAGGAATCCAAGGACCATCGGCATCGAGCGGTGGACGCATAACACGACGTGTTGTATGGCTATGACCCAAATGTGACTGTAAATAAATAAAAATAATTTAAGCGCTATCATCATCGAACTGTATGTATGTATATTTAAAAATTAAAAAATCTTGGTTAAATATTGTGTAAGTTATTTACAGTAAGCGCAAAAAGTATGCTTACAATTTTGCATGTTTTCAACTCAGCAACTTACCCTTTTGTTTTTTGTCATTTCATCGAAAATTTTCTCTATTTTTTCATCGGTCAGCGGTGGATGCGAGGGTGGTGGTGGTGGTTCTGGTTTTGGCTCCTCTTTTTTCGCCTCCTCCGGCTTGGGCTTAGGAGGATAAGCTATGGGCTTTGGTATAGGTGTATCACTTAGCACAATATTGATTAGACAATATTCCATTAAGGCCATAAACACGAAAACCGTACACACAGACATAAAGGCATCTACTGCCTTTAAATACGACACTGGCGGCAGTGATGATTGGGATTTCGCATGCTGCGTTGATAAGGTTAGTAGTGAGGTTACGCCTAGCGTTACACGTGCTGGAGCTGCTTCTGGTTTAATCCAAAATGACACCCAAGACATAATTACAATCATACAAGTGGGTATGTAGGTATTGAAGACATAGTAGACGAGACGTCTTTTTAAAGTGAACACCACCTCTAAACATGTAAAATTACCGGTGGAATAGACCTGAGTACAATCGGCCGTTTCATTGTGTATCAGAGCCACTTGAGGCAGCTCAATATTCTCATCGACCACCAAAGGTGTGGTAGGATCCCATTGAAATATCATGTCATCTGTGGTATGTGACACTAAAACATTTTTTTATTCTCTTAGTTAAATAAAAGTTTTGCTTTCCCACTGTCCCTTTTAATTCATACTTACAACTCTCCATCTGTAGTTTACACTCCTGAGTATCGTGGGGATAAATGGCGAAATTCATAATACACGACAGCTTAAGCGTAAGTTTTACCATATACAATATGGTTTTGTCTTTGTACAGCCACATGTAATGATTTGGTATGGTCATTGTTTGAAATGTCACCGATTTAGCATTTTTGAAAAACGAATCAGGACGCCATAAACGTTTAAGCCAATCCACCTCAAGCAAACGATATTCCTGTGTCATATTTTCCGGCAGTCGCAAACGATGATCCTTCCATGTTTGTGCAAAAAATATATCGGCCACGTAGGTCATGGAATTTTCATCGATTGAATCTAAACCCATGACTGTGACATGAAAGTATACTATAGTTGGCTGCCCCTCCTTTTTGGGCGGTCGCATTTTGTCGTAACGTTTAATGTCTTCTGGCAAAATATCTGTTATTTCCAAACTATGCCTGGTTTTGCAATAGAAAATAAGAAAATATTTCTAAAATTTCAGAGCTAGTTTAATGGGTTTTTCGACTTACTGAAATTCTGCATATGTTAAGTGTTCCAGACTTATTGAAAGTAATATAAAGAGGAATATTTGGGCGTGCATTGCTGTAAAGACAAAGAAAACTTAACTTAGTTTTTATCAGTTGCTAAAATACTTAATTCAACAAAAAAATGTATCTGCAGGTGTTTAATTTTACTGGATTTTGATTTTTTTTTTTTTTGAAAAAGTGATTGGTTCTAAAGAAAATGTGGAAATGTTGGAAATATAGTTTTTGTATTGTAAAAAAAAGAATGGTTAATATCTAGCAAATATTTAAATCACAGAACCCGGATTCGAATTCAGCTCCATAACCGTGTATACTTGTGTTATTATTGACTGTGCTTGGAAAATCACTAGTACTTTTGATTGTAGGGGTATACTAGTACTGCATCTAATACACTAGGACTAGGATTATAATTTGAAAATCTTAATTACAAAAGATGTACAACATAATAACGAATTGTAGTATTGTGGAACAAACTAATCATTTGGTATTGGAAAAATATTCAGTATAATGAATTCAATTTATTAGAATTGTTTGTGATAGTACATTTTTGTGGTGAGTAAAACTTAATGTGTACTATTTTTCATTGCTCGATATTCTTCATTTTTTGTACTTGATACTAATAGTCAGGGCAATAAAAAAAGCAAGGACTTATTATACCCTTCACACAGTGAAAAAGGGTATATATAGGTTTGTCATTCCGTGTGAAATTTTACAATTTTTATTTTCGATAAGTATAAAGTATATTTTTTCTGAAAGCTTATGAATAGGGGAGTCGATTAAGCTCTGTCAGTCTGTCCGTGTGTATGTTGAAATCATTTTTTTGAAGCCCCCCGACATCGCTTGGACCCGGGTGAGGTATTTAAATATCAGAAATATTCGGGAGTAGATCGGTATTGAAAATCAGAAACATTGGTACATAAACAACTGCGATATGAGCAAAAACCCACGACAACCTCGTTTTTTTTTTTACAAAAACAACATTACAACAACAACATACATACATACAAACGTGTATACTGGTTAGAGAAAACGTAGATCCCAGCTGAGCCAAACAATTTTTTTTTTTATTATACCCTTCACACAGTGAAAAAGGGTATATATAGGTTTGTCATTCCGTGTGAAATTTCTACAATTTTCATTTCCGACCCCATAAAGTATATATTTTCTGAAAGCTTATGAAAAGAGGAGTCGATTAAGCCCTGACCGTCTGTCCGTCTGTCCGTCTGTCCGTCTGTCCGTCTGTCCGTCTGTCCGTCTGACCGTCTGTCCGTGTGTATGTTGAAATCAACTTTTTGAAGCCCCCCGACATAGGTTGGACCCGGGTAAGGTATTAAAATATCAGAAATATTCGGGAGTAGATCGGTATTGAAAATCAGAAACATCGGTACATAAACAACTGAGATATGAGCAAAAACCCACGACCACCTCGATTTTCTTTTCATAAAAACTACATTACAACAACAACATACATACATACAAACGTGTATACTGGTTAGAGAAAACGTGGCATCGAATCCCAGCTGAGGCAAAAAAATTTTTTTTTAAATTTTTTTAAAATTTTTTTTTTTAATTTTTTTTTTATTTTTTTTTTATTTTTTATTTAATATATTATATATATTTTTATTATTATTTTTTTTTATTTTTTTTTTTTTAATTTTTTTTTTATTTTTTTTTTGTTTTATATATATTATATATGTATATAATAATTTTTTTTTTTTTAATTTTTTTTTTAAATTTTTTTTTTTTAATTTTTTTTTTATTTTTTATTTTTTTTTTGTTTTTTTTAACATACATACGTGAATTTACTGTTATTGCATGACTACACGTTGTGAAGGGTATATAAGATTCGGCACGGCCGAATATAGCGCTTTTACTTGTTTTTTTTATATTTTTTTTTTAATTTTTTTTATAATTTTTTTATTTTTTATTTAATGTCTTATATATATTTTTATTATTATTTTTTTTTTTCATTTTTTTTTTATATATTTTTTTTTAATTTTTTTTTTATTTATTTATTTTTGTTTTATATTCAAAATATATATTTTAATTATTTTTTTTTTTAAATTTTTTTTAAAATTTTTTTTTTAAATTTTTTTTTAAATTTTTTTAAATTTTTTTTTTTTTATTTTTTTTTAACATACATACGTAAATTTATAATTTTACAATGGGATGTTTTTTATATGTATGTACGTATTTCATATGGGATGAATGGTGATAAAAACTACTGTTATTGCATGACTACACGTTGTGAAGGGTATATAAGATTCGGCACGGCCGAATATAGCGCTCTTACTTGTTTTTTGTTTGTGATTGAAAACAAGTTTTGGTCATTAACAAGTAAAAGTGTTTTTTTCGGCCGTACCGAATCTGACAATACTACCCTTTACACATAGGTAAAATAACAATAATTTTCCCGATCCTACCTTTGATTTTAAACGTTAACATTATTAACTGTATGCTGTTATTCAAGCCATTTTATTTAATACGCATATTAATTAGGTTAGGAAAGTACCAACCATTTTATTTCGGACTCTATCTTAGATTTTACACTTTTTTAACGTTTACTGTATTTTATTGGTAGTTTGATACCAATATTGTAAGGGTTTATGGGGTCAAATTTTTATTACTATATTTGGTTAATTATCCGTCACTTTATTTAGAACGCCATATTAGATTTTAACTTTTTGGTAGCTCCATGTTGATGCTGTTAGTTGCCTAGAAGCTGAAAAACTTTCATTTTTAAGAAAATCATTAAATCAGTTGAATTTTTTTGGCCTATATCTCAGTTAGTTTTAAACAAATTTGTTAGGTTTTCTAAGAAGGTTTTAAAGTCATGGCTTATAATTTAGTGTAACTAGCAAGTCCAGTAATTATTTAGGAGCTTAAAAATAAATTATATTTTTTTAAATAAGTTTTGCGTATAACTTTGACGATTAGAGATCGAATCGTCCAAATCGTCTATAAAGAGTACGAAACGTGCCTATAAATTATACTGGAACTAAAAATTTTAATTATTGTTATAAAAATATCGGAAAAAACAACGGCAGTTGTGTTTATTTGCGTATATCTCAAAACCTGCGCTGAACTTCAATCACGATTCTACAGGTTTTCGCAACATATGGGAGCTTCTAAAAGTTGATTTTAACCAATACACGGACAGACGGGCATTGTTCAATCGACTGCTCTATGTATAAGCTTTCAGAAAATATATACTTTATGGATTAGGAAATAAATATTGTTGCAATTACAATATAACCTTGGCACCATGGATGGAAAAACATTTCTACAAGTACATCGGTTGCTGGTAAATTTTGTATTGGCCTTTGCAAAGCCTTTGTATCTGCAGATATGCCATTGTACTAAATTCGAATTTTAAAAAGACAATAACATTCTTGAAACTCTATATTGTTCAATATCAGATTCGAATCGTCACTTCGAAAGAAATATATGAAATAGTTTATGAATCGACCCTAATCAAAATAAAGGTCTGTATAGAAGATGCGTCGAACAGGTTTGTGACAAACGTTATATTGAGTATATTACATGTGAAATAATATATTTCTAAAAAATTTTTTTCTAATAAAGGCAAATGTACAGTTAATCATTCCACTATTGCACTTTTTTTTATAAATTAAAGAACAAATTTGACTTAGATAACAATAAAATTCTTTTTTGTCAGTGATACGCCACCCTATATGGCCAAAGCTGCTAAAGCCATTATTTTGACCTCTTATTACTCACGTAATTTGTATTTCACTGGAGTTTATTACAAATCTCCTGCAAGGGTTAAAATCTTACAAGAAACCGCGAAAAATTAACCACTTCCTACACAACCACTAACAAATCGCGGACACGTAGGTAATGGCTCTTATTTAATCGTTTTTTTATATCTGGAAATTTTGGGTTTTTACACGAAGTTGTCGCAAAATAGAAACAAAATATTTTTATTGATTTCCCAAGTAAATAAATTAATGGAGACTGTTAGAAAAATTGTCAATGTTTCAGAGAATATAAAGGAGATAAAGTAAGTGCAAAATTTAAGTCAGTTTTTTTAAAATATTAGGTATTTTCCGTACCAAAAGATATTGGTGATATATAAAATATATATTGAAACAAATATGCCCCATTAACACTTGTAGAATAATAGCGAACTTTTTTACGTTTAAAAAAATATTGACTCCAATAAATTTTATTTCAAATTTTATAAGTCAACTTTTATAAACCTTTGATAAAAAAAAAACAATTAATAGCACTTTAGTTTAAAAGATCTATTTAACAATCAAAAAATGTACAGAAGGAGATACAAAATTTTATAACAGCCTGATAGAAAGTCTTATTTATTTATGTATTAATTTATTTTACCTTGTACCTTTTGTCCTTAAATTCAACTAATTAAAACCAAATTAGTCAACTGCATTCATGTCAGTTATTGCGTTATTGTGCAGCCAAACGTATATAAACTGTAAAAATTTCATATTTAGATATAATTTTTATTATAATCTTTTTGAACAATATTTTTTAATATTTTCTTTATATATTCGAACCGGTTAACCGGGTTTTTCTTAATTTTCAAAATAGCAACCGGTTTTTTTAAAATTCTAAATTTCAAACTATTTGAAAACCGGTTTCTTAAAAAAGTCGAATAATCGATCACCCTAATATGTACACAAGTCTGTATTAGCGACCGTTAGCTTTTATTGTTGTTTTAGCTGAACGATAATAAGAACTTTTAATTAAATTTTTTTTTCAAAAAAATTTTTTTCTATATTTTTGTCGATAATTGATCTATGAAATCAAGATTTTCTTTAAATGTTGCCAAAGGTACATGTTTTATTTATACATAATAAACGTTCTAAAATTTCTTTCTGAACAGCAAAATATGACTTTTTTGGTTAAAAAAAACAGAGGCAATCGTGTTCGTTCGCCTATATCTCAGCTCAATATACATACGGGCAGACAGACTTAGTTAAATCAATTCCTCTATCTCTTTATGGATCCTGAATACTTATACTTAATACGATCGCAAATGAAAGGGGATAATAAAAAGTATTTAAAAAATTTTTTTTTATTTGTGTTTGGTTTGTGCTTAATCAGTTCTACGCTACCTTAAAATCTCTTGAGTATCATTACATCCCCTAAGAAAGCATTATTTTCTTATATTTTCCAAGCAAATATTAAATGCTAATATAGCTTCCTTTATCTACTCTAAGAAACGCATTTGAAAACTAGTAAGAGTGCTATATTCGGCCGTGCCGAATCTGATAATACCCTTCACCGCCATGTATATAGGCATAATGACCACCACATCGTAGCTTAACCTTGAAATCAGATTTCATATTATACCCAATTTCCTTATTTTTTCCGACGCCATCTATAATTTTTGTATATTATACTGTATTCTACTAGTCAAGCCCTTCAATTTGATAGCCATATTGATGGGGTTAACAAAAATTTTTATATTAGACGCCGTCTTGGATTTTGGACGTTTTTTACTAGTTTACTGTATTGTACTGTATTTTGGTTGTTAAAGGGTTTAAAGTCGTAACTACTGTATTTAACTCATATATTTGCCATTAAATCTAGAAAGCCAATTTTGATTTTTTTTTTTCTTTTCATGATTGTATTTTACTAGTAAGGGCCTTTCATTTGATATCTATATTGGCTGCCTCGATTGTATAGAAACTAAAAACATCGATTTCCATTTGTAAATTTTAGGAAAAACACCTAAGCAGTTGCACTTTGGTGCTTATATCTGAGTTTAAAACCGATTTCTTAGTTTTTCCCAAAAATAAATATTAAGATCACGACTTATAAAAATAAGCAAAAACAAGTAAGAGCACTATATTCGGCTGTGCCGAATCTTTTATACCCACCACCAATTATGTGTACATTTAAAGCACAATATTTATTATATTGTTAATCATTATGGAATAATCTCTTTATAATAAAATATGTATCACTTTCTTTTAAGAGGGTAGTTCAATTTTAAGGGCCCATGTTGAAGGTGAACTACACCTAGTCTTTAAATTGTTTTCTGCATTTCATTTGACATTTCTCAATCTTAAACTTACTCAATTTGATCCGTGGAAAGAAACGCAAATGAGCAACGCTTAGAGTTATTCAGGTTTATTATAAAAATGGGTGTTCAAATCAAAATGCATTTTGTGCATTTCGTAATTCTTTTGATCAACATAATCGTTCAAATCCGTCCACAATCGGGAGAATTGGAAAAAATATTTAAATTTCTGCAAAACAGGTCTGTATAAAATGTTAGAAAATCTGTGAATGCCTTCTTAGTTCGTTGCATGGGAACCACTGCTGGTTTTTGCGATAGTGTGGCAAAAGAGCAGTCAACCTCGCCTCATCATCATGCCCAACAATTGAGCATCAACATTGTCATTGAAAATTTGGACCATCAGATAGAGGAGTTGCGCCAAGGATGGGGGGGGGGGCATTTGGCCGATATTTTGTTAAATACATAATTGAACCATACAAATATTATAATTACAAAAAAAAATAATAATAATTTCCTAAATAATTTGTTTTTTATTTAAATTTAACATCGGCCCTTAAAATTTAACCACCCTTTATAACTTCGATATGTTACTGAAATGCTTTCGTAAATGTACTCTTTCAATGAAAGTGGGTGGTAAAGTAGGCGTGTCAATAAATTTTCTGCTAATAAATACAACTTAGATATTTCAATATAGTCCTTTATTTTCCAAAAAACTTTGTCAATAGAGAAATTACATGAATTTAGGATAAACCGTTATATGACAGGTAGGCGTTAAAGTGAGCGTGTTACCTAAACTTTTTGGCACAACAATTGCATTGATAAGAAGGATATATGTAGCAAATTTCATCATGATACCTCTAACTTTGTCGGTTTTATTAGCTTTTAAATTTCATTAACGGTAGATAACGTGAAAAGTGGGCGTTATAGTAGGCGTGTCAAAGTTATTTTTGCGAATGAGTACAACTGAGGTGTTTCAATATAGCCCTTTATTGTTCCAAAATCTTTATTAATAGAGAAATTATATGAATTTTAGGTAAAACGTTATATGGAAGGTGGGCGTAAAAGTGGGCGTGGCACCTTAATTTTCTGGCACAGTAATGACATTGCCTAGGGAGATATACGTAGCAAATTTTATCATCATACCTCTAATTTTGGCGGTTTTATGAGCTTTTAAATATTATTAACGGTAGATAACGTAAAAAGTGGGCGTTATAGTAGGCGTGTCAAAGTTGTTTTTGCTAATGAGTACAACCTGGATGTTTCAATATAGTCCTTTATTATTCCAAAATCTATATTAATAGAGAAATTATACGAATTTTGGGTAAAACGTTATATGGGAGGTGGGCGTAAAAGTGGGCGTGGCACATTGATTTTCCGTTACAAAAAAGCGTTTCACCAAAGAGCAAAGTGTGAAAAATTTCAGAGTCGTACATCCAATTTTGTTGCTTTTATAACGTTTTTGTTTTTAAATATACCAAAAAATACACTGTGCGGTATAAATTTTCGTACATTTTGATCGATAACTCCTCTTCTAATGCATAGATTTAAATAATTTTCGGGAAAAAATATTGTTTTTGCTCAGGAAATATATATTCGAAGTTTCATGAGTCTACGTTAATGCGTTTGGACACAATTCCATTTTATTCGATGTTCGAAGGACACGGTTTTTTCGACCTACTCTTGGTTTTCGAGCTATAACTCTCTTCCTAATATTCCGATTTAGCCCATTTTCAATACCAAACAAACTTTGTCTATAAGAAAGATTCTGGCAAAATTTGAGCCCCCTAGCTTTTTCGGTGCGACCTCTATCGTGCTTTCAACAGACGGACAGACGGACGGACATAGCTAGATCGTCATCAAATCAAACCCTGATTCAGAATATATATACTTTATGGGGTCTAAAATGGATATTTCGATGTGTTACAAACGGAATGACAAAATGAATATACCCCCACCATTTTTTTGGTGGCGGGTATAAAAACAGAGGGAAAAGTGTTTTTTTGCTTATATTTCAAAAAGTTAAGTGACAATTGTGCTGATTTTCAATACCAATTTCTTCTCAAATATTTCTGATATTTTTAAACCTAACACGGGTCTGGGCAATATGGTGTCAGTCAGATGAAGAATGCTTAATTAACTCCTATAAGCTTTGAAAAAATATATACTTATTGGGGTTGGAAATGAATATTATAGAAATTTCACATCGAATGACAAACCCTTTACTCAATGTGAAGAGTATGAAAAGTAAAATTTGAGATAAAAATTTTTAAATATTGCAAGTATTGAGAATTTTCGCGTCGCCAGAATTTATACTTCAATTAAAAATCAGTACAAGTATATGATTCAAGCTCGAAGTCTTTTTTGTAATAAAAGTAATGTTTTTTAACTTTTATTTATTTTCTCGATATTTCGCTCTTCTTTTGTAATGCATCATCAGGAAATAAATTGTTGTTTTGATTTGTATAATATTACTGTGTGGAAAAAACTAAATTCTTTTAGATAGTTTCATAGTTTTCTTTTTTTTATTAATTAATCCAAATTTTCTTATTTTGAATATTAGAAAACTTTTTAAAACAAAATAAAATACCTTAATCTCTTTTAGCCTTATGTATTATTTATCTTTTCGGACATCAAGTTTTAAAAAGTAATTGAAAATAAAATTAAATTGAGTGCCCTAAAACCGAAAAAGTTATTACACTCAAAACCATATACATACATACATTCATACATAGCGTTAAAAATCTATTAGCAAATCAAATGTTTATATGACGTTAAATATTTGTTAATAAATATTAATCATACGATATGTAGGCAATTAATAAAATTATTTATACCATGGTGTAATTACATAAGGTGATAGCGTAAAGGAGAGCAATTTTTGTCTCTCTTTTTTATTTATGGAGTTTGACAATTTCCGAAGTTGAAATAATTTTTTTAAGTATGTATTTTGACATTCTCCAGAACACAAAAAAATAGTCAGCTGGGCTTGCACCGCCACCTTGTATAAGTGTACCCTGATTTATACCTTCAATATCTATTTTATATTCATATTTGTAATATATACCAATTGTTTATCTATTTTTAATATTGCTATTTAAAATTTAAAAATATTTAAAATATTTTAATACTTTTCCTATATTCCGGTGACCTTTCATTGAAATAAGTTATTTATCATTTGTAATGTTAAATTGTGTTTAAATTCAATAAGTACATACATATGTATGTTTATGAATTTATTTTAATATTTTTCGACTTTAAAAATTATTAAATTTCACCTTGTCTTTCACATTGAATTTTATTTATAAATCCTTATTTCTTGTTGTTATTGTTGCATTACAAAACAGGAAAACACTTATGTTTAACACATCATACATTCAAACAATGACAACAACAATAGGAAATCATTGTCATTTGTAATTACCTTGGCGGCTAGGCTCGTCATAACAACATTAATTCATAATTTTTCATTTTATTATTGTTATTAGTATTATTGAAATGAAAATGCTAAATTGAGATGAAAAAAAGCAGAGAAAGAAATTCTTGATGAAATAGTAACCTAGAATACTAAAACACATGATAAACACACATTACTCAGGTAAAATTTTATCCAGCTGCCATGACTGCAGTCAACATCTTTTTACGGAATACAATTTCACAGTCTTGTTGTTGTTTTGTTTCTTATCACAATAGCGACTTAATTCACAATTAAAACCACTTTAAACCAAACCTAAAAAATAGCAAGAAGAACAACAACATAAAAATAAAAACCCCGTTAAGCAGGCTGTATATGTGCTCTTTTGTTAAAATACCACATGATTCCTAGGCAAAATTAAAAGCGTAATACAAACACACACCATACGTATAGATTGTTTGTAAGTCGTTATTTTTAACTGAATAATAACGGTTGCTTAAGTATAGAAACAGAGGGAAGAAAATGAACGGTGTACGAGGTTAAGAGGCCAATGAGAATATGCGAATGCTCTTGATTTTCGATTGTTATAAATATCAAGATGACGTCAGACAAGGACATTTTCATTTCTTTGATCATAAAAATCAAATAAAAAAAATGTAGTCCATGTGTCTGTTGTAATTTTGTTTTCTTTTTTTTTTTCTTCTTGACATTAACTTATTAGTATGTATGTACATATGATAAATGTGTGAATATACTCATAAGTTAAGTTAGGTAAATTATAAATTGTGTAATTTAAAGAGATTTTTAAAACACAATTTCGGGAAGGGTGCAGACAAATATTTTTTATAAATATTAGAAAAAAGAACTGCTTTTCAAGGAAAAAGTTGCATTCATATTTTTAAAAATTTCCTTAAAATTAAACCTTTTTTAATTAAAGTTGAATTCAATCTCAATATTATCTTAAAATACAATATAATCAAATTTTTATTTATAAAGTAATACTTAAAAAAATATTGTTGAAACGAATATACAAACATAGTAAAATTTAAATAATATTTGATATTTCTAAACGGTTTTTTAGTTATATATATACATATATAGACGGATATTTTTTAGAAGTCGCTTCAAGCATTGGATTTTAATAAAACATGGTATAGAGGTGCTTTGTTACCTAGGTTAACCTATAGCATTTTTCTAACGTAAAAAAGTAAAAAATACCTATTTTACTATATTTATTAATAAAAAATTAAAATTAAAGAAATAAGAATAAAAAATATATTTTATTTCATATTTTACTTTTTAAGAACTAGTTTAATATGTTTAATGAAAGGATTTGACTAGTAAAATACATTATATGAATAAAATATAGTAATTACAAGTTGACCCCTTTCAACATTGGTATTACAAGCGGATCAATGTGATGTTTCCAAGTAAGTTGCACAACAAATTTTTGTTCTACCTTACCTAATATTAAATGACTTGCAGATTACAACAAACTATTAAAAGATTTTTAATCTAATATGGCAACCGAAATAAAATGTCGGACAGACATATGAGAAATATATATGAATAGAAATTACAAATTTATCCTATTCAAATAAAATAAATGTCTATTAGAATATCGTTAAGAAATTCAGGATACTGTTAAGAAATTCAAAATCCGATCATAAAAAAAATTTTCTTAGGTTTCTTTATAACTTCTTATTATATACCAAAGCCCCGTTTGCGTCTATCCAATTTGTCTGTCTTCGATTTTCGTCGCTGTTTAAAAATTCGTATAATCCGACTTACGTCGTTATGATTTCGATTTGCATCGACTCAATTTGCGTCGTTTTTATTCCAATTTGCGTCGCTAAAAACGCACTGATGGTTGAAATGTACCAAAAGTGAGGATTAATTCAAAAGCTGAACTTTATCCTACACATTCGTGTGTAGTACTGGGTGAAATGTAATTAAATTATACATCATTATTTGCCAAAAACTTTTGTTTTGAGTAAATTACTCTATCGACTGTAAGCTGTCAAAGTCAAATAATTTTTCAAAATTTTTCGTGCCGTGCCTAAAACTGAAAATTGAAATAATTTTCTGATTATTCTTATTAAACATTCTAAAAGTAATTTTATTAAAATGAAACCATCAACTTCAGGTGTTTTGCTACATAATTGCATTAATGTTTTTTAGATAAATGTTTTGCAAATATTTTTAATATTTTTTTAAAAAGTGCTCCATATTTGGGGTATTTTCGATATATACACAGAGTTTCAACAAATTTCTTGTTGCGATCCAGCAAATTTTATTAAGTGATATTTTAATATAGTATTTTAGCTTATATATTCCACACCAAACTTTTGCAGAGGCACCGCGTTTTTTTACATATTAAAATTTTTGTGAAAGAACTCCAGTTGCTAAATACTTAGGGCCGTATTCATAAAAAATATTTTAGGTTTATTGAAGGATTATTTGACAAATTTCTCTACAACATCTGTCAAAAAGGCCTTTAATAAACCTAAAATATTTTTTATGAATACGGCCCTTAATCTGAAAAAACAAACAACAAATCAACTTGTTTGTTTTTAACTCTCTTTTGTCTTTATTTTCGGTATTAAAGTTATTGTTATAAATGAGTTTGGTTTCTATAAGAGATGGTTGCGTGAGTTAATTTTGACTTACGCTCACTTACAAAAAATAATTTCTGTTTTATTTACACCGAATTCTAATTTTTGCATACGTTCGTGCTTTTATTAAATTTAAAATTAACTCACGAGCTCGAAATGATCACGAAAACCCTTAATGTTCGAACAAAACTAAAGCTTAAATACTAGTATGTATATTAAATGACAAAAAAAAATCTAAAAAATAAGCTAACGCACAAATTCGGCAATAACTTACGTTATTATATTATACGTTATTATTCCAAAGTTACAGCATAAATTGTGAACAAAGGTATTTTTTCCAAAAAACAAAAATGCGCTTAACGGGTTAAAAAAAAAATTTTTTAATTTTTTTTCTAAAATGCTGTGTTTTTATGTATTTATGATAATTAATTACTAAAAAATTATATAATTCTCTTTTGTAGCTTTTTCGAAAACATTTTTTAAACACAGGAGTTGGATTTTAGATTAGATTTATAGTAATACAAATACATAAAATATATTTATTATTTTAATTTTTTAATAAAACATTGTGTATGCTTTAATTTTCAGTGAAACGGTTGGATTTTTTTAAAGAAGGCATAGACAAGTACTTATGTACATACATATGAAATTTTTAATTTGAATGCAAAAAGGGTAATTCCCTTTTTTATGTAAATTTATTATTTTTTTATTTCTAATTTTAAAAAAGTTTGTTAAATGAAATTAAACAATTATAAGACTTGTTTTTATCTAAATATAAAATTTTGTACTTAACTTTTTAGTTTTTCACTTAATTAATTCAAAACCAGAGCATTTGTATAGAAAAAAATTTTTCGATTTTTCGTCAAATCGGGGCCTAGATGTACTTCAGGGGAGAAGACAAAATGATTATGAAAGAATATCTTTTAGTGGAATCCAAGAAAATGGAGAAGTAACATTTTCTGCTGGTTTGTGAGTTAACAATAAAGAATCAAGTTTAATCAAACACCTAATAATTTTCAAAACTAATTTAACAAAATTCAAAATACCTATGGATGGTATTTAAAACAATTTAGTTAACATTAAATAATAACTTTCGTCAGTAGTCAAAATTTATTTTTATTTTGTTATAATCAATATTTTCAAGGCGAATTCACATCAGGTGATGTTAAGAAGCCAGCTGATTGTTTTTTGCTCGTTTTATTTTCAACGGCACAATGTCAAAGTTTGTTTATATTTAAATTGATTTTTATGTGCGTTGGTTGAAATATTTTATAAAAATGGTAAAATTTGTGGAAAAAAATTATAAAAATATTAATAATTCACCTTCAATTTATTCTTAAACGTTTGACATTTGTGCAGAAAGGAAAAGGTTCCTTTAAAATGTTAAAAATCCATAAATTAACAGTAATAGCTATGGAATAATCCCTATATACTAAAATATGTATCACTTTCTTTGTGTAACTTCGATATGCTAGTAAAATATTTTCGTAAATTGAGTCTTGCAATGAAAGTGGGCGTTAAAGTAGGCATGTCAATATAGTTTCTGCTAATAAATTCAACTTATTAAATTCAATATAGTCCTTTATTCTTCTAATAACTTTGTCATTAAAGTTATATGGAAGATAGGCCTTTTTCATTTTCTGGCATAACAATGACATTGACTAGAAAGACAAACGTACGAAATTTCATTATCATACCTCTAATTTCGTCGGTTTTTTAGCTTGA